>WBMY01011897.1:219472-239473 GCA_013397315.1 Donacobius atricapilla | reverse complement strand
TTTTTTTTTTTTTTGGTAGCGTGTTGTAATTGTCAGCTCTCTGCCATTTCTGATACTAAGTAACTTGAAATTCTCATGGTAATTCTTTGACTGGCTTATAATAGAAGTAGTTTTGAATCTGCTTCTTTTTTAGGTTCCCACAAACAAATGTCCTTCATGCTTTATTAGTTTTTTCTGGAAACTGTGCTGATGAAATGAGTTAGAAGTGTGTTGCATGTTAGCATTGCCATCACGTACAAGTTTATTAGTGTGTGTTGTGCACCATGTGCATTGATCCAGGACCACCCTGAAGTACCACAGTTGTTTCTTTTAAAATTAATTCATAGTTTGCAGAAGGGAACATGGCAAAGACTGCAGAGACGTGGCAGGTTTGAAAGGCCTGGTCTGAAATAAAGAGAGTGATAAGGAAATAAACCTAGCAATCCAGAGGACAAGATAAAGGCATAAAGGAATTTTTTGCAAAATTCCTGTTCAAAACCAAACTAAAGTTTAAGAGTTTCTGGAACATTTTGCTGGTTTTCTTTCATGGTGGATAAAACCTTGTCACAAAAAATTATGCTCCTGCAAGACCAAAACCCATGGTCACCAGGCTAGGGAGCTGTGTGGGATTATATTCCTGGAATTTTACCTCATGAAAAGATTACATCTTATTACATTCATGTCATATTCGTGCCTTGCTTATTCTCTTAGTCCTTTATTTCAAGAATAAATCAGAAGTCTCCTGAATTCAAGATGAGTCTAAAGAAAAAAATCTGCTGCTGCTGAAGTTTGTGAGTAAAAAGAATTAGAATTCTTTCTAATACAGGCAAAACTATATTTCTGCAATGAAAAATGGTTGATTGAAGGTTCTCTCTATCTCATAAAGTCATTGCTTCAGAACTACATGGAGAAATAAATTGAACCTGTCATTACAGAATTCCGTATTGAAGGAATTAAACAAAGTATATACGCACATAATGTCACATTCACTTTGTGAGAACCCGAGTCTGATATTCAAAGAAGCTGAATATTCACATTTTATAAGTAAATAAAATGTAAATGACATTATATCTGAACAGTTTATGTGAAGAAAGTCTACAAAGTACCTGTGTGTTAACTGGCACTTGAACTGTCTTGTTCTTACTTCTATTTTTGAAAACTTTACCTTCTTATTTTAATAACATTTCTTCCTTCAGTATGGAATTATAGAATATCCTGAGTTGGAAGACACCTTCAAGGGTCATCCAAGCCCAGCTCCAGGCCTTGCACAGAACTACCCCAGGAATTCCATCATGTGCCACAAAGGATTGTCCAGGTACTTGAACTATGTTAGGCTTGGTGCTGTGACCAAGATCCATTCATTTAAAAAGAAAGTTATGTTACATTTTAAAGATGAATTAAATTTGTTTTATTAAAAAACAAAATTAAATATAAGTCAATCCAGTCTCAGAGTTTTCACCTTTGATTACAAGGCCAAGGACGTGTCACAAGCATGCCTAAGAGTTTATTGCTCCTAAACATGAATTGTGTCGAGGACACCCATATGTTCGAATTAACACACACTGTTAAATAATTGACTATTATTGTGCAGTAGGTTGATTCTTTAAATGTTCTTGGTATTTTGGGGTATTGTGAGGTCTATAATATTTACTATAGTGGTTGATTCTTATATTCAGCAGAAGAAAATATGGAAACTATTCTTTAAAAAGGCATTCCATTGGTTATATTATGCAGAGGCACTTTGCACATGTATTGATCATGTAATTTACACACAGAATGAAGCAGGCTTCTGCTATCCCCTTCATCTATGAAGGAATCCTGAGAACACATGGTCCCACCTCACCTTTTGGGAGAGTCCAGCCTCAGAACTAGGTAGATTTTATTTATGCTCTTCAACACTATTCATTTTCTTGAGAGGCCTTTCCTACACCATTCACAGTACTCATTATGTGCATGTATGTGCAGTTAGGCAAAATCTGGTAAGGGTTTTGTTAGATGTTGAAGTCTAGGGAAACTCATATTTCATTACTTTTTTCCAGAGACCAAAGGCAATGGAAAAATAAAAACGGTTTTGGTCATGTACTTTAAATAATTTAAAGATAGTCACTTTAAAGTTATCAGCAATACAGTGAACATATATTGTGAGTGAAACCATTTTTGTTAGCGACCAGTTAGACCACATCTTTATACTAAATTTCCTTCTCTTATCATCTCACTGCAATCTCCAGATTTAAAAAAGAAGAATCCACTCAACGACTTTGACATCCAAACGACTCATCTATTTGGAAAATGATGGTTTGTAAAATGTACATCTATGATTTGAAAAACATACTTTTGAAAGTATATCTGTTATTCATTACAGAAAAATTCTGAGTTTGAGTATTTGTCATACTAATGCATTAGCACTAATACTGAACAGTCTTCTAGGAAATCAAAATATTTTCATGAACCACACACAAAACATGTTAGAACATATCTTTATAATGATATTACATTTATGAGGGATTTTCTAAAGAGACATGGATATGTAAACAACAAAAAAAAATAGTAGCACACAGAAAAGACTTGCAAAATTATATTTAGTGTTCAATCCTTGGTAAAAGTGGAATTAATTTCCTAGGATGGTGGTTACTGACCTAATACATGACAGTCCAATTACACCTTAGCATTTTTGATGTTTTCCTTATAGTTTATCACATTATAATTCAAAAGTGCTAAATATATTTATACATATAAACTAATTTAAAGTAAATTCAGTAATGGAGATTAGGAAAACAAAGACAGGCTTTGTCTTTCATAGGAAATCTGGCAATAAAAGCTATAACTCAAATGAAAATAGTTGTTTCATTCAAGAATTCCTGTAATATCAAAGAACACTTTAGCCCACAGAAATCAGATATTAACCCTAAATCATTGCCTAGGTTTTTGCAATGCAAATGAGCACATTTTTAAATGGCATATAATATTTCCTCCAAATTGTATTAGATAAAGTCATGGACTATTACACTGTTGTCATTCAGCTCATTTTGATGAAAAAGCAATTACTTATGGCAGATTAATGCAAAGACTGGCCATAATCACAGTAGGTTAGGTTGAGAGTTTATTAGAAAAACACAAGCCATTTAAATTAACCTGAATGATCAGCATGTCAGTTCAAAAGAAACATGTGCTTTAATTTGTTAAACTGTAACCTTTGCTATATTAGAAAAATACTTTGACACAAACACTTTACAAATGTCAGCAGAAAATCCATACTCCATTTCTTCACATTGGTTTTGTGACACAGTGTTTGCTGATATTCGTCAAGGGATAAGTTACGATTGATTTCCTTCCACCCTTACTCTTTTCTCTTGTATTATGGGGAATTAAAGGGCAAAAATGACCCTTTTTTTTTTCCCAGACTATTCATATGGATATGCTACCAAAGGTAAACTTAACTGCTGCCTGGAACTTAAAGGTCAACAGAATCTCTCAAAAAAGCTTTCAACGGTAACAGTTAGAGAAGACCAGAGCGTCCCAAGATGGAAGAGCTAAAGTAATGAAGAAAATAGGCGAACGCATCTGAAAATAACTTGATTTAAAGAATCATTACTATTTCTTGCTTTAGGATAGAATCTATTAATTTTCCTAACCCCTTTTATCTCTCTTAAAAGTTCTTGTCAGCATAGGATTAAAAGATTGTGTTTATAAACCGGAGTTTTGTTCCCCTGTTGTAATAATGTTCTCCATTTGCTAATGCATTTTGAATTGGGTGGGAAGGTACAATAAAGACACTTAGGAAATACCATTGAAGTCAGATCCTATGGATGACTCAAGCATAGGAGTTGCTTCCTTTCTACTCTTATACTTTCAAATACCTGACCATGAGCTGTTGGTTCACCTGACGAAAAAAACCACATATATTACGACTCACTACAGAGGAAAGCTAACTAAAGCTCTTATTAATAGACCCCCTTGAGGTGGATTAGAGTGAAGCAACACTGAATGACTGGTGTTCATATATATGTATATATGGTGGGTTTATTTTACAGCAATTTGGTCTCAATGGAAAGAAGTTCCATAGTAATTTTGGTTATTATATATAGCAATCTAGTAATACAAAAGTATAAAAAATACCTGTTAAGAAAATATATAAGGAAAAGAAAGAAAATGAAGGGATAAGAGTAGATAGTGGAGACAAAAATATCACTGCCCATGGATGCAGAGATAAGACTTGATGCAGTTTTGTTGTCCTTTGTTTGAAGTGATGGTCACAGCCTTGATCCACCATGGGTGGGGGAAGCCCATGAAAAGAAAGCTTTTGTGGGAAATATATGCTTAGATTCAGGTAGGAATGCCCAGGTATCTTGCCCAGGGGGGGAATTTTATGCTGTCTCTTGCAACATTTTGGATCATGCATGGCCCTCTGGTAGAAGGCCCCAGAAATTAGTATGGGAGCACTTCAGAAGACTTTGATGGCTCATGACTCCTTCTAAGAGTCCTTCCCTGTTTCTTATGCTGGTGTAGTTGAGCCAATTATGCCTTATGAAAAGGAATGAATACCTTAAGACCTACATGTGAATGTCCCCATCCCTCCCCCAGGGGTGGGAGTGGAGTTTTACATCTGAGCCTCATCAGGAGGGAGGATATTGGCATGATAAAAAACATAATCTTCTACTTACCAGCCTTTTCCTTTATCAGACTCAAAACCCAGCTTGGTGGTAAATAAAGGTCAATTTGTCTTGGTCATCCTCTGGTGACAGATGCTCACCTCTGCTGCACCTGGGCTACTCTTATACAGATCAGAGGCTTCACCACCACATCCCCACCCCTCTTTCTCTTCAGTTTTGGGGTGAAAACCTGACCTGAGAAAAGCATCTACTGCTTTTGAAAATGGCTGATTGTTTGACTCATGAATCTTTAAGATTTCACTCCCTCACAGAATATATATAAATACATATATGAATACATATTGTATGCATATGCATACGTGTATGAATCTTTACATGTACACCTTAGATGGCTTATTGTGCTTTTTGACAACTATTTTTTCTTGAAGAAAGCTTTTAAGAAGCTATAAATGGTTTTGTTGATGCTATATCAAGACACTGCAATGAAGAAAACTACTGTCTTTTAGAGCATAGCAGATACAAACCAACAAAGCCACGTATTTCAAGTGATTGTGTGTCTTATGTATTTACTTTTTTATAGACCTTTAGTCTCCAAGAAGCAATGTAGTCAAAATGAATACTCAGAGAATATATCTCAACACAGACACTCCCATACTTAGCAAAGTTTCATCAACTCAAATGGAATTATACGTTGTTAATCTAGGACAATTTTTGGAATGCTTACATAGATGTTTTGCCGGAAGAATATTTTTCTTTCCTCTATTAAAAAAGATGGGCATTCTGAGCAACAGATGAGGTAGATGGAGAAATAAGCTTTTGATCCAAACATGAAAGGAGTAAAACCTTTTCTTTTTTAAATACACTAAAAATTAATGCTGTATATATATCTAAAGTAACTCATGAAAATGTCCTCATTTTCAGATTATTCAGGAGATAGTTATGCTGAGGAAGCAGATTATTCAGGAGATAGTTATGCTGAGGTGTGTTATGTTCTGCAACATTTGACGGTAAAGATGGAAATTATGAATAATTTCTAAAAATTTCCAGAAATTAGTAGCACAGGTTCTATACTAGTCTTTCATGAGATATGAACCTCATGTTTATATGTATGGCCTTTTACTGATTTTAGAGAAAGCTGTCCTAGATTGTATCTTTGTGTGTGATTTAACAAATGATTTGGTTGTGTTGAATACAGACCACAATTTGGAAACAAAATTTAAAATTTTCTTTCTACTGATGTACATACATTCAAAGGAATTTAGCCTCTAAAGCCATCTGTGATAGCATAAACCAAACGGTTTCCCACTCCTTGCATGGAATACTTTTTCTATGCAAGAATAAAAAGAAGAAAATATAATGTAATGGATACAGCCTGTAAGGAGTTTGGAGATCATCACAGACAGTACACTGGTCCAGGTGACTACTGCACAGTTGAATTCACCTGGTTTCAGTTACAAAAAAAAAAAAAGATCCATCAGTTTTCCAAACCATAAAGACAATAAAGGTTTTATCTGAGACATTGAAATTCTGCACTTTGGCTTTTTGAATGCCATTATTCTCAATGCAAAGTGACAAGGAGCTCAACAAAATGAAGAAATCCTCACTGGAAAGAAAGAAAGAAATTGTTTCTTTCCTTGCAATAGAAAGTGATATAAATTCCAATGCTCTTTTCAAGAGGGCAGTGGACCTTTGTAAAAGTTTACTTTGATTGAAAGATGAAGTGGCTTAAGTATTTATTTCCTAGGATATATATTACCATATTGCTTAATACATGTCAGTGATGTGGTACTTGAACCTTTTTGATTAAACTCCTGTTGAACTTTAGGCTGAATTAATCAACAGTCTGTACAATTAAAATTTTAGATCATTTAAGAAGTCTTCAGAAGCACAGACATTATAATATGAGATAATTATTGTCGTTGTTATGAAAGAGTCTGCTAAATCCACTGGGAATGTTCATCAGCATCCCGTAATCAGTAGCTACAGAGAATGCTTAATTGCAGTTATTTAGGTGACATGTTGATGCAGTATTAGTGGTGGTGAAAGCAGAAAACTGCATGGTAGTCATGTGGGAGGATATTAAAAGAAATGTACATCAATATAGAATGCCTGAATATGTGGCTGTTCATACTAATTTGTCTTACTATTAAATTACAGTGCTCAGCATAGAAGACCATTGGGTTTACATTTTTCCCTATCTTTGATATTTATTCAAAGGAGAAAATATTACTCTATATTTGATTGTCCAGAGTTAAATGTTCATGGTCTATCTAAACAGTTTTAATTGATAAACAAAACAAAAGAAAATGAAGTACAAATATGGATAGCTCTTGTAACTCTAAAACTGTTTCTTTAACATAATTTTCTGACTAGATTAGGTGTTAAAACTAGTCTGTAAGAAATTTTGGATGCACATTTTTGTAAATTCTTGAATGTTATGTAGTTAAATTTACATAGCTTACTAAACATTGTTGTTTTGGGTTACTGCTTAATTCCTACTGGACTTGTGATGTTTTAAGAATTTGGCTCATCAGACAGTAGTAAGTTTGGCTTTAACTTAGGAAATCCTTAAAATTTACATATTACATCCATAAATAAAGAAAATTCTTCACATCCCAATTTTCATGTAATATGATAAATACTGATATATACCAATATATCAATAATATACTGATAAATATCAATATCTTACTATTAAATTTGGGCTCCATATGAAACCAGTGTTAAATATACACAATCTAAGAATGTTTTATATGTTTATGTACTTTTCACAATCCCATTTCACTATTAAATTTAATAATGTATACCTTCAATTTTATAATAAACTGTACATATAGTTAAAAAGGAACTGGCAACTAAATGTGAAATTTCCTGACAGCCATAAATATTAGGACTATTGATTCACCAGCATGATATTATGTGTGCATTATGTGACATTTTGCAAGAATTCAAAAAATTATTGATGCTAAATTTAAAACACTGTGAATGTAATGACCCTCAAGAGCTAGGCATTTTCCTTAGAGCAAAAAGGTTTCCATTTCATGGAAAGTAAATTATGTTTTTCTATATTTACATATTCAACTGAGTCTCTAGGAAAACTTTTTTCCTCTGCTTTCATATGATTAACTTTATGAAGGTCTTAATCTGCCATCTGCATGCAGACTATCTGAGCATCTGAAACTGAGAATGCAAAGTGACATTTTCTCAAAAGGTACTGATTGCATGCAACATATTGCAGGAGAAACAGAGAAAGCTTCAACCTCTCCCTGCCATTTTGAGTATCCGAGGAACTATAATTAACAAATGTACCTGAGTAATTTAGTATTTTTGACTGATCAGAACCTTTAACTCTAGTCTTTACCTCTAGGTTTTATTTTTTTTCCCTTTAAATAAAAAATATATAGTGGCTTATTGATTTTTCATTGCAGTTCAAATTCAAATTTGTCCTATCTAAAATTAAAAGTCAAGTTTTTCTTTCTGTATAAGCTATTAATTCATAAAAGAATGGGAAAGATGGAGAGACCAGGGGATTTATTTCTTTGCTCTATGTGTTCATTCCTTACTTTGAAGGAAAAAATTTTAGGACAAGGACGGAACAAGGAAGGCAGGGTTTATGTGTGTTGTGATAGATATGTTTTATTTCTCTTTCCAAACTGGGAGAGAAAGCTACTCCATATATCATCACAGAATCACATAATCACAAAATGGCCGTGGTTGGAAGGGACCTCCTTTGGAGGCCATCTGGACCAACTGCTTCCTGAAGAAGGATCACCTGGAGTTACTTTCCCAGGGTGTTGTTCAGGTGGCTTTTGAATAACTCCAAGGACTGAGATTCCACAATCCCCCTGAGCAACTTATTCTAGTGTTCAATCACCTCCACAGTAAAAAAAAAAAAAAGGCTCTCCTGATGTTCAGAGAGAACATCCAGTATTCAATTTTTGCCCTTTCCTCTTGTCCTGTCACAGGATACTACTGGAAAGATGCTGACTCTGTCCTCTTTGCACACTCCCTTCAGATGTTTATACCTTCGTGCTATCCCCCAAGGGCTTTCTCTTCTCCAAGATGCAGAGTGTCAGTACTTGCAGCCTTTCCTCATAGGAGAGATGTTCCTATCCCTTAATTATCTTTGTGTCATTTCATCGAATTCTCTCTACTGTGTCCATGTCTCTTTTGTACAGGGGAGCCTAGAACCAGATGCAATACTCCAAATGTGGCCTCAGCACTGTGAATGGAGGGGAAGGATCATCCCTCTTGACCTGCTGGCAACACTTCTAATGAAGCCCAGGACACCATTGGGCTTCTGTGCTACAAGGATACATTGGTAGCTCAAGCTCCATCTGGTATCCACCAGCATCTTCTGGGGTCCTTTTCTGCCAGATGGGTGGCCTCCAGCATGTATTGGTTCATGGTGATTTTTCTCCTAGGTAGAGGATTTTTTACTTTTCTTTGAGACTTTCACGAGCTTCCTTCCTATCTTCTAATTTCTCCAACCTTTTGAGGACCCTCTGGATGGCAGCACAGCCTTCAGGCAAATTACTGACTCCTCCTGGTTTTGGGTCATTAGTACACTTGATGAGGGTACACTCTGCCTTCCCATCCCCTCTCGTAATGAAGATGTTTAAACAGGATTTCACCCACTATTGGCCCCTGGGTATATCACTAGTTACTGGCTTCCAACTAGGCTCTGTGCCACTGATCACAACCCATTTTGTTGATTTGTAATCCCTTTTTGTCACATCACCAATGAATTTTTCTCAGGGACCCTGTCTGTCACTCCTTCACAGGACTGATGATTACTCTGTCCCTTTTCCATCATTCTTAGTTTAAATCCCTGATGATGATAGAATCCAAACCCTCATGGACAGACCTGTATTATTAATGCTCTTCTGACACACATTATTGTTGCTGTCAGGATTGAGGAAAAAACCACTTGAGCCTTCAGACCTTTGACTACTAGCCCCAGAGCTCTGGAAGCATCTTTTGATACCGTCCACTTTTTGTCAGTATCCTCTGTGCCCACATGGAATAAGAGTAGGGTATAATAGTCAAAGGAATGAACCCAAGCAGGCAAAAACCCTTCAGATATTTGATTGGGTTGACAAATGGGTGCCTCTGTCCCTTGCAGCAGGGAGTTACACGATTCCTCTTGAAATTTGAGAGGAACTATTCTTTGTGGTGACACTTGAGTAGATAGACAAGTATACAAAACAAATGCAAATATTCTTAAAGTGTCTTACAATTTTAGCACATTTCCTAAATATATATCACTACAACTCCCTAAAAGCAGGAATGATACACTGGGAAAATGAAATAACAGTACACAAAATTAATTTTTAAGACCAAGTATACTAATCCTTTGTCTCTATGGACTCCCTGACTATGGCATCAGTGCTACTGAAGGGTCAGAGCAGAAAAGCAATGTTCAGAGGAGATTGTCTAAATCTGTGTATAAGAGAATGAAAGCACCAGGAAAAGGCTGGAACTTTCTCCTTGTGTGGTACATTTATTTCTAAAGCAGACACTATGATTTTGTTGCCAGGTTGGTTAAAGGTAGAGCTCACTGCCAAGAAATATGAACCATTGTTCATTTCTGCACTTGGGATGAGGGTTTAAAACAACGACTGCCTATTTACCACCTGGATAAGGAACATCCTTCCAGAAGAATATATCAATAGAAAGGGAGGCTGACAATGGGACTGATGAGGGGGAAAAAAGCCTCTGTTCCAGCTCACTTTTTTTTTTCCAGTTTTGTTTCTCAACTTACTGCAAGGAGGAGGAAACAGATTCTCTCAGCACTGCCAAAGAAATTAGGGAAGACAAGTTTGTTCATTAACTTTAGAAGCTGTGCATAACATAGGTGTAGGTATTTGGTGAAAAGCACCCAAATTGCAATGAAGTTTTAGACTATGTAGAGGACCTTGTCCTTCTACACAAGTGTGCATTATGGAGACTTCGATTCAGACCAGAAAAAACTTAACAAGTTCCATCAAAATCAGACAAAACTGTAGACCTTTCAGATTACATACTCAGGTGGTAATATCTAAATATCACTGCTGGTTTCAAGGAGATTCTTGAAGCCTTCTGCTGTTAAAAAGTAGATCGCAGGAGGACAGGAAACCCTGATATGCTATCAACTAAAGATTGCAGGACATTGTGCTGTTAACCTAAGTTTTGTTCAACTGCCAGCTATCCCTTCTCTTGTAACTAGTGGTAATATTCAACATACACTAATAAATGTAGGTCCATTCAGGAGTATTTGTTTTATAGTGATCTTTTTTTTTCTTTCTATCTTTATACTTTTATTCCATAGTGAAGATAACCCATAAAGTTTCTCTCTATGGTTATTTTAAATGATTATGCAATTGTAATTTTATAAATGCAGCGTCAATGGAGACCGTTCAAGACTGAATGATATTTTTATTATAAGTTTTCCAGAAAGCATATGAAAACTTGGAGAAATGAAGGTCTCCCACTTCCTTTGGCAGTGTTTTGCAATGGTTAACTCGAAATTCTGTATTGTACTTTCTGCCTCCACCATGGCTGAATGCTCGCCCAGAGCCTTTTGAGCCTTCTTTCTAGCAGTTTCCAAATGACTTCGCTGTTTACAATGCTTCTGCAGATTTTCTTTCAGTGAATAATACATAATGTAATCATAATGTTAAATTGAGCCTCTGAGATTTCTCATCACCATTTATATCATCTTTCTCTCCTGGTATTATTTAGTTGGGTCTGAAAATGAAAAAAGCAAAATCTACAATGATCAATGCAGAATAAATGAGAGATAGTGATTATCAAATACTTTTTTTTAAGGGGAAGCATCACTTGTATAAAATACAATTAAAATATAATGGACTCCAGATGCTACACAATCATAATGTGTTTACTTTCAAAGCAGAAGACAATAAGACTGAGGAAGAATCCTTTTGAAATGTCTTTATTTCTCCTTTGTAAAATTACTTTGGTAGATATAAACAGCTTGTTGAAGGATGTTAGTCATAGTTGCTTATTCTACAGCTATTGACTCAATGTATCCAGAGTGGTTTGTACATCAAATCCATTGTGTATCTGAGCCAATCAAATATCTGAGAATATGTAAACAAGTTGATACTTTATTATGATTTTTGATAAGGTAATGTCCATAATGTGCTAAATTCATATTCTTCAATACTGAGGCTGGATATTAAACTCTGTATTAAGGCATGAGTATTCCCTAAAATTCTTCAAAAATAGGCTTTTAGATTTGTATTTTTGTTTAGGTTCATATTGCTTCTTCTCCAGAGTCATAAATAATGGCTGTTGTCAAACCACATACATTTTTCTAATAGGTCCCATTAAGTATTTTGTATGGTAGTCAGATGTTCTGAGACAGCACTATGTTCATTATTTTCTAGATTACCCTGTATATAGACACCACAAACATACCACTATTTTGTATTTGTTTTTCAATTCTTTCTCTGTGGCCATGAAACAGTAAAGGAAAAAGAACAAATGTATGCGCACAAAAGCAGTGGAACTCTGGAATTTTAGTAACACTACCTACAAGGAACAGGCTTAATCAAGTTGAATAAAGTGTGAAATATAAATTATTTTTTATAATCCTTTATTCTATTTTCATTCTGCCTTACAGATTTGATCAGGGTGACTCCGTGATTACGAAGATGTTTGTTGTATTACCATTTCTTTTGTCTCTTTTTGATTCTATTTTTCAGCCCAAGGGAAAAAATGGGTGCTTTTTACATGTCTGTCAAATGCGAGGCAGAATTTGATGCTCACCTCATTACTCTGAAGAGAGAGTTTTTGAGTGGGGACCAGCAAAGAAAATACCACAAATCCCACCCTGTACGCTTTCTGAGCTTCAGCTGAACCTACAGCCACTAGCACATTTCTACCCCCAATCTCTTTGACTAGCTCTCTAAGGATATCATTAAAAGTACTGGATACTGTGTATAGAAAAGAGAAAAAGCATAAGATGTAGTCTGCAGTAGGCTGTATGCCTTATTTATACAGTAAACCAAGTTCAATGACGTGATATGACATAGGCCTGAGAAAGCATCTGCAGTCACACAAATAATAAAAGTAATTTAGAAAGACAATATTTTAAGAGTAGATGGAAAGTAGGTGACAACATTTCCTAACAGTTATCTGTACAATGCAGGCTATTAAAAGTTTTCAGAAGACTTTCTGATTTTTTTCATTAAGAATTATTCTGTAGAGGGTAATGACTAAGTAACAGCCCCAGTCAAAACACAGGACTGATCGCTGATGGCAAAGCAACAGGTGTTCGCACCACAGAGGAACTTGTCAGCATGTATATGACAAAAGTGTCTTAGCGAGCAGTAGTTGTAGTCCTTTCAGATACTACTGCATTAATTCGGAATTACAGGAATCCAAAATTACAGAAGGACAATCTGTTCCCATTCATTAGATTTAATTGTTAAAGACATCCTGGTTAAACATGCTGGCCCTGTTGAAATCAGTGGTTCAACTCCCCTATTCTTAGTCCACTAGGAAATTTTTCTAATAAATATAAACCCCTTCTTTTTGAATTAAGAACTCAAAAAATTTGTTTGTGCTTACCTCTGTGTAGCTGTATCACAATCAGCTTTTGGATAAAACAGATAATGCATCATGAAAAAATTCAATTCAGGTCAGTCATTTCGTAAAATTGCGTATCAATATTCCTGGAATAGGGAGAGTTAAATGGTGGCATAAATATCTGTATCACTTTCTAAAACTTGTCATTAGTCTTTTCCTTAGAAGTAAGAAATGATAGCACTAAGGTTATTGACCTTGCTAGATAAAAATTTAATTTGTAGTAGTACTTGATGAATATGTTGATTTTCATGCCAAGCATGTTGAATAGAGTGAGATTAATTCAGTATTACTTTAGGCTTCTCGAATGTAAATCTCTAACGTAAATTCATTGTTTAGGCTGACGCTGAAATCAACACTGAAATATTTCAGGGGACAATTAACCTTTTCTTATGATAAATACATGAAAGAAAGATAGCATTCTCTGTAAGAGCCTGTTTGTCTAGGTTGTACCAAAATCCTAAAGACAAACTGACTACAATTATCACAATTTAATTACATTCATCTAAAACTGTATTGAGTTTGAGTAGCAAGGCTTTAAGAGCAGGGGGGCTATGGGAGTGGCTTCTTTAAGAAACTGCTAGAAGTTTCCCCTATGTCCAACAGAGCCAATGCCAGCCAGTTCCAAGACAGACCCACTGCTGGCCAAGGTCAAGCCCCAGACACAAGGAGGGAAAAACCTGTGCAACAGCAATTGCAGTCAGAGAAAAGAAGAGTGGGAATATGTGAGAGAAAGAGTTCTGCAGACACCAATGTCAGTGAAGCAGGAGAGAGAGGAGGTGATCCAGATGCTGGAGCAGAGATTCCCCTGCAGCTCCTGGTGCAGACCATGGTGAGGCAGGATGTCACTTTACAGCTCATGGAGGACCCCATGCCAAAGCAGGTGGATGCCTGAAGAAGGCTGTGATCTGATGGGACGCCTGCGCTGGAGCAGGCTTCTGGCAGGACCTGTGGACCAGTGGGAAGAGGAGCCCAAGCTAGAACAGGTTTGCTGACAGGACTTGTGACTTGACAGATGACCTACACTGGAGCAGTCTGTTTCTGCAGGTCTGCACCCCATGGAAGGGACCCATGCTGGAGTAATTAAATAAGAACTGCAGCCTGGAGGAAGGGCTTATATTGGAGAAGTTCACAAAGGGCTATATTCTGTGTGAGGGACCCCGTGCTGGAGCAGGGGAGGAGTGTGAGGAGTCCCCTGCCTCAGGAGAATAGAACAGCAGAGGCAATGTGTGATGAACTGACCACAATCCCCATTCCCTATACCCCTGCACTGCTGGTCGGAAGGATGGAGAGAATTCAGGAGGGAAGTTAAACCCAGAGAGAAGGTAAGAGTAGGAGAAAGGTGTGTTTCAGATTTGATTTTATTTATCATCATTTAGGTCTGATTTGACCGGCAATAAAGGAAGCTATTTTTCCCCAAGCTGGGACTGTTTTGTCCATGATGGTAATGGATGAGTCATATTTCCCTGACTTTTTCTAGACCCATGAGTCTCTTATATTTATCGTCCATGTTCAGAAGAGTGGAGAGTTGGAGCAGCTTGGAAGGATACCTGATGTCCAGCCAAGGTCAATAACCCACTAAAATAACTAATTTCTCATCCTTCATAGATTCTTTTAAAATATAGATATTTTCCATACTGTTACATGTGCCCATCAGGTGTGCATATACATTTGTTACTGAGCGTGAAATTTGCCCCTAGGTTGGAACATCTGATTTTATAGATCAGTGTTACCAGAGTTAGCTTTTTGTGACAAGCTATTAATTTCTGAAAGACTTTCTCCAAATGCAGAGATACTTTCAGTGACAATTGTTACGCTTGATTCAAAATCTTACTCAGACAGAAAATGGGATGTTGTCAGACATTTAACAGATTTTGACTCTTTCCACAAGCAAAGTTACAGTAAATGTCCTGTATGATGCAGAAGGCTGGACTACTGAAACTTAAAGCATTGATATTTCTCCATCTCATGCTCAATATGAGATTGTAGAAGGAAATGATACAGGGACACCTCATCACAGCCTTTTAATACTTAGAGGAGGGTTATAAGAAAGATGGAGACTGACTTGTTCATAGAGCCTGTAGTGATAGGACAAGGGGTTAATGGCTTTAAACTAAAAGAGGGTAGATTCAGACTGGATATAAAGAATATTTTTTTTTATGGTAAGGGTGGTGAGACACTGAAACAGGTTACCCAGAGAGTTGGTAGATATCTCATCCCTGGCAACAGTCAAAGTCAAGTTGGATGAGGCTCTGTTTAATCTGGTCTAGTTGAAAATGTGCTCACTTTAGGGATTTTGGACTACATGTTCTTTGAAAGTATCTTTCAATCCAAAGGATTCTCTGATTCTGAGAGTCATTCTCCTTTTAATATTTAATGCGATCTTCAAATCTTAGAAATTCTAGGAGGACAAGGCTCATGTTTGTGTGGTAACTAGATATTACTACTATTAAAAGCTCAATCTCACCCTAGGTTGATCAGGATAAATAGTAAAGGTTGAATCTGTATTTCAGCTGGCTAATGAATAAGAATCTAAGCCAGTTGTTAATCATATGGACAGAGGTACCTCTCCAAAAGGTAATTCATCTTGCCTGTGCTGGACTTCTGGACTTTCAGCTCACTCCTAAATCTCTATCCATTGCTGGAAATGGATGCCATTATCCACCGAGCAGAGCATAGTGTTGATAGAATGGGCAACAAAAGAAATAGTCTATTACTATGTGGAATGTTATCAATATCTTCTTATAACTTCAAAGAGAGAAGCTTTAGAATGGAAAAGCCAATAATTTTTCTGTTTTCTTCACCAATATTTGGAATATTTTAAGTAGAAAAAGAAATATCCCGGAAGAGTCATCTTTGAAGTATGCTTGCAAGATACAGTATTTGATCTATCCCATCAAGTCCTGGGAGAAACTTGTATCTAGGAAAAAAGAGTCATTAACTTCTTTCATTCCTAAAGAATACAAGAAATATTGAATATAATACAAGGAATATAATACAATTGAATATAATACAAGAAATATTGAATAAAATATAATACTACTTTGAACTATAATCTTTTCAAAGGGGTACACCACTCCAGAGGTGTTCTCTGTGTTTACTAGCCCTGCTTTAGAAGCTTAACTTCATCCTAGCATATGTTTTTCTTTCTATATCCTCATCTACAAAGAATGGAAATATTACGATTATTTGATACGTGGTGAACAGGATAGATTTTGGTCTTCCTCCATAGTAAAACTAAGTGATAAAAGTCTAAAATTTTTGCACAGACTTTGTGTAGAGGAGCCAAGGAGCCAAGAAGATTTACTTTAGCATGTCTAGGATTGTTAATTAAGTTTAGGTTTTTAGATAGAATGGTTAGAGTTTCAGTCATTCAAAATGACAAAAACAAACCTGATCTTAGACACGTACACGTAAACTCAGAAAGGAAATCTTTTATTTTTAAACCAACCATATTATCATATATTCCAGCTACGTAGCAAACTAATTACTTAAAATCTAGTCATAGATTTGAGATGCTTACAGTCAGAAACTTTCACTGGGATTCACGTTGGAACTGAGACATTTGGTTTTGATTTAGGAGTATTGTAGAAGTATGCTACAGTGAGTTAAACACTACCCCTTCCAACCTTTGAGGTAACCTCATGTATCCCAGAAAGTCTCTTGGTCCTTTTCAGGAGGATGTGGATCTCATATCAGCCCTGTGCCATATCGGCCAGGTTTGTGATGATGTTGCATATCCAAGGATCACTTAGATGGCGCTAGGTATGTACTTTTAGGCATATTAATTTAAGATTTACGTTCTAGTTGTCAGGTGTTTAAACTAGGTGCTGAATAGTTCATAGGATCCATGATACTCAAAAGAGAACTCCACTGGCTGGCAACTAGTTGTTTACTGCAGAGGCGATAGGCAAATAGCACCCTTACATATAAATAACACCCATATTTGCATGTCTAACTTGAACTGTGTCTTGACTTTATAGATGCAACTTTACTGTCTGGAGAAGAAACACTGAACACTGTAAGGTGCAGAGGCAGAGATTTCACTGTGCATCAGGCTAACTAGGAAAGCATAATGATTCCCTACTGTTCTAATGGAACTAAGAGCGGTTTTAATGCTAAGAGTATTTTTGCTTAGAACGTTCAAAACTTCAGTCTTATCATCAATTGTTGATAAAAATAATCAAAACAAGAAATTTTATATAATCTGATAAATTTACCGTATGTTCGCAATTCACAAGATTGTTTCCTCTGAACTGTTAAAATAATCTGTTGTAGCATTTACAATACCAATATGTATCTATTTTTATGATGTTTGAAAAATCAATATATTTGTTGATATAAGTGTTTAAATGCTTACAGGCCAAATAATAGTTTAGAGCTTTTTATAAGTATATAACATCTACTATACTGAATAATGGCTCTTTTTGGAATTATCTACATTTTAAGTAAAACAAAATGCACCAAACTGATGTTTCCAGGAAGACGTCTAAGTCTGAAGTTTTGCCGAAAGAAAATAGAGACTTTCATGCCATTATATAAATTAATATAAATATAAATAGAAACTTTCATGCAAGTGTAACCTGCAAAATGAAGTTAACTTTGATCATCAATTGTGATGGACAGGTTTAAGATGGACTTGTTTAAATTATTAAAAGTATTGGGGTTTGCCCAGGGACAAAGAACTGCAGTGCACATTCTTTGCAGCTACTGCAAATATTTTTATTTAATTTCAAGTATTTCTAGTATTTTTATTTCATTTCTAGCGTTTCTAGTGTTTATAGTATTTGTTTCATACATGGAAGAGTGAAAAAAATAAAAGAATGAAAAAAATAAAAACAGCTTAACTGGACTACAGAATAAAATTGGAGCCAGCATAACTGGAGTAAAATTGTACAGACTAATATTAGCACTATAAAGGACATAATTAACTGAATTACATGATTACAACTCAACTGAAATACTGGTTGATTTTTAAATTTAAGAAAGGGATATTCCTATTTACCTAATTTTTTACATCAAGATGGCCATGTATTGCTACTAATGTTCCCCTGCTACTTTTATAACAGTAATTTCAATAATATATGATCTTTAAAATTGCAAGAAAATAAATTGTAAGCATTAAATGGTAAACTATAACTCTACAGGGCATTCATTAATAAGTAATTGAATAACAACTTAAGACTTAAAAAATGGCTAACATTTTTGGCAACCCAAAATATTATATTAATTTATGGTTTAAGATAAGGTTTGCAAGACATGCTATTTTAAGGGGAAAGTCTCTCTTTAATAAGATGCTAAGTTCTATAATATAGCACTAACTTGAAAAAGATAATTTAAAGTTGGCATTTTTATTTAAATAACAAATTACATTCAATNATTATATAATTATATAATTATATATAAGTATATATATAATATTTAAAAGAACCTAAGACACAAATTATCAGTTATGGCTACCCTTCTGTTATTCTACATCTTAGAAGATAATTATGGGAGTCATATGTCTAGGATTTCACTGATATATATAGAATATCATATTCAGAGCATATTAAAAAAAAAGATGATGAGAAAAATTTTTCCTGAACAATAAAAAGACTACTGAAACCTGATATCTTCCACACATCCTGAAAGTTGTGGACAAAGTATGATCCAGATCAATCAATTTTACAGCAGATATCCACTGAGACATTGCAACTGGGCTTTGCAAAGTGCACAGTGCAGGTGGAGATTCAGTCTGAAGCATGTGTCCTGTGAGTATGATACACATACACCATTTGCATGCACAGTTCATAGAGGGAAATCCTATGAAAAGTTATGCCAACCCACTCTTTATGATTTACAGAATGTTATAACTCAGCAACTACTCACTTTTATTAATTAAAGTCACATTAAACTTGACTCACCTTAACTCAAATGTTGTCAAGAAGGCCCAAATCTCCTCGATTTACCCAGGGGTTCTTCTGACCCAACTTCTTTGTTGTCTGTGGTGGCCAAATGGTTTGGCAGAGCTGTTGAACATGATACCACGGTGCAAGTCTTCACTTCCATTTGCAATGACATATCTTCCCCTATTTATCGCATATAAAATTTTGCAGCTGAGCAGGTATGTATTTCCTACACTGAGCTGAGATTTTGCTGTCAGGTGCTATGAATTTGTACCAAGAGTGCAATAAAAGCAACATAGATTTCTGTTTACATGTGTTGCTATACAAAAGTCACTTTTTCTGACTTTGCCGCTTCTTCTTCTTGCCCTTAATTTTCAATAAACTATTTTATGATACTTTATAGTGATTGACTTTGAGCTTCATTTTTGTGTTTCTGCTTATACTGCAGGCTCAAGAGAAAAATCTGCCACTGCTTTGTGTTACTGTATTTAACACAGGATAGGACTAGAGCTACTTTGGTACAAAAGCAGTTCAAAACTGAGAAATCCTGCTGAAAACAGCAGTNATTTTTTTTTTTTTTAATTCTGCCTAAAATCATACTGAAAAACGAAATTATTCTTTCTTTACCATGGAAGAAAAGTTGTAACAGTGAGTTAAGGGTACTATATTTTTCTGTTTATAACCAGGGGCATTTGTTCTGATTTCATACTGTATTTCCATTAAGGGTGATTTCATTAAGAATTAACTTTCAGTTGGACCACAATGAATGAGAGCGATACAGATGCAGAAACATGGCATTTGTTTAAATCAGACTGGGACATACTTAATTCCAAAATTTTTCAAAAGTTTTCAAAATTTAAAAAGAATAAATCTAAATAAATAATAAATATATGTAAAAAAATTGTGGTTTTAAGCACATCATACAGACAGTA
>WBMY01011897.1:190058-219246 GCA_013397315.1 Donacobius atricapilla | reverse complement strand
ACATGATACCACGGTGCAAGTCTTCACTTCCATTTGCAATGACATATCTTCCCCTATTTATCGCATATAAAATTTTGCAGCTGAGCAGGTATGTATTTCCTACACTGAGCTGAGATTTTGCTGTCAGGTGCTATGAATTTGTACCAAGAGTGCAATAAAAGCAACATAGATTTCTGTTTACATGTGTTGCTATACAAAAGTCACTTTTTCTGACTTTGCCGCTTCTTCTTCTTGCCCTTAATTTTCAATAAACTATTTTATGATACTTTATAGTGATTGACTTTGAGCTTCATTTTTGTGTTTCTGCTTATACTGCAGGCTCAAGAGAAAAATCTGCCACTGCTTTGTGTTACTGTATTTAACACAGGATAGGACTAGAGCTACTTTGGTATAAAAGCAGTTCAAAACTGAGAAATCCTGCTGAAAACAGCAGTTGAAATATTCAGGATCTCAGTATTTTATTTTAGACATGAAAAGTGTTGGGTTCTTACTTTATGTTCTCTGAGTAAATGAGACTTTCTGCTTAAGATATTGTTAATTTATGTTTTTGTGAACACTTTTTATGCTAGTTGGTAAAAGTTGTCTGAGGACTTGTGGAAACTGAAATTAAAATGAGTCTTTAAATCATGGTGAAAATGTTTTAAGGAAATGTGAATCATAATTTAATGGAAATTTCAGGTTCACAGATCCAATTATTGTTTATAATCTGGACTTCAAATTTAATTATACTCATTCATAAACAAGGAAACCAAAAGTTTTATAAAAAATATTAATCTTCGATGAATTACCAATTTAGTAGAAATATTAATGGGGTTTTTTTTTCTTTAGTTAAGTTTTGTCTTGTTTGTTTGCTTGTTTGTTTTGTTTTGTTTTGTTTGTTTGCTTGTTTGGGTTTTTTTAAGAATAAATCTGTGGGATTTTGGTTTGGTTGTTTTTGTTTGGTTTGGGGTTTTGGTTTTTTTTTTTTAGTTTTTTCAGTATTATTGACAAGGTCAATAGAAACATGCAGAGTTTTACTCCACACATTTCAATACAAATGCCATGACTTTTTATGTAGAGCTTTTAGTGACTAATTCAGAGATGAAATGCAAAATTTATTTTTAGCATTACCAAAAAACCCAGAAAAATTTCACAACCTTTGCACTTTCAGAAGATTAGGCCTGTGAGATTACACGGATTTCTAAATATCTGAGGATCAAATTTGAGCATGATCTAGAGATACCCACCTGAAGTGAATTTGAATTTAGGAGAAATGTATTTTTTGTTCTATTTTTGCATGTAAAGTTACTGTGATTAAATAAACACAATGAAAAATTTCACACAAAAACACAGTCTCAAAAACGTCAGAACAATCATTCACTTGAAAAAGTTGAAATATTTTGCTTTCTGAAAATGTACTGGATTTTGCTTTATTGTTAAGCTGCCTGATTGTCACAAGATTAAGCTCTTTCTGATGGGAGGTGTTAACTTTAAGGATCTTTGTTCCTGTGTAGACATATTTCTGCATGATGGCTCATTTGATGTGAACCAGATAACCTCATCCTCAGAAATCAGTGATGGAGAGCTTATTCTCTAAGGTCCACCCCATGCCTTACACTGACTTCATTGTCAGAGGTAGTGGAAATGCTGCATGATGCTGAACTGACACAAAAGACAATTTCTGGATCAGTTGTACTGTGTTGGGACTTTAAAAGATCAGAAGTAAAAGTTTAGGGTTTGTGGTGGATTGGTTTTAATCCTTGAGAAAAGGAATACAAAAACTATTTATTACAAAAATAAATCTTCTTGTGAAAACGAACTCTCTTTTCAAAAATCCCACTTACATCATACAGTCTGTACTCGTGACACTGATTTGTTCTTTGGTGCCTCCTTACAGGCTTCCAAAACAGCAGTTTACCTGTTTTCTCTCCATTACTTAGGTAGTGAGAAGGATTGAGGCACATTGACTTTACTGGGACTTCATTCATTTTATTGGCTATGCTTCAGCCTTTCAAGCCCAGGAATGTTCTGTGGCTGCTCTTCTTTTGCATTTAAGATAGCAGGTAGTTAATGCAGTTTCTTTCTGCATCTGACTTTTTTTTTTTTCCTTCAAATATCAGAGAGGCTTTGAAGGAAATTAGGAAGAGAAATCAGAGGAAATGCTCTAGCATAATATTGCTACCTTAATGTAGAGGTTTATATAGCATTTGACAGGATTTATCGCATATAAAATTTTGCAGCTGAGCAGGTATGTATTTCCTACACTGAGCTGAGATTTTGCTGTCAGGTGCTATGAATTTGTACCAAGAGTGCAATAAAAGCAACATAGATTTCTGTTTACATGTGTTGCTATACAATATTTGAAGTGTAAAGAATTTGAAAGGTTGCTAATGGATGGAAATGTTTATGCTAGAGGAGATGGAAAAATGGAATAAGGAGTAGGAGGCATATGGTAACTTAGATGAGAAACATTTCATGCTGGGAGACATTCCTCTTCTGTGGTGTGTTAAATAATCTGGTGTGGGTGTTTTTCTTTGTTTATATGATGTCCTAAGAGTGAAACAGTTCCTGCGAGCAAATGAGCATTTTAATGAATTTTAGACGGTTTTGCCTGAGAGAAGTATCTCGCTATAAAATATGCTAAGATAGCCCAAATGATGCTGGTTTCATTCTTAATGTTCTGTGGTTTTTATTGTATTAATATTTTAAATAACTCAGTCAAGATGGGGACTTTCTGCATACTTGTGTATAGTGCTATATTTTTTCACTGAATTGTGGTTTCTCTAGGATGACCTCAAATGATGAAAAAAAGCCTTTAAGACAGATTATAAAATGAGTTTATCTATCTAAAATTGTGCATGTGAGTTTGAGGGAAAATACTGTGGCATAACAAGAGTAAAACTTAAATCTTGTTTAAGTGAAATAAATTGAGTGTTGTGACGTGGTGTACAAAAGCCCCAGCCTCAGAGCATGTCTCCAAACCCAGAATTTGCAAAGTTAATTTCAGTTTGGAGCAAGGTAAGATTGACAGCTGCCTGTACACTATGTGCTGGGATGCCCAAACCAATCAATAAGGAAATGTGGAAGAGCAGAGCATTTCTGAAATGCTGTCTCCTGCAGGGATTGTACTCCCCAAAGCTGGAAGCCAAAGTTCTGGTTTTTGCATATTTGCCTGATAGAAGCACTTGCCCAGCAAGTGGTATTCTGCTTCCTGGGATGCTGATGGAGTTTTCATTTGCTACTTCTTGGATGAAGGGAAAAAAACAAACCAGGAACAATTCTGAGAGCAGCCACTCAAGACAGCATCTTTCCCATCGGACAAGACAAACTGCCAACATCTGCTCTCCTTTGGCCTGTGTGGCTTCTATACTTCTTGCTCAGAGTGCCACAGTTACCCACAAAAACAATAAAATTCAGTTACCTCCCATAGCTTTGTAATTAGCACAGTCTGTTATGATGGACCAGCTCCAATCATAACCTTCCTCATCCTTTGCTGGGGAGGTCTCAAAATTCATCTCTTGGAGAACATATTCTAGGAAATGACCTGTGGGAAGTAACAATTTAAGTAAACTGTTCTGTGAACCCTGAGACAAAAGGTTCAGTAGAGATTTTCAATAGAAATTGGTGGAGGAATGATGGTTTTATGGACATTGGAAGAGGACAGACCTTGAGGAGACACATACACAGTGAACATCTCAGGCACAATATAGTCTTTGTTTAGACCTTTTGAGAAGTTACTACGCAATACACTACTGTGTCTCAGACATCTGCAGATATTAATTTTATTTCATTCCAATGTCTTTCCTTTTTTATTTTTACCCACATCCATTATCTGAACTTCAGCATCTCTCCTTGTTTGAGTGAGACTCATAAATCCAGATACTCCAGTTAACTAGAAATGGGCTTGTATTGTCTTTTGCCATTGATGCAGACTTGTAAAAACGTGGGGTTTTTTTGTTTGTTTGTTTGTTTGTTTTTTTTTCTCAGAAATAACTGCTGGGGTTTATTCCAAGTAACTTCAAATGGACTGCTCTTAAATAGGTGATCTTGAGATAAAATGTTTTCTATTGCTTTGTCATATGAAGCCATGCACTAAAATTTCTCCATGAAAAACGTCAACAGCAGCCTTTTACTTGCTTAGAGCATTCAGGGAGTCATAGTAGAAGATGCAATATATATTTTTTTTCTTAATAATTCCTTCTCTTAAACTTAAAACAGTTTTAAAACATAGTGGATAAGTGACAAGTCTAGAGATTAGATCGCCCCCTGCAACAGACAAGTGATTGATTGATGTGTTATATATTAGCTAAAAATAATGATGGTCCTCACATTTTTCCTCCTACAGCATAGTTGTTAATCTTAGCTGAATTCCAATGTAGCCCTCTCTCACAGAAATATTCCAGAATGATTTAAAAATTAGATAACAATCTAGTCTGTTCCTATTACTACCAGAATGTCAACTGTCCCCTGCTGAAATACATATTTCTGTCGTACAGACAATTTTTTTGCAAGAAAAGACAATGCATACAAAATAAGACAGAAGTAAGGAGGTATTACATTTATTTTGTAAGGATACCTATGCAGTTTCTACTTATGTACAAAGCACCATGCTGAAGACTTTTAAAATATTATTTTTGTATTTATTTACTTATTTATTTGTGCCTTGTCTCACAGAATCTAAATGAAAACTTCAGTTCCAGATTTTATTTAAATCTACAATGTCCGGGGAAGTAACTTTGCTTATCTGAATCTGTAGAGTGTTCATATTTATTTTCCCTTTCTCTGCTTAAAGTTTGAATCCCTGGTGAGTATCTTTCTGGCGCTGCAGTGAATATGTTGTGGCTGTAGAGAATAACACCAGGACACCACTGACATTGTGTTGATAAGATTTGCTTCAAAATATATTCACAGACAACCTGTCTTGCAAGTTTACATTACTGTGGAACCTTTATCAATTTCAGACACACTCAGCCTCCATCATGCATAAAACTTACAGAAACTTTTGCCAAGAACTCTTATCCAAAACGATAAAGAGAAAGAAGGTAAAGCATTTTATAACATTTCTGTTCCCTGTTGTGAGAAGATGGAGAATAAAAAAACCCCACAGTAATAAATTCTTGCTTTATTCATCTACGTTTATTTCTCTGCAAATGTCTGATGCAAATGCACAGAGCATTAACATGCTCTTTCTAGACAGGCTGCACCATATATCTAAGTGTTTTTCCTTATCTTTCCATTTATTTCTTCTGAGAAACAAGCTTCAAAAATGACTTTTAAGGTTTTTTTTCACAGTTTCTATTCCCTTCAGAATCTCTAATTTTGTTTTCTGGGTTATGCAAAGCACACTGAAGTTAAAGTTTACCATTTTCATTTCTCAGTTCTGGAATGTCACCTATTTTTACAGAGGAGATACATAACTGTGGACAAACATACTCACATTAGTTTGATACTGTTTGATTTCATTGAGGAAATCCACCTCATATAATTCAACAGTAAAACTATCATTTGCTGCACTAAAATGAGATCTAGGCAATCAAGAAGTATTCAGGTTGCTGATTAACTCGAAAGCCAGCTACTGGCAGCTGTTAGATCCTCCTGTAATACACTTCAACCCCTGACATGGTTCCCACAGTCTTACATATTTGGGGATGGCTTGAAAGTTACCAGTTGGGAAAAAAAATCATAATACTGTTTGATAGATGGCTGGATATGAGCCAGGAGTGTGCCCAGGTCACCAAGAAGGCCAATGGCATCCTGGCCTTTACCAACAATAGTGTGGCCAGCAGGACCAGGGCAGTGATTGCCCCCTGTACTTGGCCTTGGTGAGGCCAGATTGAGTGCTGTGTCCGGTTCTGGGCCCCCATTACAAGAAGGACATTGAGGTGCTGGAGTGAGTCCAGAGAAGGGCAAGGAAGCTGATGAAAGCTCAGGAACACAAATCTGATGAGGAGCAGTGTTATTGTTGCTGTGCTCAGCCACGGTAGGAGGCGTATTCCTGGAAGCCCTGACTGCCGCTGAGGACAGCTACCACAGAACTGTTTGCGTCAGTACAAAAGGGTTCTTGCCTTACAAGACAGGGCTGCTGAAGGCAAGATGCCTGTCAAGAGCTGGTCCTGACCTGTATTAACTACTGGCCTGTACTCATGGCTTGTTGTCACTGCCAAAACGCGTGCTAGGGGCATGCTAATAAGCTACTAATGGAGAAAGCTGAGGTCCTATGTCCCAATTTTTTTTCTCTCCCTAGTATATTTATACCCTTAGGCCTCAGACTCCAGGACGGCCTCCTTTTAACCTCAGCCTGCTGCTGCTACCCAGGTCCTTGCTGGGGCAGAAAAGGGTTTTATTTCTGTTTCTCTTCTTTGTGTTTAAGGCAAAGAATCATATAAAGTTTTAACCAACCTTTTGAGTCTTTCTATATTTTATTTTATTTTCTTACAGGAAATACCTTCCTTTCCTGCATGTATGTACTGCAGTTTGATGTTAATAACTAAAATATCCTTGCCTATTTTCAATGTAAAAAAGCTGATGGTCCTGAAGTCCTGCCTTTGTATCTCTCAAATGTACTCCAGGGGCTTCTAAGCCATAAATTGCTTGGGTTTTGTGGATTTAATTCTTTTATTTTAACATAAAAGTTTTCTGCTTATTAAAAATATAAATGCTATGTCTACAATTACCAAAAGCTTTACTAATCATGGAAGTTTCTAAAAAAAAGCTCCAAAGTAATTATATCTTGTAATTATAAGAAAAAAAGCTTCCAACTACTTCTTAGTGAATCACAACATTTACCAGTTTGGAGCCTGCAGCTATATGGATGAGATTAGCTGCTAATTGGAGGGAGGAAGAAAAGAGAATGAATAGAAAATTAATTTTATATTTTAAAATGGCTTGGACTTGTATCTGATTTGCAGTGAAAGTCTCTTTTGTGTGGGTTGCTTTTCCTTTTTCTTCTCCAGAAGCCAGTAAAGGAGCTTAAATGTGCCATTATATGTACAACAAAGTGATTCCAAATTACAGATATTTTTTGAAAATAAAAAGTGGGGAAGATTGGCTAAGGCCTCTCTGCTGCTTGCAAGGATCCTAGCATAAAAATTCCTCTTTATATATGCTGTGCCCTTGGCAGTCTCATAAAAGTGAGGCATCATGGAGACTAAGAAACATCAGAAGGAGGAGGAGGTATAAGAATGGGGCTTCAGTCTTTCACTAGTACCAAGTCTCTTGAAATCTTCCTTCAACTGTACAAACTGTTCTCAGGCATCTCTGAAGTTCATTTATGAGACAGACTGATAGTTTCAGGAGTGGGAGTATATCGCTCAGATGTTATGCACTTCCATGTCTTGATCCAACCCAAATTGCCTTATAACGTGGAGTGCTAATAGAGCAAATCTGTGTAGCTTGTACAGGCTGTAGCTGGAAGGTACATCAGAGTTATGCAGTACTTTGGGAAGCTTCAGTGCTGAGGTGACTGAGACACGATTGCACAGCCCAAGGTAGAATGACATACTTCTCAGCCTAATTAGCCTCAGTGTAGGCCATGCAACTGATTTCTTTCATTCTGGTATAAGTGAAATCTTCACTGAATCAGGGTGCTGGGGCATGTGGGAGCATGTCTCTGCACTGATTTCTATTGAACTATATTGGTGTACTAATAAAAGTGTAATTAAGAACTTCCATGCTGCTTTGCATATGCAAAGATTATGGGGCACAAAATTAAAGGTTTCTTGGAAGGATCTGGCTCCTGTTGTTATTTGTTTCTTTGTAACCTTTTGCAGCATTATTTAAGAGATTTTGTGTGTTTAGATGTTGATAGCTTGAGGTTTGATTCATCAACCCCTCTTCCTTTCAGCAAAAGTAATGACTAATTAGCATTCATTTGCCATGCTGTAAAGTTGATAGAGATGGTGGATTATATTTTAGCTGATTGTCATGCAGTGGAAATGACAGAAATAGCAATATCTCGGGTTAACTGGAATTTGAAAATGGGGTTTCTTTCAAGGCTGGCAAATCTTATCTAGATCATGCCTAGGGAGAAATGCAGTAACATATTTCACAGAAGATAAGACTATGCTGCAGGAGAGAAGATATAAACAGGTGGTCTTGGCAATTGCTGGATTTTAAATCAAAGCCTGCATAGCTCTCAAAGACTGAGCTAAAATTTTCTTCACAAATAAAGGTATTTGCTTAAATGAATTATTGCAAGTACAAGTAATTTTCTTACCAAAGCTGATAAAGTAACAGAAATATAGGTAGGTGTTAATTTTTTAATTGGGTGTGATGACTGAGTAATATGATTAAAGTATTAAACTTACAGCATCCTCAAATACTTTCTGGCGAATTCTATCTAGGGACTTGATACATGTGAACAATGCAGATTATTTCTCATGGGGTCCTGATGGAAAACAAGCTGTCCATGAGCCAGCAGTGCCCTTGTGGCCAAGAAGGCTAATGGTATCCTGGGGTGCATTAGGAAGGGCATTGCCCACAGGCTGAAGGAAGTGATGCAGCCCCTCTGAGATTCCCTGGTGAAGTCTCAGCTTCAGTACTGGGTCCAGTTCTGAGCTCCCCAGTAAAACAGAGACTAGGAGGTTCTGGAGCAGGTCCAGTAAAAGGCTACAAAGATGACTGGAGTTCTGAAGCATCTCTTTTATGAGGAAAGACTGAGGTAGTTGGGCCTACTTAGCCTGGAGAAGACTGAGAAGGGTCTGCATGGAGAGCATCAAGAAGATTGACCCAGGCTTTTCGCAGTGGTGCCAAGCAACAGGATGAGATGCAATGGGCAGAAACTGGAACACAGGAAGTTCCATCTGAATGTAAGGAAGAGCTTCATTACATGTGTGACCGAGCACTAAAGCAGGTTGCTCAGAGAGATGGTGCAACCTCATTCCCTAGAGATATTGAAAAGTCATCTTGGACTCAATCCTGAGTAATATGCTATAGGGGACCTTGCTTAAAAGAGGAGTTTGGAGCAGATAATTTCCAGCAGTCTCTTCCAACCCTAATCCTTCCATGATTCTGTAAATCTATGACTAATGAAAAACATGTAGACTGAAATATATTTGCATGACAAGCTATGAGATTTTAATGTATTTCAGAAATACGATATTTTTTAAAACCCTACAATTTGGCAGCATATGTGTCTTTATTACATGTTACATAGGCTTTTTGGAATGGGGCTCTTGTACTGACCATGCCTTGCCTGGTCCAGTGCTTTTAGACTACCTGTACCTCTTGTTATCCTTGATAATTTCCATACAATTTGCAGTGGAACAGAACTGCACAAATTATTTTTTATTATTAAAAATTTATCGAGAAATGTAATTTCAAGTTCTCTGAACTGTTTATGCTAGCAAGTGTTCTACATATACCGTGGTCCAAAGAACAGCAGAAGATAAGGAAAAGTCAAGGTGTTCCTGCTCTTCATTTTGACATAAGATTTTCTCTTCTCAAAGTGTGTGTGTGTGTGTGTGTGATTACCGAATCATAGAATATTCTGAATTGGAAGAGACCCACAAGGGTCATCAAAGTCCAACTCCTGGTCCATGTAGAAGACCATCCCAAGAATCACACCAGGTACCTGAGAGCATTGTCCAAACATTTCTTCAGCTCTGAGAGGCTTACTGCTGAGCTGTTGACAGTTCTAACATTAAGCAATCCTCATCAGAGTAAACGTTTCCATTGCCCACCAGTTTTGATTCAATGTTACTTGAATTTTCAGATAGCTTGACTCTTCTGTATATTAAAATGATATTGATAGCAAATATGCTGAAACTAGAGTCTACTTTAAAAAGCACTATAAACAAAACAGAACTTGTCTGACTTCTTAGCCATATAAATGGAGCCTCATAAACCTGTGAAGGAGGTGAATATTTTTCCCCTCTAATACAAATTCTAGTATGTCAGAAAGTTTTGCATCATTACCTTGCACCTCCCCTCTGGGCAAGTGGAAAGCATTGGATTCAGGAAAAGTCAGAAAATATTGAAAGACAGAGAAGATGAAATTTAGTCACCTCATTTCCATATATCCTTTGAAACTCTAAGAACAAATATCCAAGAGGTATTTGTAATATCCTTGGAATACTCTTAGTACTTTTGGCAGATCAGCAGTACTCTTAGAACAAGATGTATGCATCATACCTACTTTCTGCAGTACTGATATTAAATTATAATTAATGAATCAAGAAGTAGATCATCACTTTTCAGTAAACTTTTCAGGACATCATTCTATATTTCTCAGTTTTTGGGGATAAATTTCAGATTCATTGACACTGCATTGTGATCATCTTGGTGTTCCTTGTATCACTGTAGTTTAGGCCTTGTTGCATCATTTTAGATATGATCAGAAAGACGGGCATGAAGCATTATTCTGAAGCATTCCCCATGTTTCATTAAGTTACTATGTATTCTCCTTTATTGAATTCTGTAATATGATTGTGTATTTTTATATACGCACATGCATTATGACAAACTGAGTATGGCAATGCCAAGAAATGTCACTAGTGTTAGCTTTTTAGCCATGACACGTTAACTTTCTGTCCAAAATGATACTGACAAGTCAAGAGCTTCTCCAATTCAGGATATGCCAGCTAGATGGCTTTGTGCCTGTTACCTCCCTCACTAGGAAGCCTGGAGGGATGGGGTGAAATTAATGCCAGGGCACGCGGTATTTAAGAGCAACATAGTTATTCTATAACTCCATCAACTCACAGTGAAATCTATTAATTATTTGCAGCCTTTATGAATAACCACTTGAAATATCTCTGGAGGTTTCTACCATAAAGCTGCCTATTACTCTTATTTAGTTCCTAAGACATCAATTAAGCTTGATAAAGCAGAAAAAATAAATGTCACATTTGGTATACTTCTGGCTGACTGCATTGATTTTTGGCTTCTGAATAGATTCAATTATATGGTGTAATTCAAGCTTGTCGTCGTGGTAATTTTGTTGGATCTCCTCCTCCAATAACTTCTCAATTTTCTAATTTCCTATGGGAGATTAAAGGTCACTCTAAAAGCTACATTTTAAAAATAGTTGGGCATTAGATTAGTTAAAAACACTTAGTAAAATAATGAATTTAGTAAATGCTCTTACATATAGTTGTCAAAAATCTGGAAATGTTAGAAACAGCAGGTCTCCAAGACACCTTAACTGCTGGAGAATATTGTGGCTTTAAACAGCAATCTGTCATCATTTTATGGAAATCCAGGCTTGGAATTAATGATGTTCAAGGTTTTATTCTCCTTTCATATCCTTGCCGTGTGGTTATGGTTTTATGTATATTCTGCTGATATTCAAGATTTTTCCTTCGTGACCATTTTCCACCTGCCTCTTACATTATAAATCATTTCAGATACTGCGTATTAAAGAGGAAGCAAGAAATGGTGCATAATTATTTACCTTAAGGTATTATCACTCAATTCACTTTATTATTCTAATGGTGTTATCTTTGATATGGAAACAGTGACATGATTCCAAGTTTTAATGAGTAATTTCTTGCATCTGGGGACAGCTAATACAGTTCCTATATCTTATCCAGCTGTACAAGCCAAGGTCTTCAAAACAGTCCTTTTTTCCTGGTTCTCAAGTAAAATAGGAAAGCGCTGTTTCCTGTCAAATTAATAGCATCATGAATAAGTAGTGAAAAAAAGGACCTATATTTTTCTGAGGAGGAAAATTTGTTTGAAGTTTCATTTGTAGTTAAAAACATGAATAAACATGGGGTTTTTTCCTTCTTTTGTATTAATGCTGGTGATTGTGGTCCAGGAAGAAAAAGTATAGGCAAGGATTCAGTCATATTTTTCCTTTCCAGTGAGAGTAATTGACATAATAACATTGTATGTTTGACAAACAATTCCTTATTCATAATTCTGTTTCATTTTTTTCTTGTTTGTTTTCGCTTTGTTTAACATTTTGGGGGACAAAAAGTTCAGGGAGCCATTGTACTGAATGCTCTGTATCTTTTTTTTTATACTATCTTTGTTGAAAAAAATCCCCAGAAAAAACCCAAAAATGAGAAAGAAAATCAGCCTCATTCTGCTGGACTAACTTCTTTATTCCTTAAAATTCTTATGTTATATAAATACTCACTAAGTCAGTATATAAACAAGACTTTGATACACTACAGACTTCATTTTGCTTTAGTAAACCACAATGAACTATTTGAAAAACTGTGTTGAAGCTAAAGAGAACATTTCAAGAAACACAAATTATTTCAGGGAAAAGAAAAAACACACAACAAAATCCCAAGTAAAGTAATACAGTTGTCTGAACCTGGAAAATGTGTTTAATGCCAATCCAGTGCAAAAAATAATATTAACTTATCAACTCATTCCACATTCTCAGCTGTCTTGGCTGTAACCAAGTGCAAAGCCTTCCTGCAAGGTTCACCCATTGCCTCCTCATTTTCATATAAGGAAAGATTTCAGAGTTACCCATGACTGAAGATTTATGTTGGGCAGGAGTGAAAAGGGGAAGCACGAAGCTTTTAAGTAGCCAGCTGGCTAGAGAGTGATAAGTTTCTCCTTTGCCAAGAATTCCCTCCCCTGTTAGAAAATGGTTCTGTGAGCTTTCTCTGGAAGTTGAACAGCTTAACCTCATCATCCGGTGAAAGACCTGGATGCCAAATCTTGTCTGAGAGACGGGAATAGACACAGACAAGGTGACAGCAGGAGGAAATGCTTCCACCAGAGGGGGGCTGTGCTGATTAGGATGGTGCTTTCCAGAAAAGGTGTGTTTTAAGGGAGTTATGAAAACTGAGTGGCATGAGAAGTGTGAACGTGGATCAGTTTTATAGTATCTTTTTCAATACATTTGCAGTTAAAAATAGTTGAAGAAGTAATTATTTATGCAATGGAATTTGATGCCGTAGGGCACAGGAGACATAGGTTTCCCTGTCAGCCACTGCCAAAGGCAGAAAACCATAATGGATTCATAGAACTGTAGAATATAATGAGGTGGAAGGAACCCAGCAGAATTGTTGAGTCCAGCTCCTGCTTGGAGTCTCAATATAACTCATTACAGGAGTTCTTATGATGACATGAGCAGGTTTACTACCTCCAAATTACAAGGAAACGGTGAACTGTATCTCAAATACAGTTTGCTGAATATATACTTAGTGCTTTTTCATGGGTTGCATAAGAGGAAATCCATAGTAAAGACTATGATGCTGACCAGGTGATACTTATACATTTCTTAACTACCATATTAACTTCCTTGTGTGGCAGTAAATAGTTTTTGCAAGCTGATGCATTAGGAGAACCCTAGAAAACATCAAATTCACTGGTGAAAAGGCCTTGCAAACACTTTATGTGCTCGGGTAAGCCTCCCACTTTAAGTCCTGTAATGCTTCGCAATAATGTTACATGATTGACTTCAGTTAATGGAGCTATTTCTTAGAAAGGTCTTTACAGTCAATTTTGAAGACTTACCGAGTTAGTAAAACTTCTGGGTTCATTTACAATGTGCTCCTTGGGGCTGTCCCTTTGGCCACAGCTCACTCACAACAGATTTTTGAGTGTAGTGGATTATGTAACAGCAAATCACCCGTGTTCTTGGGTTGTGTTGTCTGCCCTTGTTTCATTAAAGTAAATCTTGATTAATAAGGCTATTTTAATGAAAAGTATTTTGATAGCATGGAATCCATTTGCTTAAAAGGCTTTGATGGTGTGGGCTGAGCCTAATGAAAACCATATTGGTCTTAGCAGAGCAGCACAGGCGACACTTTTTGTTCCATATTGTGGGTTTGTGGGAAGAATCTTATGGGATTAGCTGGCAGATAAAAAAGGTTAATCTTTTAGTTTTAAGGTGTAATAATTGTTTCAACTGGAAGTCAATTATTGTTATTGAATCTAACTAGTTCCTTATCCAGGGAACTTAATATAATCTAAAAAGAGCATGAGAAAGGGGAAGATGTTTCTCCCCTTATACTTTTCCTTGTACTAGAACTAAGCTATCTTTTTAAATCGACCTCCAGTGGGCTTTAAAGAAAAGAGTGTTTTTTTCATACAAGACACAATAATACCTCATTGCTACTATATATTTTGGGCACCAATAATATGAATTGGAATAAATAAGAGAAGTTCAAGAGAAATAGCTTTTTCTCTTTGAGGATGTTAAATATTGTGACCAAGCTGCAATCACAAATTACAGAAAGTAAAACCGTGTTGCAGGGGAGGGTCACTTTATCCTTTTCCTGTTTCTTCTAACCTTCCTGCCTTAAGCACTGCTGATGGTTTCCATCATAGACAAAATAGCAGGTTAAATAAATTTTGTGGCTGATTCAATGACAATATTTTCCTGAGTTTATTAATCTCTTATAATCATAACACTGTAGTGCTACATGGTTCTATGTCTTTCTTCCAGTGACTGGCACACAGCTCTGGGAAGGAATTCAAGGAGTCCTTTCATGACTGATAGTGCTGCTACTGTAGGGTGATTTTCTCTGCTCCTCCTTTCCCCTTCCCTGATCCTACGTGATCCTGTAGGCTCTCTTGAACCAGCTCCCTGGAGTTTACATGGCCACATTGCCAGTTAGGTCACCTTACATCTTTGATTCAAAAAAATATTTCTTGATCTGATTTGCAGTGCAGTGACAGAAACTTCAGGGCAGAGGGTCAATCTTTTCACAGATTGTCAATCTTTAAAACATATTTCCCTTTAAAATATATATTTACTACTTTATGACTATTATTATTGTCCCTGTTCTTTTCAGTCTCATCTAAGAAAGAAACACCTCTTATACTGGAACTCTTAGTTGTGTGTATTCTGCCTGGAGTCTTCAGTAGATTTTAGAGTTTTTTCAACAGCTTTTTTTTTAACACAAGACAGAGTTTTCATTTCTTGTGACTAAATTTTTATATTCAATTTCCAGATCTAGACTCTGTCTGAAGTGCACTTCAAAATAGTGTCATCAGGAGAATGTCTGCAATCAGCACATCTCACATGTTAGTATTCAGTTTGTGAATGTGATATGATGGTATTGTCAATAAATGATAAACTGCCTGTTACAGCTAATCATGTTGTTTCATCTGATTCTTTGAATATTCTCAACTTCAACATTTGGTTGTCTTTTCCTTTAATGGCTTGCCAATACTTCAAAGTAATATTATAAAATGCATTTCTTTCCTAATATTTTAATGCAATTCAATTACTGTTTAGTGTAGATAGGAGCAATGAAAAGTGGAGTTCAGTGCATTTACTTCTGCCTGAAAGTTTCTCTAATATCACATTTTCTGTCATCGCTTTGGATTGTACACTTTTGTCCATTTTGAAAAGGATAACTATTTCCCTTACTTTCAGGTTAGTAGTTTGCATATTTTCTGACAAAATTCAGTTCACTTCAGTACAATGAGTTGTTCCATCATTTTGTCACCATTCTCCTCTATGGTGTTTATACAGAGCTGGCACTTTCAAACTCTGTGACATAATCTAAGGCACTTTTTCACCTTGGGTCCCTATCTTGACTTGCTTGGAACAGCCTGGACTGCTACCCATGCATCCTTAGTGACACATTGGTCAGGTTACTCTCTGGGCTCTGGACACTGCGCTGACATGTGGAGCAACTGCTTGAGCACATGAAAGATCTTGTAGGTTAGACAGGAGACTTTTCATGCTGCAAAAGCATCTGAAGTCCAAGTAGGATGTCCTAGATGATCTCTAAGGACACTATATACATATTTGGAGTAAATGATATTTCTTTCTGTGTTATGTTGCCTTTCCCCACATGTCATACACTTTCAGATCTGCTTGTGTCTCATCCTGTTAACTCAGTAACTGCTGAATCCTTCATATGATTGCCAGACCAAACATTTAGAGATGCAAACAAGCAGGTGAAAGTACCTGAAATGAAGGAAGGGAGGGACAACTGTCAGAAGCATTTTCTTTGCTTATCCTCCTTTAACTTAGAATATACTCTGTTTTACCTTTGAATGGTGCTTACTGGAAGAACTGGAGTTTTAACACACTGATTTTCTGGCAGCTCGGTGGCTACCCAGGACACATGGGAAATGGAAATGATTTGTGCATCTAGCCATGAGTGATTTGCCTGAGGTTATTTGAGAACACCCTGGATGGGAGCTGAAGCATGCATGACCTAATCTAGTACTCTGATCACTTGCTTGTTCTTCCTCTGCACATTTGTGCTGAAATTATATTTATTAAAAATGTTCATTTTTGCAAAAGAAATGCTCGACACTTGGATCCAAGTGACACCTTTGTAGGGTAACTTGACGTTTAACCTCCTTCCCTTATAAATTCAGACATAAATTCATGTTGTTTAATCAACACTTTCCAAGACTGCATGAATACCAAATGTACAGACTGTGTACCTTCTTGATTGCAGTGATATTTTTAAAATTCATATAAATAATTATGTTAATTAAGTAATTCAGTGCCAGCCTCTTATCAGAAACCCTGAACATAACTGAATAATTGCCTGTCAGGCATACATAAACCAGCTGAGGGTGAGAAACTGATTTTGATGTATATGTGATGTCCACATATCATTCACCACCCAGTGTGCATGGTATGTGGTTACAGTCTCCAGTAATGCAAAGTCTACCTGTCCATGGGGATTTAGAAATTAAGAACAATGTCTCTGAAATATAGTACAAAGAAAATTGTGTCAGTTTTGTTGCATAGTCGGACATTTATAAGACATTTACCATTTATGAGACAACAACAACAACAACAACAAAAACATATTTATCTGTTTGTTCCATTATGCAGTGCCATTCTGATAATGGGATACAGCTGACAAGAGACACAGAAGACTATTTTGTCCGTCTGTTCATCTATCAACCTTTCCTTCTCATAAAACATGAAGAATTTTTTTCCTTATATAGCACCACAAGTACAAATATAAATTTGATTTATATTTATACTTATCGTAAAATATGGTACTGATTTGGCCTTTGATACATGGAAACAACATTATGCATAATAGCTGTTAGTTACCCTCAGTACGTAGAGAATAATTAATGTTTCTGTTATTCTGTTCTCACCTGCTTTAGAAGTATGGGCTTTATGCTGTTTTTGAGTGCAGAGAAACTGATAAGGAAGGAAAAACAACTTGCTCTCTGTGTCAGTAGGGGTTTGTTTGGTTGAGCCGGCTGTGCATTTCTGTGAAGGGTGAATAATTCTGGTTGAGAATCAGAGTTGAGGGAATTGTTATTTTCCACTTGCTAGCAGCTGAAAAATGTAACAGATTGCATCCAAGGACATAACAAAAACTCTGGAGATAGGGGTTCAAGTCACTTACTTTCACTCACTATCAGTTCTCCATTCGAATGAAAGGAGAAGCAAAATTTTCCTTTCTCATAGAAATATTGCCAGGGTAAAAGTGATGCTAGGTATAAGTCACAAAAAGGTGACGATGAGTACTGCAGTAGGGTAGGTATCAATAAATGCAGGTGGCCTGAGAGAAACTTATAAAAAATTATTTTCTTGTCCTGCTTTTCCTTTCTTTCCAGTATTTGAGGAGGTGTAAGAGGCACTGAATTATTGAAAATGCGAATCAGGTGCACCTGTGACAGTAAGAGTTGCCGGTGCTTAACATCCTGAAACTGCTCTCCTACCCTATCCAGCTTAGTGACCATCTTAAAGGTGTAGTCAGCTGCTGTAGATGGGGAATGAGAAGGAACAACCTTGTTAGTACTTCCTAAACAGAGGGATCTTTGTGGGAAATGTCTCCAGGTCTTGTGATTTTGCTGTAATTTCACAACTGAGACTAAATCCTATTCATTCAGGACTGAACATTTTTGCAAAATAAAGAGGTCTGCTTTAAAGCAGATTTTTCAGCTTGTCCTGGAAAAACGTCAGTAACTTATTGTATTATAAGATAAGTCAGAAATAAGTAAATAGGACAATAAAAAACCCCTTTTGTCAATATATCATACTGCCTTCACTTAAAAAAAGTGCAAAGAAAAGGACAAAAAATATTTACAGTCTGAAATTTCTTTGTCCTTTGTTTTCAAAGAAAGAGCCTTGAACAATGGAGGAATGTGTTCTGAAAGTAACCATTTTGACAAAGATTTCTGCTCCAGACATGCAGCTGAGCATAAGCTCCCAAGACAGATTTTTTTTTTCTTAATGATGTAGGGAATGGATGAGTTAAAACAGGATTGCTATAGAAAATCTGGTAGTAATATTTTAAATTAAATTTTCCCACATAGAGCCTGAGTTGCCTCTGACAATGAGAAATCTCCCCTTTTTAACTCAGCCCATGAGTTTTCTATTATTTGTCCCTCTGAAGAGGGGAAGTGAGTGTGCAGCTTGTGGCATTTGACTCTGAGCAAAGCATAGCACACTAGAAGGCTGTGTAAGCCTTTTTCGGCCCAGAACTGGTTATCAACTCACTAAATGGATAGTACAGTGAAACAAAGTCCCTATTATGAAGGAGGTCAGACTTGATGGTAAAAGGATACTCTTAGATTTAAGTTTTGAAACCATGAAACCTATTAAAACTTTTTTTGTACAGCCAGAAAGGAAGACAAAGTTTGACCTGTGACCTCAACTATATCAAAGTTTTATAAGATTAGAGCTGTTTATGGTTTAGTAAGAAACTTGTTTAACTTGACAATTTTGTGCAGGTTCACTGAAGCAGCTGCCCTTGCTGTGGGTGAAAAAGGCTAAGTGCTTTAAAGGGTCAGTCTTAATGAGGAGCTATGTATGTAGAAAACCAACTTGAGAATGGACTTTCTGCTTTATATTTGTACACTGATTAGGAAAATGGGAATCTGACCCATGACTGCTGTTTTGACTGATTCTGAAGTACCAGCTACTAGTTCTGTAAGCATTGATCTGATGAAGGCTGATTTATTATGGATTTATATCTCTTGGTTAATTGTGTGCTTCAGTGGAAGCTAAGCCTGTGATCAGAACACCAATAAGGTTTTTGTCACAGAACCTCTGGCATCTAATTTTAGTCCTTCTCTGTAGAAAGCATTTTGTGACAACTACTGAGAGTCATAAGGTCTTTCCAACATCAGCTGCCTATTTTTCACTAAGACCTTATATACTTTAAATTGTCTTTATATTTCACCTGCTCTGTCATGTCTGGCTAAAGTCAGACAAGGTGTTCAGAAGTTATTAGAGAAACACTTTTTCTTTCTCATATACATGCACAGACTCAGAGACTGAGCTGAATAAGCTACAGCTTCTTTGGAAACCAGGCTAATAAATAGCAACAGTGAAAGATTGCCTCATTCAGTGTTTTTGGAGTCTGTGGTGAATGCAAAATGTATGCTCAAAGTATACAAAAGGATATAAATAAAAAAACACCTAGGCATGTATAGAGCCACATTTCACTACAGGTCCTGTATTGGTTTGGCATGAATGGTAAAAAAAACAATCGGTCATCTGCTTTGGAACTGACAGCCAAGTTGGCCAATCAGGTAAAAAGTATACACCCCTGGGACACACAGCTTAAATACAGGAATCTTGGGAAATCTAGCTCTCTTTCGACGGATTCGCTACGAGGTAACCTCAGAGAAACAGAGGGGCTCAGACCCAGGGCCCCGCCGGCCCTGGGAGTCGGGCTGCGGGCAGCCATGCCAAGGCTGGCCCTGTGGGAGCTGAGCTGAGCCGGGCCAGGTCTCTGAGCCAGCAGATGCCGCAGAGAGGGGGGCGGTGAGGCGCGGGCCTCGCCCCGGCTCCACACCCCCGTGCGGGCGGCTGTCTGCAGGCAGCGGCCAGGGAGGAGAGCGAGAGCCAGCGTCACAAACGCCGCCGAGGGGCTGACGGAGATGGCCCCGGCTCGCCCAGCCCACCCAGTCCCCGGGTCCCCAGAGAGCAGCACCGAGNAAGTCCTTTGTTGTGAAGCTGTGCATCTTTAAAAGGTGAAACCCCACGTGTAAGTCCACCGCCCATATGCAGCCATATAAAAGGATACATCTGGGAGCCTCACAAATGCAGATTTTGTCAGGCGGGCTGCGTTTGTGATAGCTGGAAGCCACAAGCAGACTGTGTCTCTTGTGGAAAGTTACCAGAAGAATCAGGAGGGACTTGTCTCTCTCAAAAGACTGAATGAAAGACTATTTAAGTGCTACTGACTTAAGAGTTCTGATGTTTTGTCTCTTTACATTGTTTTGTAGAAAAGTAGATTGCTGCTAAGGAGGGGGGGGTGTGTCTTTAAAAAGGTTTCGTGATTGTTGTTTTTTTTGTTTGCCCTTTAGTGTATGTTTATAAATCTGTTTCTTTTTTAAGTTGAGCCTGTTTTGCCTTTCTTCTAATCCTATTCCATAGTAAAAATAGATCCCCACACTACATTTCACAAAACAAATTCGGTGAATGTGATAACCACTACAGGTCCTCCTAGCTCCTGAGCAGGACCAGGAAATCTCTCAGAGTTTTGGGTCAGAATGAGAAGAGAAGCACGTATTGAGTGTTGCTGATGGCTCACTTGCTCTGGGGTCTTGAATGTCCTTGGTACTCTTAAGTCTGTGAACAAGAAGGAGAAAGTGCTTGTGTGGAAGGAAGGAGGAGTGGAAATCTCTTAGAAGAGGAGAGAAATTCTGCAAGAAAAAAATCTGACAGTTAACTGTGCTGTGTGTCTATATGTATAAAAATAACCTGACATTCCTAGACCATGAGGCAGTTGCAAACCCTAGAATATAGATTACAATGTTAAAGTATGACATCTGATTTCTGTTATAGGAGGAAGTTGGGGCTTTGAACGGTATAATGATGTTTTCAGAGGGAGATTTTGCCCTTTTTTCCAAAAACCCCATTACTCTCTGTCTATTGTTTCTAAACCTGAGGCTTCTAAAGGAAATATGCAGGAGACTAGGTACACTTGTAAATAGAAAAAACATTCGCATTTGAAGAGAAAGAAAATGTGAGACATTCCCTATTGGAAGGAATTTCCCATTGAGCAGGGCAGACATTATTTTTGCCACTTCATTACTGAATTTTAGAGTAGTCTTGATAAAAATATAATCCTCATTGAAATCTTCATATCACTTGAAAGTTTAAAGCTGAATTCATCCTCAAAAACTACTGGACCATAACTAAGATTCTGATGGGTTCTTATGGCTGAGGAATAAAGATATCGGAGCGATATGATTCTCAGCTCTTTCTATAACTGCAAATATCAGAACAACTGAAAGAACAGCTGGGTCTGAATTAACTTTCTTTCTCGTCTGTATTTTCTTGCATAATTACTATTTTTATCTTTCCTCTGAAACTTAATAAAGCTGAAAGATGAAAAGTCTTTTCTAGTTCTGAACTTAATTAACGGTGAATTTAGAGGTCTAGATAAAACTGTTGCACAGTTTGAGGCTCTTCATTGAAGATATTTGATCATCTATATTTAAGAATTTGAGAATTTACCTGTTTCTACAATGCAAGAACAAAGGACAGGATCAGTAGTAAAAGAAAATTGTTATTATCTGTAATTTATGATGTAAGTTGGCCAGACTCGGAATGGTGAGAAGTTCACATCACTGTAGCTAACTTACTTGAAGTTTCAGTGGGGAGAAAACAACCTGACTCTGATATAATGAAATAACCATGTGCTTAATCTGGTTCCCCAGGAAAGAAAAAGCAATAAAAAAGGAAAAGGAAAAAAATGTCAGCAAACAAATAACAATAAAAAAAGAAAAAAAAAAAACAAAACCCAAAACCAAAATACAAAAAAAACCACCCCAAAAATAAACAACCCAAAACCCCCCAAAAGCCTTAAAATCAAACCAAACCAAATCAAACCCAAAACAATAAAGTGGAAAAAAGAGTTGTATTTACCATGAAGCTGGTTTATCTAGTAACCATATAGCATAATGATATCGATTTGACTATTTCTTTTTTGTTATTTTATACAACACATTATGTTAAGGAATGATCATTTTAAGAGGAGAGATTTTTCTCCCATTATTCTAATTGTTACAGAAATGTAGACACGAGTATGGCAGCGCTGCAAAATAACCAGGTGTCACAAAAAACATTTCAAATTAGAGTGACGAACATGGGTTAAGCATCAGAAATCATTCACTCTTAAAAGCAGAAAGAAACTAACACATGAGTTGTACCCATATGTTTTTCAACTTTACTTTAAGATTAAAATGTTTTAAAGGAATAGTTTATAATGTAATTTTTTTTCTGGCACAGACAGATTTTTTTTCTTTTCAGATTCTTGACCTTGGTAGGGTTCTATGTTCCACATCAAACTAAATGTAACGTGCAACCAAATATAAAGAGGCAGCAGGTGGAAGCTAAAGGAAAATATTAGAACAGACACTTATTCAGGATCGGAGGTGAAACAACCTTGCAATAAAGGAAATTGAATCCATGTAACTTTTAGAGCAAGAACTATGAGGGTCCTGTTTCCAAATGTATTGATGACTTCATCCTTGTTTTCCCCAAGAAAATATTCTGGAGAGAGTGTAGCCTATAGGAAGAAACAAATAAACATATTTTTAACCTCAATTATAGGATAAAATAGAAACTTGTTTTACCAAATTTTATAGAACCTTATATTGAAAAGTGAACTTCAAAGGCTTGAAAATCTCTAAAATATTCATTTCTAACATGAACATAGCTTGATTGTAGTGACTTTTCAGGCTTCCTATCTATGATGGAGACCTGAAATAAACAAAGGTCTTCATTGCTGAGTTTTAAGGTCACAAATTACCAGTACTCCATAAAAATGCATTTTAGTATATCTCAACAGTGATTCTACAGCAGAAAGATCATGTAAATTTAGTGAAGAAAATAATCACAGTTAATTCTGTTCCTTTTGACATAAAAGTAGAAAAGACCTGAGAGTTTAAAACTTCTTTAATTAAGACATTGTAAAATATACAGTGTTACTAGATATAATACTGCAGAAAATTTACAATAACCACAGTAAGTGAATAACCTATTGCATATATTTTTTTAACTTTAAATATAAAAAGCTATAGTACTAGAAAAAATTTCTATGGGAGGGTACTGAAAAACCTATAGTCTAGGATCTGTCTATATTCTACCTATGTATTCTCCTTATATTCAGAAATGAAGTGATACTTTCTGTCTTTTTTCATGATAGTCTTCTTCCTCTAGTTTGCAATTTGGAAGCTAAAATAGCAGATGGTCTTACGTTTCTTTCCCTGAATATACTTAGGACTCTGGTTCTGAGGAAAATTGACATCTTTTCTGGATTGTCCAAAGTAAGAGTTACTATCAAATAAATTCAATGCCCTCAAAGTGTAGAAAGGTTACTCTAGACTGACAGATTGGGCTAGGAAAGTAATTTACTATTAGTGCCAAATTATTTTATATGAATCTTTTGGCGGGGGGTGAAAGGTCTTTTTTTTTTCTGGAAAGAACCTTGCAGTTCAAGAAGTCAAGTTCTTGCTATTATAGACTTATGCCATAGGGAAAAAATGCTCACTGCACATAGTTTAAATCAAATTGGGATTGAAGTGGTTTATGGATTTATCAATGACACATAATTAACTGGCAATCAGTGACCTGTGTATTCAGGATTAATATCAGCCATACAACAGGTTAACCACAGCAGTAGAAACTTACAGAATGCTAATTTATAACTACAAGTTTCTGAACACCCCTCTATATATATTTAATTTAAAAAGGAGCTATTTCAAATTCATTGACCGCTCCACAGGCCATGTGGCTTACACAGATGTGCACGTGGATGCACAAACCCTCACTTTCCCCCAGGAAACCAACATGCATGTCCTCTGGTCATGTCTCCTTGTGGAGGGAAGATGAAGGTACAGACCTCCAAGCAAACTGAACAATAAGCCCTCAGGGAACTTCCCTATGCCATTCCTGAAAGTGGTCCACAAGGTCCCTCATGGTGGGGGGGCTGGTCCTGGCACCCCCCATGGAGAGGTTGAACCTCTCGAGCCTTCTCCTAGGAAGGGCAAAAGGAATCATTGTGTGTATGCTGCTCCACTCTCTGCTCTGTCTCACTTCTACAAAAGATCTTCTAGGCTCTTCTCCTAGGTTACATGCAACTATAGACATCATCTAATCAAAGTCTGTTTTCAAAAACAGGGAAGAAACTTATACAGTAAATTCTCTTGAAATTTTCTGAATTTCATCTTATCATATAGGATATCCTCTACCTTAATTTCCAACTTCAATCAATGAATTGATCATTTAGGATATATTGTTCTTATATCAGTATTTTTCCCACTTCCATTTAAAAATGCTTTTTTTGGCATAAATTCTATCTATCCACCCAAGGATAGAGTAGAAAGAATTAAAAATGTTTAGATATTTAACAAGAATATTTTATTTGAAAAAGGTGTTTAAACTGACTTCCAAACTCAGGTTGAAAATATTGTTTTATGGGAAAAAAAGCAAACAAAAATTTCATCATTTATTTTATAATGACAAAAGTAAAATTGCAGAATTTTCAGCAAAATCAATGGTTGTTGTTCCCTTTTCTTGGAGTGGAGTTTCAAACACACAGTAAAAGTGGACTTCATCTCCAGACAGGCATCTGCATTTATGTGTCTAAGGGCAGATGTACACAGGTGCTAATTTTCAAGGCTCCTGATACTGTCAGTGGCAACCTCAGTAAATCAATGGAGTCATGTGGGACACAATTCACCTTGAAGAAGACATTTAAAGGTTAATTCAAGTGCCCCACAGGGTTATCTAGCACTCTTTGAAATGCCATATGGTATCTATGAAATTCACAATAAATTCTGGAAGACACTTTTGGATAACCTGTGTTTATACGTGTCAGTAGATGGGGACCTGATGGCATACAGTCAATGAGCTTCTCTTTCAATGAACTGAATAAATAACTAGGTTGAACCTTCTTAAATATAGGCACATAGGCCTGGGTGTCTCAGTCTTCAGCTGATGCTCACTTGTAATTATAGTGTTTTGGTGGAAGTGCATGATTCAAGAAACCTGTAGAGGTAGTCTCACTAGATAGAAGTCTATGGAGTAATGAAAAAGTGTTTAGTTTCTGAAAGAGAAGTGAGATTAAAAAAATGTTTCCACTTAGAAGTTTAAATTAATAGAAAATCAAAACATGCAAAAATACTTTTGATTTATTTCAATCTGAAATATGGTTTTACTTTTATCAAAATTCAATGGAAATCAAAAGCATTTAATTTTCAAAGAAAAATTTTTGGTAGATCCAGAACAAATTTCTTTTGGTGTTATTTTCCTTAGTCTTTCCACTGAAACAGATGCTTCATTGCTTTTACAGTTCACTGGTTCAGTGATGTAGTCATTGATTTCTGTGGGCACAAACTCAGATTTCTTAATGATAATGAGGATCTTGCTGTTCATAGATTCCCAGAAGATAGAGTCCATGAGTTTGTTCCTAGTGTCACCCCGTTCTCTGGCATGTTTACAATTTTATGAAATTCTACAAAGTTTTAAATCTGCTTACTCACTAGTTCTCAGAAGAAGGAGAAAGTCAAAGGAGAAAACTGAAATTCTGAGAAAACCTTAAAGCTGAATTTAACATCTGGAAGTGAATTATGTTAATACTCCCACAGAATGTGCACCAGGATACCACTTTCTTTAGTTTCTTGTGCAGCTTTGCCAATAAATATATCTCTTTCTTTTGAATGTTATTGTTCTAGGCGGGTACAGAAAATGAGAAAAGTAGTCCTTTAAAATAGACGAGAGATCCTGGATATGTTAGTTATTCTTTGGATTTTCATGTGTATAGGACAGACACCCCAGTGTTTTCATCTGTTGTATTCAACTGGCTGAGTTGCTTGTGCAGAAAATTCTGAGTCCTAAGTTAGAGACTGGTTTGGAAAGACAGAGAAGAGGGCAGCTTTTGTTTTTGGGATTCAGTTCAGAAGAATGCTATCAGCATTTGGCCACAATTAATTCAGAGAAGAGCAGAGAAGGATCACCAGCAGGGAGGTTTTATCTCACCAGTTTTTCATAACACTCACAAAAGTGAGTGTCAACAAAGGTGTCTAGGCACATTTCCTCATTGTGGATTAGATTTTGGAGGGGATTGGAAAACCTGGCTTAATTACTGTTTTACATGCTTTGTAATTTGGGTATTATAAGACACTGAGGTTTTAGGGACAATTGTTTCTTGGAGTCTGCCTGTAAGACAAGTCTTTAAAAAACCAAAATTTTTCAAGCCTGTCAGGAATTTAAAACAGCTGATGATCTCTTATAACACAATTTGGTGCCCTAATGAAAGTCAACAATTCTCAGAAAGTCTTTGTTTCCCACAGGTCATTGGGATTATGAAAATATCTCTGTAAATGTCTCAGCTTTAATGTAGCCCCTGCTTTGTTCATAGAGTAACAGAATAGGTAAGGTTGTGATGGAACACAGTGGGTCATCTAGTCTAACTTCCAGTCTGGTCTGACCTGGCTCAAGCAAGGTTATCCCGGAGCACATGGGACCAGGTTGTTTCCAGACAGTTCTTTATACCTCCAGCAAGGGACAATCCACAACCTCTTTGGGCAATCTATTACAGTGCCCTGTCACCCATACAGTAAAAATGTTCTTCCTTACATTCAGGAGGAAATTCCTGTGCACCAGTTCCTGCCTGTTTCCTCTTATTGCCTGGGACTACCAAGAAAAACCTGGCTCCATCCTTTTGACATCCTCCCATCCGATACTTGTGCTCCACTATGGCTTGCTGTCGTTGGCCAACTCTTGAATAATATAGAACAGAACATAACCCTCTTGAAGAGAATATACATAGGTAGATATCCAGATAACAGGTAAACAATAAAGGAAGGATAAACTACTCCTTACTGAAGAAATTTAGGTCCAGCATTTAGATTTACTTTTTTGTTTTTTGTTCTTACCATTGTGAGCATCCTATGATACATGTGCTGTATATATGGGGACTACATAGGCATCCTTTGTCATCCACAGGAGACTTTCTACCACAAGTCTTTTAATTTCTTGCCTGACTTCTAAACCTTATACAGTCAGTAAAATAATCAGAAACAACTCTTGAAAAAAGAAGGAATGCCACATCACAGTCTGTCTACATTAATAATGGGTTTGCACAGGAGCAAATTACTGCTGATTTTGAATAATTATGGGTAAACACACTGACAGAGGTGGACATTTTAAAGCTTCAGCACTAACTGCCTGTTTTGTTCTTAGCATTTTCTTTTAATTTTGCCTTTGAAAACATGTATGCTTACAGAGAGATTTCTCACATGTGTAAAAGAAGAAAGAAGATATTAATTTGAGAAAGAAGAAATGGCCAAAAATGTAAACAAGATATGACTTTTTGTTTTACATCAGAGTACTTTTTCCTTTTGAGCCCCACTAATTTCCTGCTGTTTTCTTGTTAAGGTGTGCTTATCTTAAGGACAAACATTTCATGAGAGGCAACTATGATCTGAGTAAGGGGTTATACGGCTGTGTGGCTGCATCCAATATGTGCTGCATAAACAAATGCTTTTCTAGATGGCATTATTATTGTAAAACTTTTCCTCAAGTCCCCTGGAAGTCCTTACCTGTGCTGATGTACTAAAGATACAAACCAATGTGGGAGTAAATTGCTACACTTTCCTATGCTGTGTGACGTCCTTTGAGTTGGAAAAGTGATGTTCTTTAATGATTAGAACAGATTCCAATTTACCCAATAAATTTCCATTTCCCTTTATGGTGAGCATCAAATAACCTTTTCTTTAGCTATGAACTTTAATAATTTCCAAATCTGTAGTAATGACGTGAAGGTTCAATATCCTATTACCAGTGTAGTCTCATCTGCCTACCCTATCAGTTTTGCCCTTTGGTTCTTCCAAACTCCTTAGCATATACAACTGCATGTGACACTTCCAGGAACTGACTAAAACTACATACATATTACTCTTTCCAGAAGCATAATAATTTCTATACTACTTTTAAAAGACTCTTCTCAATTTTTTTTTTAATTGTGAAAAAATACTAGTTGATTCCTTATGTTATCACAACTTTCATAAAATATTACATTAGCAGAAAATATTGAGCACACAGATGACTTAATTGGAGAGCAGTATATGTCAGAAGTAGTAATGATGCTATGATGCTGAATTGGAGTGCATGTGCATTTATAGAATAGATCTTAAGAAAATAAATTAATAAAAGAAGAGACACATTGCACTTAAGTAAGAAAATGCAAATTCTATTAAGTAAAATATGTGAAAGCTTGAAATGAATTCTGTTCACATCAGAACAGCAACTCACCTGCAAATGGCTACCACTTTCAATTTTCTGATGTTTCCAAGCCACTAAACTGCCAACAGATCCTCTCTTGATCTGTCCCTCACATCCTAAACCAACCTCTAAACTAGCCATTGCTTACTTTCAGCATGAAAGGTTATGTTCATTATCCTTGCCTTACTACTTTGGAAAATAATTATATTATTGTCATAGCTTTTATACACAAAATTTCCCAGCAGATCTTTTTTTGCCAAAATTTATAGACTACTTTAAACTTGAATATTATCAAAGTTTATTTTTGCACCTCAGAACCACTGCTCCCTGTAGCTGTAATATATCTTTTGTAGAAAAACATGAATCAGAAACATCTTTTTAAAGATTTTAAAGATTTATGGATATTAATGCTTTGTTGTTGAATATCAACAGAATAAAAAGTGAAGTTTCTTCTTTTTTGACCTCTGTCATCAATTCAGAAAGCTATTTTTCTTTGAACTCCAAGCAATGCTCTATCTATATTTTCTTATGTGAAATACTTGGAGTTTAGGATTTCTCCCCTGCCTCCATTTCTTACAAATAACCTGGATTTTCTCTGTCTAGTTCCTAAGTTGGTTCATCTGCCTTAATGATTCTCTCAGGCTAGATTTTAATTACACTTTATCAACTAAGAACCATTGTTTGTGAGCAAGCTAATAGGTTTTGCAGTGATGTTGAAGATCTGCATGCTGTACAAGGAGAAAATATATTAGAATGTGACAACATCAAATAATGGAAATCAAAGACAATAGCATGAACAGAGAAACTGAAGTAACAGCCTTCAAAATTATACTAATTTTCTCCCTGTATCAGTATCCCGGACTACTCTGACCAATTAGTAAATCTGATTCCATGGATTCAGTGAAAAGGACTAGTGGAAAATATTATAAGCTTCATTTTGAAGGAGTTACTCTACAGAGCAGAAAAAAAGAAACAGAAAGATTTTTCATACTGGAAAATACGAAGAAAGTATCAATAAAATTTTCAAGATTTTGGTTCACTATGGTTTTTTTCAGTTGGTTGGTTGGGGGTTTTTTTTTGTTTTCTTGTTTTGTTTTTTGGGGGGGGTTGGGT
>WBMY01011897.1:102470-190020 GCA_013397315.1 Donacobius atricapilla | reverse complement strand
TTTTTTTTTTTGTAGGTACTAGCAGTCTCCTAATCTGTTTAGACCTCTCTATATCTGTTTATTACACAATCCATAAAATTCTTGAACAAATTTCCAGTTTCAAATGTCCACATATTACAGATTATTATATATCCTGCTTGTCTTGTGAGCAGGTGATTTCTACTCTTAGCAACAATTTTGTATACAGGTGACATGCAGGGTGCCCTTGCTGATTTCAGCTAATCATGATGTATGTATGAGCTGAAAATCAGAGAAAAAGTCACCTGAACTGCTACTCTTAGCTATTTAATGTAGATGTTTGATAATATCTACATAAATCCCGCCATCTTTCCTAATGTTTATTATACCATTCATCTTGGACAGGTTTTCAGGAAGGTAGATATTGTGGAGACCTGGCAGAGTAAAAAATGCCTTTTCTTCTTTTTTTTCAGGCCCATTTGCCCTGAATTTGTATGCCAGAGCAATGAATAAATGAAAGCTGTTCACTGTCACCAGGGACCACCTCTCTGTCCATGAAAAGAGAATTCTGGAATCCGACCACCTTTGTTTTGTTTATGAAGAGAAGGAGAAAACATCTATTGGTAGGTCACCACCTACAGAAGGCTAACCTAACTGGAGTTGACCAATCTCCAAAGAGAAAACTGCAGTTTTGGATCAGGCAATACGGAAGCCCATCATCAGGGAGAATTAGTTGAACTTTTTAAAATACAGCTTAGGCTTTTGTATTTTACTTCCTTATCCCCATAACATGAGGATGAGATGCTTATTTTCAGAGCTACAGTTCTGGTTCCCTTTTCCCCCTCTATAATATAAAGCAAAAGGCCAAAATGTTGGATGCATGATTTCTACTAGCCTTTGATACCATGGTTAAAATTCTGACTTCGAGGTTTTAATTAAAAATCCACCTTTGATTCACAGCAAATGTGAGTCAAAATGCAGGCTGTATAGGTGAATGGTAGGTTGAGCTGTAATTTAAGTCTGAGACTTGAATTAAGACATTCTCTGTTAGTGGAGATCCTAGCAAAATATGAAACACTGAGAAAGAATAATGCTTTTTCTTTTATAAATTGTTAGGCATTCTAGGAGGTACATTCTATGTCTGCAAGGTCTTTCTTAGCCTCTTTAAGGGGGAAGTGCTGAAAATGGTGGGGACATGCAAAATCTTTTCTACATTAATGAGGAGGAACTAGATAAAGTAGAAAATACTGTTGGTCTTTGGGACAAAGTCTCTCTGATCTGAACTTTACCCAACTGTTATCAAGCCACAGCTTGAAATACTTTCAGGAATACTCAGGAAGATAAAACCCCAAGGAAAAAATGTTTTCCTCATTTGATTTTTTTTGCCAGATATTTTCAGTTTGCAACTCAATTTTGCCACCATCCCTTAGGAGGCTGTTCTCTGAAGAAACACAAGAGATTCAAGCTCCACAGGGATATTTAGGATTAAACCATAAATTCTGACTGACTGGTGTATGTAAATTTACTCCTGAGCTAACTTTTTTCTTCTTAGTATTATTTTAGTAAAGTTTTTAATGAATGCTTCACAGAAAAGAAGCAATGCTTTCTTCTGGTTTCCTCCAACAAATTTTGCTGTGTGCCTCTGGTGGTTTAACATCAGCTGAAGTTAAACTCCAATGAGCAACTCCACTTCCCCCCACCCCTTCTGGTAAAAGAGGGACAAAGTCAGAGACTATGGGTTGAGACTACAATTTATTGAAAGAAAAAAGCAATGGTATAAGAAATGCACAGTAACAGCAACAATAGTAAAAATGAAAGTATACATAAAGGGAAGGTGTTTTACCCACAAAAAGGTGTTCACCACCTCAGCTTAGATAAAACCTTGACAATGGGGTGAGTGGTATAGAATAGTGACTTAGCCATGCCCATATGGAGCATCCATCCCCTTTGTGCAGCAAGACAGTGCCTTTCCCTGACTGTAACATCAATTATTTCTGTAATCAGGTACCCACAACCGCTAGTTTAATTTCAGGGTGAAAAGTCTCTGTGATGTGCTAATGTAAGTCAGATTTTCTACATGCTAATGTAGAAAATGAAAACAAACTGAACAATATAGGATGAAAACTGTAGGGTCATACTGACAAACTTTTCATTGTAAATTAAAATAACAAAGCAATTTTTTTCTATTGGTGTGTCTTGGGATAACTTTATGGTCTGGTATCCCCAGTTGTCTACTTTACACTAGATAGAAGTCCTGTGCCTTTAAACCTTTACTCTAAACTTTTTGTTTGTTTGTTTGTTTTTGTTTACTGCTCAGGTAACATTATCAAAGAATTTGGAAGAAAACAAAATAAAACTGGCTTTCATAGAATGAACAGAAATAAGCATCATGAATTAGTTTCTTTTATATTGTGAAAAAAATTTAAAAATAGATTATTTTATGAATTTAACACTCGGTTGCAATAATTTGCTATTAATATTTTGTGCAAGAATTTCAACTGAAACTTTTTATACGTGCTAAACCCAAAAACATATGTTACCAACGGGTGTTAAGGAATCTGTCAAATTCTTGAACACTTCTCTTCTTTCTCAGGGCTGAGTATGCTGTTTCTGTGACTGATGTCATATTTGGTGCCCTCGTGACAGGAAGAAAGTATAGAAAACTAATGTCATAAACCTTAAAGGTATATTCTGTGTCTTAGGGGAATTGTCATTGGCTGTCAAAAATGATAATTTAGTTTTGTCAAGTTGTTCATAATTTATATGACAAACTGACAGTGAAAGATTTATTTTATTTTCTAATAATACTGTTGGGTTTGGATTACTTTTGTTGTTATTGCTGTTTATTTGTTTCTACAGAAATCATTACTTTTTATAGCCAGATTTCAAAATATTCAAAAGAACATCTCTGCTGATATCTTCGAAATGTTTTTACTACTGGATTATTTAGGCTGGAATGTATTTTTTAGAAGTTATATATGCTAATGTGTTCTTCAAAGCAGAGATAGAGCTAGATCAGGTTGCTAAGTAAATTTTGAAATTCTTCAAGGATGAAGGTTCCAGAGTGACTCTGGAATCCACAGCCAGATATAATGCTTCAGCACACTTGGTAGAATTTGGTTTATAATCTTTCTTCAGCCATGAATAGGTTGATTTCTTTATTTTTTCCCCTAACATTATTCAGCTTTCTTAATGTTTTATTTCTGTGTATTTTCCAGATCAGATAACTTACCTGCTTTCTTATTGGGTCTTAATCAGTCAAGACCATCCTGTGAGACATAGGCACAGTACACAGTAAAATTAATTATACCAAAGGTATTTGCATTTTATATTTGGAGAGCGTAAGGTCTGTAGAATGCTAAGAGAAACAATAATCCTATAAATTAACTCTGTCTTTTGTGTTACAAACTTTGAAAAATATTCTATTTTTGGAACTTTTCTTTTAAAATATCCTGATAATCTTAATAAAGAGCTGAGGAGATCTAAGACTCCTTACTCGCCAACTTGCATAGGAGAATAAAAAAATAGCACAATGAGAATAAAGCATAGCAAAGCACCATCTGTGTAAATTACTAGAGGAAAGAAATGGCAATATTAAAATACATTGGTAACTTACAGGGATCATTATTTGTCCACTCCTTTGTTATTTTGGAAGTAGCTGATTTTCTTTTTTTGTTTCCTGGGGTTTTTTAGAATCATAGTATCATAAAATATGCTGAGTTGGTATCAGGATCTTTGAGTTTAACTCCTGGCCGCATGCAAGACACTGAAAAAATCACACCATTTTTCTGAGAGCTGTCCAAACCCTTCTTGAACTCCAGCCAGTTTGGTGCTGTGACCACTTCCCTGGGGAGCTGTTCCAGTGCCCAACCACCCTCTGGGTGAAAAGAATTTCCTGATATCCAACCAGAGGTGAGGCTGCTCCAGTGCAAAGCAGAGTGGGACAATACCCTCCCTGGCCTGGCTGTCCACGTTGTGCCTTATAAACTCCAGGACATGACTGGCTCTCCTGGCTGCCAGGGCACTGCTGACTCATGTTCCAGGTGCAGAATCCAGCGTTTGCTCATGTTAAATCTCATATGGTTGGCAATTTCCCATCTCTCTAATTCACCAAGATCTCTCTGCAGAGTGTCTCTGCCTTTCAGTATTGTTGTTGGAACAAATTTAGTATTTCTTTGAGTCCTGTGTGAAAGGCATTAATGAAATTGTCGAAGAGAACTGGGCCAAGGATGGAGCCCTGCTGAGCCCCACTAGTGACCAGGTGCCAGCTTGATGTTACCCAATTCACTACAACATCTTGCGCCCAACCTGTGAGCCAGCTACTCACCCACTGTGTAACATGGGTCATCATCTCTTTTGGTTTGTTTCAGAAATTAGGCTCTGAATTGATTAAGAGTAGATTCAAGTTCACTTTTGGGCTACTTAAAATTGCAATTTTCAAATGAGTTGTGAATGCCGGGAGTGTGAGTATTTGTATGTATGTGAGCAAGAAATTATATACATAGTTCTGTGCAATGACATAGTTAGAAGGAGCATCATAATCCTAGTAGCTGGAAAAATTGGTTGTCATGGGTTTCCTGCTGTGAAAGAGAGGCTTTGGATATCTTTTCAGCATTGTGCTATGCTGACATCTTAGACAGAACTTGTAAACAACACCACAAACATTTCTAATACTCTGATGAAAATATATGAGACTTCAGCAAACCTAGAGGCCTTGCTATCACTACCGATTTTATATAAAAGGCACAGGGTTTTTTTTCTTGCCTACTTGTTTCTTTACCAGAAGCTGTAGTGGCATTTTCTGTAATTAAGCTTTTACAGTATGTGATTTGAATATTCAGTTACAAGCCTTCTTCCCCCTCATAAAAATATCCTGTCTACTAAAAAAAGAAAACATCTTCAGATATCATACTCTAAAGTTCTCAAACCTTATAAACTAACCACTCTAGCCTGGATAGAAACAGTTACTGGTTTACTATGGGGATGCCATTACTGTGGGGATACCACTCTAGGGGAAAAATTGCCATAATTATAAAGCTATTTTATTAAGGAAAAGAAGGCGTTTCTTACTCAATAATCTCTTCTTGTAATAATTGTATTTATCAATGAAGTATTAAATACAGAAAAAGAATGACACAAAATTTTGGTCATATATTTGAATAGCCCTGCCACACTGCAAATCATAGAATCAAAACCTTCTCCAGGGATTATTGCCACCTACAAGACACAGATGAAGAACCAGGACTGAGCAGAGACATCCCCAATAACAAAGTAGCCTATTTTTCCTTATGTACATATAAATACCTAAAGGAAAAGGGGCAAGACTGTGGTAAACAAGGTCTTCATGCTCAGAGTAGATGGTGAGTTCAAGAATGAGACTGAATTAGTGCACTTTTCCAGCAGCTTCTTGGAAGTTTAGTAGTTCATTTTCTTACTCAAATGCATAACAGGACCTTAAGGCAATACCTAACCAATTGCCACTATATCTAGCTTAGTTTGCTGCTATCAAAGATGCTTGAGGTTTCAAAAATATTATAGCTTTTAATGTTCTTGGAACATGATGAATGTTGGGGGAAAGTATATTTTATCAAAAAAAGTTTAGAGGTGGATTTATGTGGCCAATATTACACAGGTGTTATGACCAAGTCTGAAGTTAGGCTTAATTAAGGAAAAGGAGCAAAGTAATTGTAAGCATACACAGTAATTGTGATAACAGGAGACAGTAGTTTTTCAGATGAACACTGCTACTAAGGGTGACAGTTTATGTTAAGGACACACACACATCATGTCTATCCATAGTACTGAAATAAACATCCTTGGAAAATGAGGAATATAATGGACTATCATTAATAAGAAACTTCCTTAGATTTGATAGCACAGCATAGAAAAAATGGCCTGCTGGCAATGGTCATTCCAGTCACAGCTTGAACTCTCATGGGAAAGATACTTGGCCTAGACTGAAACCCATCCACGGACCATTCTTGCAGTTTAAGAGTAGAGAGAGCTGTTTTTTCAGCACTCAGGGTTTTGCTCCACCATTGTTAAGCTTACTAATATTTTTGTAGCCACAAGCACTTTTTCAGATGGTCTGACTTCTTTTTTCCCCACAGCAGCTTAGCAGATGCCATATTACAAGAAGACAGTTCCCCAGTGTCTGCGTGTCCCGGTTTAGGGCAAATTTTGGGAGGGAAACTCTGAATAGGACCCAAACAACCCTCCCCCCCCACAACTGGTCCGGAAAGAGACTTTTTAGAGAAAAGTGGAAAAAACTATTTATTTAACAAAAGAAAACAATATGAAACAATAAAACCTTTAGTTGAAGTGAAGTGGCAAATTGAGAAGAGTCCTTGTCGTATATTCAGTTCGTCTTTCTCAATTTTATCAGTCCCTCCGGCGCTGGAAAAGGTACGTTGTCCCAGGCCCCAGAGGGGGAGGGGGGGGGGAAGGAAATCTTTCAGCTCTTCTCTGCTTTTCAGTCCAGAGCAGTTTCAAACAGTCCCGAAGAAAAAGGAGGGAAAAAACACACACACAAAAAAAAAAATTCTCTGCCCTAACTAGCTAAAACTAACTAACAAAAAAAAAAAGAAAAAAAAAACAGAGCACAGGAGCCGCAGCCAGACAGTACCGCAGCTGCACTGCCTAGTCCCGGAGAGGAATGTCAGGAGATAACAGTTTCAAAACAAATCGCACTCTAAGAATCTTCTTAAAGGTACAAAGCAATATACAGAACAGATGATTGGGGATACAGGCATCATAAAGTCACTCTAGGACACTGCGTTGCTTTAAATTGCCCATTCACATTGAATTTATTGAGTCTGAGGGCATTCAGTATTGTAATACTTTTTGGACAGAGTTCCAATTTCTCCATTCATTTATTTCTAACTATTCTCTCTTTCTCTTCCACCTCCTCTTGAAAGTGACAATGTCTTCAAAGGCACATTGGGATTATCTGGAATACTTTCTAGTCAGTCTGTAGCCTCTAGGGTGATTTTGGTCTTACGCAAAAAAAGTAACCAGTTGAACACAATATAATCCACTTAATTTTATTTACAGTACCTGACTGAAGCATATGGAAAAGACGTACCCAACTCAGGGAGAAACACTCACTCAGAGAGACAAAAAATAAGACAAATACAGACATTGGGTGATCTACTGGCCATGACAGAAGATCCTCTCAGGGTGATGTCATCTGGGCACTATTGCAATTGCTATACAGTTTGCGCAGCATGACTTCACCTACAAGGAAGTCTTTGGTTTTACCTTACCACATCTGCTGAAGCTCAACCCATACCCCAGCTGAAAGCCTCTGGGCTTGCCAAGCCATGTCCTCCTTGGAAAGTGCCACCCTGAGACACCAGTGTGGCACAGAGGGACTTGGTGGACTGGGTAAGCCTGCATTTTTCTTGACTGGTGTATTCAAAACATATTTTTACTGCTCTTTGCCGACTCATTGCAGTCTTGTCCAGTTTTTACTTATATACCTGATGTAGTACGTCACACACACACAAACACACACTCACACTTTGATCAGAAGGCATGAACTAAAACTCTACTTTATTTGAAAGTCTGACTCAAATATATAGTATCTCTAAAAAGGCGAGGGATTGGGGGAGAAGGTTGACACCTCTCCCCATCCCGTTGGTCAAGACAACTGTCCATCAGCTGTCCATATCTCTAAGACAAAGAATGTAAACTACCTTGAAGTTATGATAAACAATTGCCAGTGTTTACAGACCAGAGTGTGAGAAAGAACCCAAAACATGAAACTGTGAAACAGAAGAGAAGGCTGAAAAAACCAGGGCAACAATATACCCTCTAAGCTACCAAAATTTACCTCAGGCTGAAGAGCAGCACTAGGAGTCACTATCTGCTAATGTCTACAAAACCCATTTGATTTCCTTTATAGTTTACAGGGAAACGTGGGTAATTTTTCTGCCTTTTTTAATTGCACATTAAAATGAGATTGCTATTATTGTAAAAGAGTGTGTTAGAATCTTACTATTAAAAAAAAAAAAAAAAAGCTTGTAAAAACAACTCAGCCACTGGTGTCTATGCTCCAGGTGTCTGTGTGGGATGAGGATATCCCTCAAGAGCCTCTTCAGCCTCTTCAGAAGTCATCTGCAATTCACAACGTTTGGCGAGTGATGCATTAGAATACATAATATATCAAGAAATGACCTGAGAGTCATTCATTGCTTGTTATTCTGAGGCACTGTCCTTCTGAAATCTATATTTAGAAATTCCATATAATTGATTTTTCCTACTACCCTTTTCTACCTTTCTCCTTTAGCTGTCTCAAAATTAAAGCTGAAAGATTCACATTTGTGCAAAGATTATGGACCGTAGGCAATCGTGCCCTATGCAACTTGATACTAAAAATGTGAATTTATACTTTTAATTTCTCTCATATCAGGCTTTATTCCACAAGAGCAAAAGAAAATAGAGGAGAAAGGAGTCACACTATGACTTTCGCATGTTTGGCTTTATAGCTAAAGAGAAAAGAAAGAAAAGGGAAGTGTAAATATAAATACTTTAGAACTTTTTTTTTTTTTCTGGTAGCTGCCGTACAAGATAAAAACCACAGAAGACTGTGGATTTAATTCTTATATTTGGAGAGAAATAACTTCCCTCTGTGGATTAATTTACTTGAATGATAATATGTAGAAGCTCCATTTTCATGAAGTTGGGGTTTTTACATTTTCTGTGTATTTTAATGCTCAGCTCTTGTTCTGCATCATTAAAATAAATAAAAAACAAAGCTGAAAATTCAATTTGGAGTTTGTTTCACATTTTAAAACAAATGACTGAGTTTGTCCTTGCATTAGAATTAATTAAGCATGTCTCTATTTTTGTGCAGCATGTTTAGGGGAATGGTAACATCTAGACATTTCAAATGAAAACAATTCATAGCAAGATCAATGGCATGACTTTCTAATTAAGAAGTTCTTGCTATTATTCAAGTACTCACCATAATGAGTTCAACTCATTTACCAGCAGGGGGCTCACGATTAAAAATTTGGAGGGTTTGAAATGCAAAAGCAAACTGCTGCCTCCTTGTTACAAAAACATATTGCTAAGTTGCCTGACATTTTAATACAGTAGACTATCAAAAGACATCCAGCAACACTGCTGTTACACCAAAGGCTGCTAAAATGAATTGCTAGATATCCCTCTAGGAGCCTTACTGATTACAGATATTAGGTGACTTTTAGCTTAAATATAGACTTAACAGATTTAACATGTAACAGATAAAACAGCAGGAGAGATACTACAAGCACCAGGCTGTTTATAGTCCATCACTGTAGGTACACTACTCATATGGTGTTGATTCTCTAGCACCCACTGTCTAAGGTTTCACAGGGCATGGGCCATTTTCCAGTTAACTACAAAACCAGAAGGTGTTCAGCTACTGCAAGATAAAAAATTCTGGGATGATGGTAAAATTTGTATGACATTGTTATGGGAAAGAGCTGTTTCTCAGTTTTTTAGTACAGATGAGTCTTTTTCATGGACTGTGAATGGAAAGCTTCCAAACTCTTTGGATCTGCCTTGGTAAAACATAATTTAGTGCTGCTATGCTGGCAACCTAGTAATTAGCATCACACACTGTGAGCCTATTTGTCTCCCTGTGATAAATATAGTGCACACAAACAGAGGATACTCACATAAACATAAATATATGTTGACAGCCCTATAATAAAGATAAATTACATTTAACAAGTCCAGTAGCATGCTAAGTTTTTCTGATCAACTTACAAGCACTGATATAAAATGTAAATTGATAAGCATTTATGATTAAAATGAAAATGTAAGAAGATATATAGGAGAAAGTAAGGAAGCATAACAATAGTTTTATTTCAGGTATTTATTAAGATGAAAGGGAAATACCAGTCTTTTTCAGTTTATTTTAAATTTGTGGCAGGTTATCATGTTTATATCATGCCAGTATTTGTTTGGTTTGTGGACTGGACAAAGGATGAACTCAGACTCAGTCAAAATTGTTTTCTAGCAATTGTCTGTGTGTGTGTGAAGAATGGAAAATACTTTTAGATATTAAAATAAAATTATTTAAATATGTCTTTGAATTTCTGCATTTTCCCAATGTCTATTTAATAAAAGCAAAGAGTGAACTTAGAAGCCAATATGGGTCACAAAAATATTTCATACGCTATATCATATGGCAGCAGTCAGAAACCTCAAGCAAGATGTTGAATCCATATTTATGGAATTAATCTATTTTTTTTCTTTCACAGTAGAGAAGCAAAAGAGGAATTCAGTTTTTCTGCCATTGCCAAAGTGCATTTCCAACAACATGCATTTTAAGGCAAACCTTAGTCTTTGCTGTTTATGCTGTTCTTCTCTACATTAAATGTTTAAGTTTTCTTTAAAACATCAAGGAAATGCTTCAGTCTGTGTCATTGTAGGACACAAAAAAGATTGAGTGAGACTTCAAATATTTTCAGAAGGCAATGAGCATAGAGAAGGCTTTATTGTCTAATTCTTACTACCTTTTATAAGGCGTTCCAATAGAGACTTACAACGATTGGTGAATAGGAGCGACACCTCTCTAATCCCATTGGTTAAACTAGAACTAGAAAGACAGAACACCACCTGGAAAAAGATTATTTCGAGAACGGACAGTTGTTTGCCAAGACTGTTTCGAGAAGAAGCTTTCTTGAGATATTTTTACATTGGGGAAGGTTAGCAGCTGCTAGCAGACTCAAATCTCTCAGACTCAGAAATATCAGGCCCACAGGTCTGTAGTTCTGTTGTCTAGATCTGTACCTATCTTCCAGATCTTACTACAATGTCTATTAAATATTTAGTAAAGGTAGAGCAGAGTCCCTAGGAAAGACTGACAACATCCTTTCTCAAAGAACGTTACAGGATTGTAGAGTATTCTCACTGTATATCTTGGCTGTGATCCCTGAAGAAAAGCAAAAGAATTTTGTCATGGACTTTGGATGAGTCACTAGGTTATAGGGTAAAGAAAGAGTAAGAGACTGTGCTATGGGATTGCACCTTCCCTGTTGTGGGTTTTGCCTCAGAGACAGAGTGGCTTTTCTTACAAATCTTTTTTAAACAGAACATTCCAAAATAGGAAAACAACTTATTCTTCCATATCACTGCTTTAGGAGGAGTTTCCATTGGAAGGGCATTTTTTCCCCGAATAATTATAGATTAAACATACAGAAAATAATATCACATCATTAAACAAGTCTCCTCTATCTCATTTCCAGATTTAAGTATTTCATTTGTTTGTCTTGATATGAAAAGCAAAAAATTCTGCCCTGTAAAATTCATCCCAGACCAAAGAGCAGCATCAGACAGTTTTAAACGTTTTTTACATTACAAAATAAATAAATAAAACAAACTATTCTATTTCTTCTGTCAATTATTTCAATAGGTACCTCTTAAAATGAGTTAGAGCAGTAAGAATGCAATTATAAAAAATCTAGGAACATTGACATTCATTTTAATATCATTATAGAATTTATTTAATATATTTCAAAATCTCTAAAAATAGTAGTACAATGAAAGTATGAAGGACTGCTTGGACAATAATCCAACAGCCCAGCTGTATGGGCTCTCATGATTCAGGTTTTTTCTCTCCCAGCCAGAGTAGAAACTTAAATTCTTTTATCACCCAAGGATGATTTGTATGTGCAGCAATCCATGTTGTCTGTGGTGGAAATGGCATTCGGGAACTTCGTATCTCGTAGAAAGTTCAGAGTTCAGGGTTTCCACAAGGAAATGTATTTGAAAAGGAAAAAAGAATGTAAGAATACTCTATACTACTCACCATCAAGGATAATGTTTTCCTTTCTTTTAAATTTTAGTTTCTTTGATATTTTTAGCTACTATAATCACAGTATGTCTTAGTAATTCCTTTGTTAAGCCATGGAAATAGACGTCTTGAAGCTTCTCAACTGCGTTTAGTCTTTTTTATTTTTTTAGTCCTGTTTTTCTTTGCTTGTACATTTATGTTTTAATTTGTCAATAGCCGTATTTAAGAGTGTAAACACAACTGCCACTCTAAGTTAAAAAAATAGATTTCCACATGCTAAACACACAAATAAAATTATTTTCTATTCTCCCTCACAGTAAGATTTTTTTTAGCAAAACCCACCTCTTTTCTATAACAGCCACAATGGATGCTATTGTTTGGTATTGTCTTTAGCAGTTCCTAGATCTTTTCAGAATCATTATGTTCCATTGTTTTCTTCCTCAGATATACAGCTGGCTGTATTAAAACATAGTTTGTGAAAATATGTTTTTAGGTAGTCTATATTTCTATAAATAACTGCCTTATTGAATACCTTTTTCTCATTTTCTTTACACCTCCTCATCAGATACTTACCTACATTGATCATATCCCCTCAAGCCTTCACTTCTCCAGGCTGAACAGCTCCAGTTACCTCAGCCTTTTTTCACAGAAGAGGTGCTCTAGTCTTCATTTTTGAGACATATCTTAAGCAGAAGCAAAGGTGTGCTGTTGGGATTTGCAATTTCTTGCTCAAGATCCTTTGTCATCTCAATAGCCCTTTTCTGGACTCTTCCCAGTATGTCCATGCCCCTCTTATACTGATGAGCTCCAAATGGGACTAACTATTCAAGGTATGGCCTCTGCTGAGTGAAGGAAAAGGATTACCTTACTGGTCCTGCTGGCAGCACTTCTGAAGCTGAGTAGGATACTTTTTTTTTTTGCCACAAGGGTAGATTTGGGACTCATGTTCCACTCTTTGTCTACCAGGACACCCAGGTCATCTTCTGAAAAGCAGCCTTTCTGATGCCCATGCACATGTCCAGCATCTAGTATCTAAGGAGTCCTATGGTTATTCCTCCCCACATGCAGGACCCTGCCTTTCCTGAATTTCAAAAGGTTCCTCTCTGTCCAGTCCTCCAGGTTGTTTAGATCCTATTCTGAAGGTCTGCACATCCCTACAGGGATCAGCACTCCACTATCTTGTGTCATCATTGAACTTGTTGGGGAGGACTCTGCCCCTTCATCCAAGTCATTGAAGTATAAGAAAGACAATACTGGAATAGGAGCAACCCTTGGGGAGCACCACTAGTTACAATCCTCCAGCTAGACACAGGGACACTGAGCATGGCTTTCTAAGACCTGCCATTTTATCTGGTTCTCAATTCACCTCATCATGTGCTCATCCAGCCTCCATTTCTTGAGCTTGACAGGAGGATAACATGGGACAGAGTGTCAAAAACCTCGCTGGAGTCCAGATAGAAAATATCTATTGCTATCCTCTCATCTAGGCAATTGTCCCATCATAGAAGGAAATAAAGTTGGTTAAGCATGATTTCCCTTTGGTGAATCAGTGTTGGCTTCCTGATGTCCTTCTTGTCTTCCACTAGAGACGACTTTAGGATAAGTTGTTCTATTGCCTTTCCAGGGATTGATTGAGCTGTAGTTTTTTAAGACTGGATAATATTTATTTACTTTCTTCCAGTCCTCAAGTACCTCTCCTAACTGCCATGATGTTTCAAAGATGTTTGTCATTTTACTATGACATCATGTTACGTGTCGTAGTCTGTTTTATCAAACATTACATGCACAAAGCCCTTTTTATCTGCCAAATCTGTTCTTTCAGTTCTCAAATTACACGTCTGCTTCATACAACATTCGCCATAAACCTTGTCCCATTCTGTAAATGAATATTGTACTATATCTTTCAGTATTTTGTGTTGAAGTTGAGAATTTCAGTCTTCAAGGAAGGAAAATGTAATATTCTACATTCTGCATATAACCTGCACATCAATAAACCAGCAAAGGTTTGGGATTTTAAGTAGTTAATACTCAGAATAAACTATTTGTGAACAGTCTACTGCCTAGTAATTATTCATGTAAATTGAATAGGAAGGATTCATGATGAATTATTCAGCCAACCTTCTAGGATGAGTGTGTGTGTAATCATTTATTAAAATCTTTATAGTATATTGAACAAGTAAAATGCTGTATTTACTCGGTCTAAAAGATGATAGCATGCTAGAAGTGTAAAATAGTTCAAATGAATGAATACATGAAAATAATCAGAAAGTGCTTTGAGACACAAAAAGAATGATGGAGTGGTAGTAATATGTGGATATACAAATTAAATTCTTATAAATAACATTTTATGATATGGTTCAAGATTAGTGAGTTTGTGAGTAGCATTTGGTGAAGTGATATCAGAAAACAAGTCACGACATTTTTTATTTGAAGATCCAAATGTACCAAATATGTAGCCTAGATAGTTTAACTGAAGCTTGAGAAACAAGATATTTATCATCATTTTCCTAAACACTGCATCAAAGAATGAAAACCAGAGTGTTTCTGTAAATTATGAAGTGCAGTGTATTGCACAAGAAAAAAATCTAATAAGCTCAAGCTCTCATTAAAAAGAAAATGAATGATGATTTCCTTGCTTGCTCTATTCCAAAATACCAAATGCATACTATGAGACAAAGAAATTAAGTATATTTTATCAGGGAGAATTTTTGATTACTGTGCTGAATGAAAACAAACAAACCACCACCAGCAACACGCCTCCTTAATCCATAAACCAAAAACTTGAAGCCACAAAGCGTATCAGCCATTTCTTCAGGTAAAGGAATTCCCTTCCCTCCTCCCCCTTCTTCTTTATTTTGAGTTGACAAGTATAGAAAGAGTTGCTTTGTTCTCTGGAAGGCAGAAAATATGCAAGATGTGTAGTACTGAGGGAGGTAGATTATTTTGAGATATTATTAAACAAGCAGATTCAATTAATTCGAAAGAGACACTTCAGAGAGAGGCTGGAAATCTGTGCCAGGTGGGCCAAGCAGGACTTCAGATTCTTTTCCACAACTTATCTGTATTTAACAGACCAGCTAAACAGATGTAAGTTTCCTCTGGAGAAGATTAGTACACAATTTAAAAAAAAAAAAGGAACTGCGATTAAAAATCACTTAAATTTACTAAGTGTCTGTGCAGTTTTGAAAAATGATAAAAATTCCTGGGCATCGCTCTATTTAGCTGAAACTTTTCCAGATGTGCCTTGCTAATCAACTCCAGCCAAATTCCCTCTGGCTTACAGAAATTAAGGAGAGAAGCCAAAATTCTGAGATAAAACAAACCCTCTCAGCAGTGTAGCTGCGCAAGGTTTCTTTTAACAAAAAAAGAGGTTTTTTAAGTTTTTTAGGGTAGTAAATGAAAGCTTAAAAAAAATATCTATACCTAAACCTATATATTTGTATATTAATTATATTTTGCATTAATTTACAAAAATATATTCATTTGTATATTCTGGCTAAGCAGATGTGTCAAGAATCCTTGGTTTTACATCCTGGAGGCATTATGTGCATGTGTACTGTTCTCATATTTTTACTAATTGTCCACTTTAACAAGAAGAAAAAATATGGGTCTAGATTGATTTTTGAACTGAACCAGTGTGACTATTCTTATGTTCTGATGTTTACCATCTGTTCCCAGTTCCATAATAGACCATGTTTTTTGGAGTTTCTCTAGCACTAGGTCTCCACACATCTCGGTTTCAGAGTGGTCTCCCAAGCAACTATTCTGCAGGCAACTTGGATTCACAGTTATGCCTTGAGGTGATTCAAACCCCAATAAAATCCCTGATCTCAAGCATAAAGCAAAAGTAAACTTATTCCTGGAGGTAGTGTATTTAAAAAAGCAAGAAAAAAAGGCAAAGGCATGAATAAAGAGATGAAAAAAATATGTTGTCAGCACTTATTTTTTCAGATATTTCTTAGAGTGGCTGTACTTCAGAACCCACACAGATAAGAAAATTAAGAAAGTGTAAGCAGGTAATGATTTTGAATTATCTCATATTAGTCCTTTCCATGCTTCAATACAGTCCTCCCTACTGACAAAATGTCGAATTTATTTTTGGTTTCTTTCTTCTGCAAGGCAAAACTCTTAAAAATATGTTTCCTCATTTTTTTGTGAAATGTCTTGGAAATGTGCTTAAGTATAACTTTGGTTATGAAGAATGAGTTTTTTTGACTCAGATAAGTTATAAACCGCAAACCTTTCTTAGAACTGCCTTAGGTTATATCTTGATTACTTTAATAATTGAGTTTTATCATCATATTTACTCTAATAATGTGATATGTAGGTTGTCCCAACAAAGAGTTTGTCTTTAGGTTGGTATGGCTATGCAATTTTCTCTGCATCATGAAGAGTGAAGTGACAGACACAAAAGCTAAATTATTTGATTAATGGAACAGAAAACATTTGTGTGAGAGCAGGGAAATAAAGACATCATTTTGGTTTTCCTACATCTTTCTATTAACCTTTACATCAATCAAAATATTTAAAATACATGAATCTACAGTTTTGCAAATGCATTTTTGCAGTTGTAAGATATTGGTTTTTTCTCGTCAAGAAGCAGAAGTAAAAATTGCTAGAAGCTGTGAGAAAAACATTAGTGTACCAGAAGAAGACAAGTCTGAACGCCAGGCAAAATTGTACACCTTATGGCCAGTATTTAAGTGCACATTTAATCCAAACACAGGCAACACTTAGAAAGGTTGCCTGAGTCCTGTAGGCCAGAACAGCTCCAGCAGGTGTAGAAATATATGTAATTACTCACACAGGGGAAATTAAAACTCACAGAAAGAGAGTGAACCCAAAGGAACAGGTATTGATTCTTCATAAAAAATGTTTTATTATATGAGATGGTTCTAACCAAACTGTTTTATAAACCCATATTAAGGCAGCAGTAGTAACTTAAATTGTTCTGGCATCTACCCAGAAGGGCAGCTATTCCTTGGGTAACAGCACTGGGGTAAAGGAGGGCCAACCAAATAACACCTGTCTTTCTAAAAAAACACTACCACTGTCAGCTGAAAGGCTGAAAAGAGATCTAAGAGCAGCCAGAGGCATTCCATTGTTTCTCACCACACCTCTCTTGACAAAACTGCAGCTGTAGTGTGTATTTGCCCCTGTGTGCAGTGGTGGCAGCAGGCTGATGCAGCAGCAAGAAGAGTTGGTTTGTCACAGGCAGATCATCTCCACTCCATCCCATTCTTTTCCCTGTGCACCAGAGGATGTAAATCTTACTTTATAACTATAATAAGATCTTGAACTGAGCTGAGACCCAGTTTCTTATCTAGACCAAAGCTCTACTTATCCCAGCTGAGAGAAAGGAGAGAAAATAAAGTGTTTTCTAAATCTAGTTAGTGCCAATATTTATTATTATTTTTCTTAGAAAATAAGAACTGACAGTGAAATGTTTGAAACCCCTAGGGTAATAACTTTCTTAGACTTCAGAAATACCATGCAGTTGCTATAAATCAAAATGCCATGTGTTTTCATTTCCTTTCCTATAATTAAAAGTTTGCTTTCATGTTTAAAAATACAAGTATACCTAAGAGCAGCATAGCTGGAAAGTGTTATTATTTGACACTTCTGTTAAACAATGCAATTTATCTTTTTTTAATAACAGAAATTAAACAAAACAAAACCTGACTGCTGTTTAAAATCTTATTTGTAAAACATTTGCTATAATCAGTTCTTCTTTACAGACAGCAACAAAGCATAAGTGAAAACTGGGAGCAGAACACCGTCTTGTTTAGGACAAATGAAAACTGTTGGACAGTGCAAAGTTTTGAAGAGGAAAGGACACATGGATTGAATTAAAGAACTAGGAAAGAATCTGGGAGAACATGCACAAAACTACAGTGAAACACTGCTAGACAATTATGCCATTCTATACAGCACGTGTAAAATCAGATTGATTTGGTAGGGTCCTATGAAACTGCAGGATCTGACAGTACTCCATGGTTCTGGGCTCTGACTGTGCCACACCTCCATATCCAAGGGACACCTTCCCCACCCTTCTGGGTAAAACGCCAAGTACAGGTCAGAAGGCAGCAGGGATGAGCTCTGGCTGGTTCACCTATCTGTAGGACTGAGGCCTTAGTAATTCAATGTACACAGATCATGAAGCAAACATATGGAAAACACATGGTTTAATGGAGGCAGTTTAACTACATAACTGGGCGTTGAAGACTTTGTAATATGAAGAGAGGCTGACAGAGATGGGCATGTTTAGCCTTGAGAATGTGCTGTGGGGATCTGATCAATGTATATAAATATCTGATGGGAGGGAGTAAAGAAGGCAGAACTTCCTCAAAGGTATCTAATAGAAAGACAAGCTAGCGTGGGCACTAATTGAAATAACTGGAATTTCTCCTAAGCATATAGAAAGAGTATTTGGAATTTGTTTGTTTTTTTGCGAGAATGTTGGAACACTGACACAGGTTGGCCAGGGGTGGTGGAGTGTCTGTCCTTGGAGATATGTTAAACCTAACTGGATACATCTCTATGCAATCTGCTTTATTTGATCTTGTTTGAGCAACAACACTGGATGGGCTACATGGTCTTTCTGACCTCAGCCATTCTCAAATTCTGCAGTTCTGCAATTTTAATACATATGAGTGTATATATATTTACCCAGACACACTAATACAGTATATCATATATCATCATATATCATATATCATACCATATACATGTCTAAGTATATACACATATAAGTATAAATTTGCATGTAGTTTATTCATCCTTAACTTACACATGATGTTGCTGTTATATAAAGGAAAATTCACCCAGAGGAGGCTTGTATTTGTTAGAGCATTTCTGCTACTATCCTTCTATGTAATTTTTGTAAAAGTGACTAGTGAGAGAGAGTAGCATTAACACCAATCAGTTTCTGTGTGTTATCGTGTGTGTGGGTGGACCTCACAGCCCTAATTCACAGACTGACTGAAAGGAATTAAAGAGCTAGACTAAAAATTTATGAACTAAAATAAATAAGTGAATTTTGGGAAAAAATCTTAAGAAATATTTCACTGTTGCTGGAATGGAGTCAATTTTCTTCAAAGCAGGACTTGCAGTGCTATATTTTTATTTGAAACCAAAACAGTGTTGGCAACACATGGCTATTTTAGCTGTTACGGAGGAGTGCTTGCACAGCATCAAGATTTCCCTGTGTTTCACTGTCTTTCCCAGCAAGTAGGCTGGCAGTAGGCAAGAGGCTGGGAGGCATCACAGGCAGGAAAGCTGACCCCAGCTCACCAAGGATGCGTTCCAAATAAAAGTGAAGAAGGTGTCTTCTCGAAGTGGCTGATGCTTGAATATTATCTGGACAGCAGCCTGCTCATGAAATATGAGTGACTATAAGCATGTCACCTGCTTTTTTCTCTTTTGTTCTGTTCTTTCCACTGCTTGACTACTTTTATTTTTCCCAGGAGATTTTCTTGGAAGGTTGAAGTGAACGAGTAGCTGGTGGGTGCTTAGGAGTGCTTACAGGGTATACTTCGATAAGATATTAGGAAAAAAATATTTTTCCTAAGGGTGGTGAGGTACTGGAACAAGTTTCCCAGAAAACTTGTAGTTGCCCCATCCCTTAAACACTGGAAGTGCTCAAGGACAGGTTTGATGGGGTCCTGGGCAACTTGATCTAATTTGCTATAATCTGGTGGAAGGTGTCCCTGCCCATGGCAGGGGGTTGGAAAAAGATGATGTGTAAGGGGCCTTCCAACTCAAACTATTCTACAGTTCTATGATTAGTTGCTGCACAGGGTCAATCCTTCACTAATGTGTATGAACAATATATAGACATTTCTCCCCATATGTATCCTTACTGATCTCCCGTACCTGCTGATATGGATGTGCACATAAATCTCAGGCTGTGATTTTAAGTTTGAACTAAGTCTGACTGTATTATTTCTGACTGAACTTCAAAAAAAAAGTACTATGATGAAAATACAATGAAAGCAAAATTCAAAAATTGCTTTATTTTAAAAAATAAAACATAAGAACTTTATCTTTCTCTAATGTGATTTTCTACAATTAAAGTGAGAGTTCAGAAGATCAGATGATGTCAAAGTTTAACCAAACTAATAATAGCTTTTTATTTTTATTCCTTTCTCAGTTAATTATTTGCTAGCATGACAAGAATTTATTAACAAAATATATTGGTTTCCTCAAGTTCTTGTTGAACTCAAATGACACTGGAGCTGGAACTAATTGGCACTTTCAGCAGGGATGAATAAAAGAAAAGAAATAGAAAATGAAAAAATTTTATCTCACCTCTAGAAACAACCTCTTGAGCTTTTGAGACCAGTAGCAGGACACTGAAAACACAATTATGTGGCTTGTACTGCAAAGAGTCTGTGGATAGAAAAAGAATTTTTTTTTGTCAAGACTATCAGTATTGGATAAATAAAACTTAAGAAATGAAACAAAAAAGGAAAAACACCTCTAGAGGTTTGAAGAGCAATTAAAACACAGTATTTGGGGTTTTGGAAGTTTTAGTATTCTGGAATGAATTTTATTCTTAGGTCTGCTTCATTTTTCCCCTAACACGTTCTGACTGAGAATGAAGTTGAATGAAACTATAGTGTTGTAGATGTATCCTGTACTAAATCCTTCTGAAAAATTTCAATTTTTTTCCCTGGAGCAAAAATGTTCTCCAAAGTCACCATAAACAGATAGATTTCTTGATAAACCTAACTCTAAGGTAAGATTCAAACTTTCCTAATTCTAAGCCACAAATACAAGGGCATTGTTTGGATGAGACAGTTGCAATCAGATCAACCATCTGAACTGAACTACAGTAACTGTGAAGATGTCATCCATGTCTACTGGATGGATTAAATGGATACATTCACTGCTTTGGAGACCTTTTCCCTTTTTCATGAACCAGAGAAGACTTGTGACAAAACAGAAGAATAAAATTTCAACTCTGTTCAATAATTTAACATGGAAAATCTGGACCAGTAGTGTTTTATCCAGTTTGGTAAAAACAACTGTTATTGCCACTTAAGTGATGAATCTCAATATCAGAGATTCCCATTCTGAGTTTGGTGTCATCTGAAAGACAAGCTTCCATTAAATGCTAGACATCTCACTGCATTAGATACCCAACCAAATTCAAAGTCATGAGGTTTTCTTAACCTATGCTTGTATCCAAAAAGTAATTGCCTTTTAGCTTATCATATAAAATAATTTTCTCTAATTACTTGTAGAGGCACATTCAAGTTTTGTACAATCCCACTATGGGATCTCAGCCTAACCTAGCTTCTTTAAGAAATGCCTTGTCCTTCAGAAGCAGGTACATACAGCAGCACATGTACTACCTGATAAATCAGCATCAGTTTATTCCACAACGACAACCCTCTATCATGATCACATTTTTGCTGCTTTAAATACACACACACAAATCATTTCATAATTGATATTTGGAAGATTTATAATAGTTTTTTGTTGTTTGCCATCACTAAAAATTATATTTTTCAAAACTAATGGCCCTCTAACAAAAAATAAAATAATTCTGTCCCAAAAGGGGGCAAAAATCAGAACACTGAGTCAACACAAAAAATTTCTTTTTCCAAAACATCTAAATGCTAGTTTCAGTAATTTCTTTTTTTAAAAACATCTTAAGTTCTGTGCTACATGAATGATAAATTTTAGCAGAACTATTTGGTTTGTAAGATTAAATTTACACTTGCCTTTAACTTGTAAATATTTTCGTGATTAAATATTGCGTAGTCAATGACATTACAGATATGACTCATAAAACTTCCTTAGTAAATCATACCAAAATATTAAAGCTTAAAGTTATGAACTGCATAAATCCAACAGTTGTCATTTGTATCTTAGTTTGCTTACGATTTAATTTCTCTATGCTACATACAGGACTTCCTAGAAGTATACAGAACACAACAATTATAAGATGAAGCACTGTGATTTTTAGTTATTACTAATTTTGTGCTGATTTGTGGGGAAGAGGCTGGAAAGAAATGTTCATGTGATTCAAATTTCTCAGATGTATCTGTTGCTGTGGGCCATGGTAAAAATGCTGTGCATATACCAAGGTTGCAGAGAATTCTTCCTGAGTAACTGTTTGAGCAGGTGCCGTGGCCACCTGGATCCAAACTCGTCTGTACAGGCTTGTAGGGTAAAACAGATTAGTTTTTGGAATTTAGCCACATTTTTGAGTCAGCAGCAGAACATGTACCTCAGTCAAGGATTCTTGTTACTCTGGAAGTACCTATTTTTTTGGTAGGTCTTCCAACTCTCTGGTGTGTGAGCAGATGGGCATATTCTCCTCACCTATCCTGTTTTACATGCAGAGCTTTTATTACTAATTATGTAAAGAGACAGAAAAGGATTACATTTTTATCTGGATTAATAGGTTCTCACATCTTACTATAGTCTCTTAAGGACTTAGAAAGTAGTGCTAGGTGAGCAGTGCCTATATGGAATGAACTATTTCAGGCTTATCTCCTGTCTTCCTAAAACATGCCCACAATCTCACTGGGTGAAACCAGAGACGTGAATGTATATTGGATGAATGTACTTATGTCGATTATGTAATTTAGACCAAAAAATTATTTTTGTTACCAATCATCTGGGTTATGCAGTACTCCAATTATCCCTTTTACAGCTTGAGAATAAGCAATGGATTTTCCCTCACATGGTATAAAAACTGTACCTATTTTCCAAAACTATTTCAGATAAAAGCATCTTTCAGACTGAAGGGTTTTATCATGCCATATACAAGTTTTATCTAAGATAAAGAAATTATTTTTTGGAAGGTTCCTGGGCATTCAGGTGGGAATGTCCAGGTACCTTCCAAAACAGGAAGAACGGGGAAACTACAGGCCTGCCAGACCAAGTCCTGTGCAAGATAATGGAGTAGATCCTACTGAAAACTGTGCTAAGACACGCAGAGAATGAGGAGGTGACTGATGACAGCCAACATGGCTTCATTGTGGGCAAATTGTGCCTGAAAAATTTAGTGGTCCCTACAATGGTTTGCAGAGTTGGTAAGTTAAAGAAGACTGATGACAGATATCATCTTCTTGTCTGTGGCCCTGGGACTGGCATTGTCATTGCCTTGTATGTGTCTCTGTGTTTGTCCCTCTGGGGCCTGTTCTTAGCTTCACTACTCACTGAGCCTACAACTACAAGAGCTTTAGCCATGTCCTGAGCTTGGACACAGAGCACAGCTCCCTGGGACATGGGGGTGGGTTCCTGCCTCTAGGCTGGAGAAGTCCTGGACTGAATCACCTGGAGGAAGAAGTCACTCTATCTTACACCACTTAACACTTTCATCCCAGTACAGAATTAAATACACTTGGAGTTTCAAAACAAATAATGGTGAAGTGGGAAGGCCCCTTTTTGTAATCTCTTGAAGGAAGGATTTTTGATTTGTGACTGTTTATCTGATACCTAGCAAAAAAGAAAAACCTTCAATAGCATCAGGTTTTAGATTACTTCATAATATGGCATTAAAACATACCTTCCTTTGATGATGTGTTCTTATGATAAGGTTCACTTTTGATTTTAAAAAAAGGCATTGAAAATGTATAAATTTAAAATATCATTCTGTTCAAATGTTTACATTAATACAAGCATTCTTTTAAGGGTAAGAAAAAAGGTTTAGAATTGACTTAATGTTGTAGAGGGAATTGTAGAGCATATTCCTACAGTTTTAAAAAGCTTGTTTTATGTATAAAAATAAGGTTAGGAAGTTAACAACCTGAGCAAAGGCTTTCACTGTCCTTTCTACTTATTTCTCAAATAACACACTCTTAATTTGTATTTTGATTACGTTTTCTGTACTTACCTCTTTCATGTCAGAAGTTTTAAACTGCTAGTCATTTCCTCCCAACTAGAATAGAAAACACTAATTAACAAGACTGCCCTGTTATAGACCTTTGGGATACTCCTCCTTCCCCTCCCCCAGCCTTCTAATAAAAACCTACCCTTGAAATTACAGGTTTAACTGTATTTCCATGCCTCCATAAGTCTTTGACTTTTCTATCTTGAGACCCTGTAGTGGTCTTGTTGCAAGAACTGGCAAAACCCCTCAATGTACAGAGTAGATATGGAAAAAATTATGTTTGGTTTTTGTTTATTAATTTTTGGAGAGATTCTGTGCTACTTTATATATGGTATTTCTAATGAGAAGAATGGAATGTCAGTGGGAGTTCTCTAAGTAGTTTAGCAAGTTATGGTTAAAAATGAGGAGAACGTAAAGTACAGCAAATTAACAGTGTAAATAAAATATGAAAATTACAGTGTAATAAAATGTGAAAAATTAGACCATCACAATACCCCATTTATTTGTATATTATTCTGTCACTAAACTTCTTTATAGCATTCATGGGGGTAGGACAACATATTTCCCAATAACTGAAACAGGCCAGATGCAAAATCAAGTCACATGGGGATCTCACTATTTAATAAATTCTAATAGTTTTCCTTCAATAAATGTGTCTAATTTCATAGGGTAAATGGGTTATATAATAGAGACACATCTCCTTTTTCCTTGTCTTGAAAGGTCTATTATGAGTCAGAATAAAGAAGATCACACTGTCTGGGACTTTTTCTATAGAATCCTGTTTGGACAAGCTTTAACTCATATTTCTTTATTGCTCAATTCACACTAAGCTCACTTCCTCAAAGGCTGCATAAAAATTCATTATCATCTTTGAAGATCATTCAAAGTTTGGTGATGTCCAGATCTGTCTGTCATTCCTGTCCTTATTATCTTCTGGAATATTGCCTGATATAAGATGTTCTCATCAGTGCAGACATATAGTGAAATTAAATAAGATTTTTCTTAACAAGAAATATTTTAATACTTTAAAGAATATTTTAAATACTTGCCTAAAGGTACTCCCATGCTTAGCACAGAAAACATATGTCTTGATCTTACAACATGTCTTATGTTTAAATGGAAATTCCTGTATTTCAGTTTGTCCTTTTCCTCATGTGTTTTCATTGGGAAAAACTGAGAAAAGTCTGGCTCCATTTTCTTTATTAGTCTTAACCTGCGTTTAGACACATTGATCAGTTCCCATTGAGCTTTCTCTTCCATGGGGAAAATTACCTCAGATGTCTGTCTTTGTATGTCACATGTTCCAGTCCTTTAATCATCTTCATGTCCCTTCACTGGACTTACTCCAATATGTCTGTGTCTCTTCTGCTGGGGATCCCAGTACCTCAATCAGCATTCCACATGGGTGTCACCAGGGCTGAGAAGAGGGCAAGGACTGCCTTCCTTGCTCTGCTGAAAGTTCTGTCTGCCTAATGTCCCCCAGCTGCTATTGCCCTTCTTGGGCTGCAGAGGCACGGCACTGGCTCACCTTCAGTTTGTTCACAGGCTTCCTCAGGTCCTTTTCAGAAAAACTACTCTGGTGCCTCTGCGTTTAGTCACCCAGAATGTGTGGGTGACAATCTCCTTGTCCAGGGAGCTCTTTCTCCCTAGATGCAGGACTTGGCATTTATCTTTGCTGAATTACATAATGTTCCTGTTTACCCTTTGTTCCAGCTTGTTGAGGTTCCTTTGAGCAGCAGCACAACCATCTGGTTTATCAGATCCCCTTCCCAATTTTGTAATAGAACAGATAAACTGCACAGATCTGTCTTTGAAAAATAGTAAGTAGGTTATTGGTAAAAAGTTAGGAAACCTTATGGCTGGTGTTTGGCACAGGCTGCCTGATCAAGGACAACCTGTTGATGAAACGTTTTTAATTCAATTATAGGACACATCACGCTGGCAGGCTCTGATCTTCCTGAGGGAATTCAATCAACCTGACATCTACTGTAAAAGGGGCACAGGAAGTTGTAAGGAGTCCAAATTTGGTGAGTGACAAGGGCAATTTCTTAATCCAGGTGATAGCTTGATGAGGGAAGTATCACTGACCTGTTGCAAACCAATATGGATACACTAATTAGAAATTTCAAGATTGGTGGCAGCCTGGACTGCAGTGCTCCTGCCCTCATGGAATTCACTATCTTGAGAGCTATGGGCAAGGTGAAGACTAGAATCAGGACACTGAATTTTAGGAGAGATAGTTTTCAGTTATTTAAGAGACCCCCCGGGAAACTGCACTCAGAGGCAAAGAAGCTGAAGAGAGCTGGCGCAGAAGCCCAGGAAGATAAGAGGCAATGTGTGTGTCTCAAACACTGACATACAGCTAACCACTAAGACAGCCAAGGATTGCTGGCAAATAGGGTAGCCCATGTGGAGATAGGGTGACACTTTTCTGGGAAAAATATCCTTGTTATGTCTCCTGGAGATAAGCACTGCACAGTGCAGTGCAGTTGTGGGAATGAGGTCAAGAAGAGTGCATGGACTTTCAACCAAAGGCTGTCCCACTAGGGAGGGATCAAGGCTGACAAAGACCCTCATAGTCCTTCCACGTATTTTCAGGGAGGTCTACAAGAACTAACTGTGCATGGTAATTAATTTGCATTGAAATTGAGTTTAGCTGCAGGGCAGGGAAATTTATCTACAAAAAGATACCTCCACAAAGCCTGGGTGGTATGCCCTTGAAAACCCCACCAGTTGGATTAATGCTGGAGTCAGGACTGGTGATTTTTATTTCTTCCTTTCTTTCTGTCTCCACTCTGTCTCACCTCATTCACCCTACCCTTTATTCTATAGCTACCTCTGTGTGTTTATGCTGTAAAGGATTTACACCAGAGAGGCGCCATTATGCACCAAACTCAGTCTCCCACACCTCACCAAAGGAACTGTGTTGGCTGAGCATAATCTGCAGCAAAACCAAGGAAAACAAGACTGAGAAGTGGGGTGGAAATATGTTTTGACTATGCTGACCCTGGAGAAGAGACATAAGATGTATTTCCTCAGATGCTTATTTTTATTTTTTTTTCCTGAATGTCTTCATCTGTATTCAAAATGTTATGCTAAATCAAAATAAACTATTTATTTTAAAAAGTAATTTCTTAGTAAAGACTGCTTTGCCTGTAAAAGTCTTCTGATTGATCTTGGCTGAGGTGGTAAGATTGCCTCTGGCAGGGCATGGTGCTTGCCAATGCCATGGTAAAAAAAAAAATCCCTCCTGCATGGGGGTTGGGGACCTCTCCCCGTGTAGCCCTCCGTTCTTTGTCATACTGTACACTGCCATTAGCATTCAGGTGCTGGGTTGCTGCTGTTCCATGCAATACAGGCATTTGAGGTCTGATGCTGCAGTGCCCTCCTGTCAAAGGAATAGTCCAGTATCCCAAAGCAGAACTTCTTTCCTAAGTCTGTGCCGAGGACAGACACCTGCCTCTGCTGTCCTACCACTGCTGCCATCACTGTAAAACATGGAAAGGAGGGAGGAATTGAGGAGAGATTTAGTGAGTGTAAATTGTATTTATGTTCTTGGCAGGTGAGGGAAAAAGGGGAATCTCAGGCTTAGTGACACTGAAAATGGCACAGAGAGAGAGGGAAGATGCCTGAGGGAGGATGACTCTGCCATCACTGCAGCTTGACAGTCTCCCAGGGCAACTCAGAGGAAAAGAAAGAAAAAAAAAATCATCAGCTGATGGATTATGTCTGCTTAGCAACCAGCTACAGCACAGAGCATGGTACTACCCCAAAGGGCATGTGGTATGGTAATAGTACAGTCACACATTCACAATTCCTGAACAAGACAGATCCTGTCAGGACTCCACACATGGCCACATATGATATTGTCTCTGATTGTTTGTTCTCGTCGTGGGGAAAAAGAAGCTGTGCTGCCCACAAAAATGACACTGCACACACTTCAAACATGCATCCCATACTCCTAAAAGCAATTAGGGCAGCTTTTATTACTAAATGTTATTTCGCTTATGAAGCATTACCTGGAGGATCTTGCCACCCTTGCTCTTTTCTTACATTTCCTATGAACCCAGTTCAACCTGGGCCCACTCAAAAGAAATGTTAAACCATGAACTTTCTATGCCCTTCTCCTGACACAGGTCTGTTTTTATCTGCTGAGACTCTCTGAGGCCCCGCAGAAATCTCGAGTATGCACCATTTCCAATCCAGCTCTATCAGAATTTGATAGAAACCATATTTCATCTATTACTCTGTGGACACAAAATGTATGTTTTTTTTTTTTTGACATTCAGGGTAAAAACAAGCATTGTTGAATTCCTCTCCTAGGACATGTTTATGGATCAAAGTGATGCAGTTGACAGGAGTATTTCTACAAAATCTCATCACAGCTCTTCTGGGGTACTAGGTATCTTTACTGTGCAACGATATAATTGTGCCAGCTGTGCAGCGTGTTGAGTGCACAGAAACCCTAGCTGACTACTTTTGTACTGGCAGGGCAGTAGCATGGCACAGAAAACACAGACTGCTCATAGCAGACTGGTGAGCACCTTCCCATAAAAAACAGGCTACCAAGAGATAGAGCAGAAGCTTCATGTGTATAAATCCATTGCACACTAAACATAACCCAAATTCATACCACCTCTCCTTTTCCTCATCTCACTCCTGTTTCTATTCAGATGCTCTCGTTGTTACACTTGAGTCCAGACACTACCATCCCACAGCTTTGAACACAGTCATTAAGTTATTAGGGCAATTTTACTGTGAATTCTTTCTTCTTCTTCTTCCCCAGCTTCTACAATGGGTCCAACTCAGACTTTTTCAAACATGGCTGTGCACTTGGTCTTCTGAGGAATGTGGTTAATAGGAATGACACCATAGGAGACTGTGCACTATGCCATATGTTTTCAAATCCCGGAAAGAACTTCCCAGATAGATCTCATGATAGGGTCTGGAGAGCATTTCAGGAAGCAGAGAAGTTGTCTTGCATGAGGGCAGCCATCAGTAGAGGTTTGAAGTCCTTTAATTTAGAACCAGAGGCTGACACAAAGCAACCCTCATCTGGCCTTCTTGTAGAGGGCTGTCCACTTCACCCACAGGCAGGAGTGGGTCAAGTAATAGAGGAACAATGAGGACCTGCACTTCTTGACTGTTTAATCTACTGAAAGCAAACCTCCTTACAGTGATATTGCTTGCTGCAGCTCTACATGTTCCATTGCCTCCTCAGTGCCTGTGGTGGCAAGGATCGTGCCTGTGGTGCCTGTGGTGGCAAGGATTGTGAAGAAACACAGCACCTTCTTATTTATTCAGTTCCCTGATAGTTTCCCTCTGCGTTTGTATCTGTTTTTCTTTCCTCTTAAATACATCTCAGAACAGTAAATTTTCATACAGTAAATTTCATAATAACTTATATTTTCTGCTAATGTTGTTGCCTGGTGACTAAAGGATATTTAAATGCCCATGTAGACAGCATGAGTACAGAGGAGAATGCAATATTGGAAAAGAATAACCAATATAACTAGAGCTTATGAAATCCTAAGTGTGATCTGACTGTGAAAAGGGAATGAATTATTGTGAAAATATCTTCCTGTGTAGAGCATGGAGAAGAAAAGAACAAAGATATAACTGAAAACCAGCAAAGAAATAGCAAAGACAGAAAGGACGCCTGAAAACAAGGCATGAAGCTGCATCTCCCAGGAAGGAGGAGCTGTGGCTGTCACTGTACTGGCAGCAAGACAGAGCAAACAAAGAGATGGAGAGAAGAGGATAGGGATAAATACCGTTGATCAGCAAAGAAGGAGAGGAAAACCAGATCTATTTTTAGTTGCTGTTACAGTACAAAAAAGCCATAGTGTTTATTGCTCAAATGGAACTGGCCTCCAGGCAGACAAGCACAGATGGTCTCACACGCTTCTCTGTCAGGAGGTCCTATGGGGTCAGGAAGGCGATGTGGCCACCAAGGCGTTGGAGGACCTGATTTGAGACTGACTGCTCCTGCTGGAGCAGATGACTGCTCTTTGTTCAAGCTGTACGAGGCACATAGCGCAGGCATGGCACTGTGGCACTGAGCTCTGGTATCAAGCCCTGTGCATGTTCACTGCTGAGCAGCCAGCTGGCTGAATATCTCCTGTGAGATCCTGCAGGAGGGTGGCAAGGCCCAGCTGAAGGGAACATATGGCCCATAGTTATTACCAAATGCCCACATCATCCACGATCGCATCAAGCAAAGCATTATCTGCCAAGATGTGGCACTTGAATCTCCTCCAGGAGGCCTTTTTTTAGAGGGTAACTTTGAACTACATGAATGTCAGAATCCCTACCAAGGGTTTTACACTATGTAGTGCCCAGTTCTCCCTTGGAGGTTTGTGCTGGGAAACCCTTTAGTACTCTAATTTTTTTTAGGTCAATTTGATGCCTCCCTTTTCAAAGAAGTGACTAAAGGAATACATTCTTCCACGCCTGACTGGCACTTTGTTGAGATTTGATTTCAGGTTGTATTCTAAATTTGTCTATCCCTCTTCCATAATTTTCTGTTGTGTCCCTCTCTGGTGCAGCTACATGTTTAAAAAAAAAAAAGAAAAATGCACACTGACACTGGAAAGTCTTCTGCACCAATAAGGTCTTTCAGTATATAGTACATCTTCCTCCTAAAACAATTATTAGGGAAAGGATTTACTAGAGTGATTTGTCCTCTAGAAAGAATCATGATGCATTATTCTTCCATACTGCATTTCAAGTGATTAACTTGTTGATTGTTTTGATATATCTAATCTGTTTTTAGTCAGAGAGAAAATCTAATAAATTGAATAAAGTTGCTGCGGAGATCATAGGTGATGCATCTTCCTTGAAAAGATTGAAGTGTTTTTCCATCATAAGTGTATTTTGTGCTTTCTATTTAGTCATCTTCATATCCAAATTAATTATCTTCTTCTGTAATGCTGAGACATTTAGTTTGAAGGTTTTTCCATCTTTTCAATTTCAACCATTTATGGCCCATAATGCAATTCCATCTTCATTTTTTTGCTTACTGGTAATAGTTCTTCTGTAGAAACTTTTTTTTCATGTCAGTATCTTGCAAGCATTCTCTAATAGGATTCATCTAACTGAATATTACAATTCAGAATTTGATTGACCAGGATGAAAGTAGTTAGAATAACTGTTAAAGACGATGGTTTACTTTTTCAGTTTTAGACACACATTTTAGGTTGAGGCAAATCCACTACATCTTTTCACTGACTATAAAAAAAGAGTTTAGAGAAGTCAACAGATTCGGACATGGATGTTCAGAAATACAGGTAAAATGAATAACAGGATCTTTTGTACTGAGCTTAACATACATGGAAATCTTGTCAAGGATTTTTATTGAGTATGCTGATTTAAGATTTTTCAGTCCTGGAATTTTCTTGCCTAGAATATGCTACAATACAAACCAAACTTAGAGCTTGCCCATACAGACAATTTTTATATGGTGGCCTAAATTTGTCCCTATAGTTCTTCTCATATATTCTGTTTACTTATTTCTAGTGTCAGTTCTGAATATTCTGGGGTGTTTGCTTAGGATCCAATGAGATAATTTTATATGTCCCATTGCTTTCCTTCGCCTTATTCTGCATTGCACGAACATTCCCACAAAACAACCAACAAAATCACCCTACTAAAACAAACACAGTCTTCCATCTTTCTCTGAGGGTTTTTTAAAGGAAAATATTAAGGTGAAAAGTATTGCCTCTTATAAATCCAGAAGCTCATTTAAAACAGAACAAAAGTGCTCAAACGCACGTCCTTACACTGTGGAACTACCCTTCCTGTTCTTCCATTTGGCTTGTATGGGTTATTTTTAATACCTCTTTTGACTTTTGCTGCTTTGCCTTTTCAAGATTCTCCTTATCCAGAATATTGCTCTGTTGCTCTGTATAACGACGTGTAATTTGGTGCATAAGGCAAATTGTTCTACTTCCTTTGCTATCCATTTCTCTTTTACAGGCTGCTTAAAGGGCATAAACCCATGGCCAAGCTGATTCAAAATAAATTATCTTAACTATCAGAGGCACACATAACTTAGTAGCATAGCAGTCTGTTACAGGTTTGCCTGATCTCAAGTTAAATTTATCAACTTTTTACTTCATTGAACTGAATAAACAGGCACCCTCTTAATGTTTTTTTAGCTAAAGCCAAAATTCTGTCCTTGTATGAATGTGCCTTGGGAAAACCATTGGTTTCAAAAGACTTAAACAGCTCTTTGGGTTTTTTCCCACCTACTTTGCCCAACTTGTCATTAGAGAATGTGATTTTAATTAATCCTGTCTTTTTCATCTGTATATATTACATAAAAAGCCAGACCAGTAATATCTTCCAGGTCCTGCACAGATTTGATCTTTTTTTTTCCTAAACCATGTAAATCTCTATATTTCTGATTTCAAATATTAATGGATGAGTATTTATGGCATTATTCTCTAGCAAAGTCATTCCTGAAAACTATTTTTATTCTAATAGCATGATTCAACTGTTTTACTAAAGATTTTCAGAAACAATCTGAAATATATTCAGTTCTAGACATCAGAGCTGAACTGATCAAGACACTGCAGTAGAAAATTATTCAGTGTCTGAGAATAAAACACATTTTTCCATTATGTATTAAAGATTATGATAATCAACTGCAAGAAAGGTCTAGAGAATCTAATTAATTAGACAGCTCAGTAAAACTCATAAACCTGCTAATGTCCTTTAGGAGTTTTCCTTGGGCTTTTGTAAGTTCAGTATCAGGTAAAATCTTCAGAGACCAATTTAGAGAAAAAAGGGAGGTGTAAAACTGTAAAGAATTCTTTCACCATAGATACCATATAGTCACCAGAGCACCATAAGCCCTGAATAGCAGTGCTGACAGAATGGATAAGAGCTGTCTCCACAGAGCCTCTGGGCACCTCCAGGGTCTATGGTAGGAATGTCTGAGGATCCCAAACTGGGTGCTCTGGAAATGGGCTTTGTCAGGCTACTTTCACTGTTTCTGTTAGGGGCTTACATATTTCTAGTGGAAGATGATTTTGAGTTGTCAAAGCATAAGCCCTCTCACCAGGCTGTACAACCATTTGATTAAATATCCTTATAGTACAATTAAGAAACATGAAATTTTAGCATATGTTTATTAGAATTGATGCAGTATGAATTCTATTTTTAGAATTGCTGTGACTCTGACGAAAAGACAGCTCCTAAAACAACTATTCCCTTCTTAGACATTTTATTTTGTTTACAGTTCTTAGCTATAATTTTATGTAAAATCTCTACTCTCTTTTTATTATATCTCAATTCTCAGCCTGGGGATTACATACACTTTATTAGGCAATATTATTTTGAAGACAATCTTTACCTTTCTTTAATAAAATTACTCTAAAGTTACTTCTCCCTGCTGTATATTTAAAAAAAAAAAAAAAAAAAAAAAAAAAAAAAAAAAGGGAGGGAGGGAAGAAAAGACTCCTCCAGCATGGGTCCCCCACCGGGTCACAAATCCTGACAGCAAATCTGCTCCAATACAAGGTCTTCTTCCCATGGGTCCTGCCAGGACCCTGCTCCAGCATGGGCTTCCCACCAGGTCACATCCTCCTTGGGGCATTCACCTGCTATGGCACAGGGTCCTCCATGGGCTGCAAGTGGATCTCTGCTCCACCATGGACCTCCATGGGCTGCGGGGGGGACCTTCTGCCTCGTCATTGCTCTGCACCATTGTCTGCAGAGGAATCTCTGCTCTGGCAGAGCACCTCCTCCCCCTCCTTTGCTCACTTCAGTGTCTGCAGGGCTGTTTCTTCCACATATTCTCACTCTTTTCTCTGACTGTAATCTTGCAGGCCTTTCCCCCCTTTTTAAATACATTACCCCGGAGTCCCTCCCACCATCACTGCTGGGCTTGGCCTTGGCCAGTTGTGGGTCCATCTTGGAGCTGAAAGGCATTGACTCTGCCAGACTTTCGGGAAGCTTCTTGCTGCTTCTCACAGATACCACCCTAGTAGGCCCCCATGCTGCAAAACCCTTGCCATGTAAAACCAATAAGAGAGCCTCTGTTTGATTAAAAATGCTATCCCTACACATTATGTAAGGTTTTGAAAATATCAGGTGTGGACTTTAGAAACAAAATGGTGATTTCTTTACAGATAATTTGTGCAGGAATGTTAGAATATCTAGCTAGCACTATTTTAAGAGTGTTCTTCCCCTAAATCTTTCATGGGAAAACTAGAAGCAAGGCTTGAGATAACCCAGGCTGCGACTTGATTATTTACTAATGGACTTTGCAGTGTGAGGTTAACAGTTGGAATAGATGATCTAAAAAAATATTTTCCAACCTATATGATTTTATGATTAGGAATATGGTTTTGTATGGGATAGAATTAATTTTCTTCATAGTAACTGATATGGGGCTATGGTTTAGATTTTTCATGAAAACAATGTTGATAATGAAGCATTTTTGTCATTGCTGAACAGTACTTGACATAGCATCAAGGCTTTTCCTGCTTTCCCACTTCATCAGCAAGAAGGCTGGGGTTCCCAAGGAGCTGGGAGAGCACACAGACGGGGAAGATGACCCCAAGGTGCTCAAGGGATATTCCATACTCTATGGCATCATGCTCAGCAAATAAAGCTGGTGAAGAAGGAGAAAGGGACAAAGTTTGGAGTGAGTACATTTGTCTTCCCAAGTCACTTTTAAGGGTGATGAAGTCCTGCTTTCCTGGAGATGGCTGAACACCTGCCTGCCTGTGGGAAGTTTTGGATTAATTCCTTGTTTTGATCTGCTTGTGTGTAGCTTTTATTTTACTTGTTACACTGTCTTTATCTCAACCTACGCATTTATGATCCTTACCTACATCACCACCGGGGTCGGAGTGAGTGAGTGGTTGTGCAGTCCTTTGTTGCCAGCTAGGGTTAACTCATGAGAGAAGTGGTTGGAAGCTTTTTAATCATGTGATTGGTACCAAGACTTTCTCTTCTTCACCCTGACTGGAGCAGATTCCTATATTTCACCTGTGCCTTGTTTCCCCATTAAGCATCCTCATAAGAAAACATCAGCTGAGTGATAGATGTCTCCTGACCAAGCATGCATTACGTGGGAGAAAGTCTGTGAAAAGAGCCAGTGTATGGGTGGGTCAACTCACAGTACAGATAGAACCTGCTGTGTGACCAGGTCACCACAGAAAGGAAGGACAAGGAAATCAGTGCCAAGTTGCTTGACCCTTAAATTAAGCACTCCTCCTAAGAAATAACCCACCTAGCCCAAATAATTTTTACCTTGTGTAGACATAGGTTAGGTTGGCCAATATCATGCCTGGCAATGAAAAAACTACTGTGTACAGACGGAATGATGGCTATCTTGGAAAGGCGAATGCTTGGAGCAGGTAGCAGGGTTGTGGCTCCCATCCCTTGGTCTCATTTATTTTTTTGGTCTCCTTGGAACCACGGCATTTTCTGTTTCCACTGCTGGTAATTTACCTACTATCTTTTCATGAAGGCTGTGACAGGGCAATCATTCTGTCTTGTACAAGGAACGTTCCTTTTGTCAGGCACAGTATTGTTGAAATAATGATGCAGTTGACTTAATAAATGGAGGTATAGCTGTTTCTGTTTCTGTATCAGTAAATGAAATAGTGAGTGAAAATGGTCCTGAGTATTGTAACAATGTAACATTAAATACTGTTAAATAGGGAATCTTATTACCCTCCCAAAAATTCTTTTGTGTGGCTCAGGCTAGGGACCACTCCCAATAAGCATGATCCATCATTGTGTTATACAGAGTAAGGACATAAAAAGAGCATAGTATTCAGCCTTGCAGGACTGAACCTCGCTGGTAGCCACAGGCCTTTCTAAGAACTGCTCTGCTCACTTCTGAGTTTCCAGGCTGCTTGGAGAATATACTAAAAGCTGGTCTGGAGTTTTCATGTTTCCTGATGTCCTCAGGTATCTGCCAAATATAAGGTGCCATAGCTTGTACTTGGACAAAATATTTACTACAAGAACATTTTTTATATTTAAATTTTCCAAATCCCAACTAGTTTCTAGATCATAGTATTAACTACAATACAACTTCATCTACAATATTAAAATACTAATTAGAAGACTGGGAAAAAAAAAAAAAGAAAAGATGCGAATACATCTTGGAAACAGATATAGTTTCCAAGTTTTCAGATTTTCTTTGTGGTGTCTCAATTTGCAGCCATTAAACCATCCCACAACAGGTAAGAAATAGGAAATTCTCAGGGCTGTTGAACACCAGATATTCTTCCCAGTGGCTGAGGGAAAAAAAAAACCAAAAAAAATATACAGTTCCTTTCTTTACTTAGGGTACTTTGGAAGAATTCACATTTGAACCAAATAAGCAGACTGGTCCAGTGGAAGATGTCCCTGCAATGAGTTTGGGAACAGATGATCTTCAAAGTTCCTTTCCAACCCAAACTACTCCAGGATTCTAAGGTTTTATGGCAATTGAGAGTAAATAACATAAAAACTTAATATTATTTTCCAGCACAGATATTTTTACATTAGCATCTCCCCACTCTATCTCTACTCATTTCACAACCAAATTTTTTAGAGTTAAAAATGCATATTTTTATCTGAAATATAGTAATTTTTAATGAAATGAAGGAAAATTTTCTACTGGCATCCATGGAATAGCCATATTATTGTGTTGAAAGGCATTTTTTTTCATTTGACCTTGTCTTTTGAAGCAATTCATGGTTCTAATATCGTGATTGAATTGTTTGGAAACTTCTAAATCTCTAGTATTAGCACTCAAAAGTAAATTAAAAGTTCTTTAGCACTATTAGATCTCAAAACATTAATTAGCTGCTGAGCATCAAATAATTATGAAATTAAAGATTTAGCTAAGAGATGAAATTAATGTAATAGCTGTACTGCAGTACTAAAAAATGTAAATACCATGTGCAGTGCTATTCATAAAAGAACTGATTCAGCTTCTTCTAAACCCAGTGTTCTCTTCTGATACCAGCACTGTCCTTGTGAATAAGAATATAAATCTAAGAGTGCTGAAATCTCCACAGCAGAACAACTTGTGGCACTAAGTTTAGGTCTTCTAGAAGTATCACCTGCTTTAAATATCTGTGTTACAAAAAAACTTTCATAGACATCCAGAAATACAGACTTTTTTTTTTTTCAAAACTCAGATGAAAAATTGTGCCTTCTCACCATGAATAAAAGTTTAGGAAGTCTGTGTAACATCTGGTAGTTTGCCACAATACGGACCGAGCACCCTTTCTAGAGTACTGTCTTTCACCCTGTCTCATAGCCATGAGTCTGCATCACACTGCAATGCATGCAGGCTTAGCTGCTTGAACACATCCAATTTGAACTTCACCAACATTTCAGCATTAATTCTCAGAGTATTGAAAATTCATCACTGCAAGCTGAAGAAGAAATGTCAAGAGGTACAATCAGTAGGAAGAGAGTTCATTTTAGTGTTGTAGCTGGAGCTACTCAATAAGTTTTTCTTCTCTCAATTAATTTATTTTAGAAACTTATTTGAATTTAAATAAATATTCTAGTACTTAAAACAAGAAGACACTGTTGGAATATTAATGCATTCTCTCAGAAACTTGTGATAGGCTCTGTTCTACAATATTTCCTCACACAGACAAAGAAACAAGTATAATAAATGGTATTTTCATGTACGCTGGGTTGATCTAGCAATAGAAGGCCTGTCAAAAATTGGTAGCAGTTATGTTCCTTAGTCATATAGCCCTGCTCAGACATTCCTTTATGATTTTCTGCAGATCAGGTGTGAAGTGATGTTACTTTGGTCTTGACTACCTTTCACAAGATCTGATTTTTGTCTATTGGAAGATGGTAATAAATTTCATGGTATAGTTGTTTGCAGGGTTGAAGAAGAAGCTTTGAAAATTGTGATATATGTGCCCCATTTCATGAAGTCAACTGTTTTTAGAAGATCATGGTTAACTGTAGAAGATTTATGGTTAAGGTCAGAAAAGCATTCTGGAGGTATAGCTGGCTAGTGGTTGCCGTTTTATGTAATCTGCAGCTCTCCAGTTCATGGGTATAGAAGTTAGTCAAGGCTCCCTGTAGCTTTGGCTTGTTAAACAAACACTATAGATGCCTTGCTTTTAGTTATTGCGTAGTGGTTTCTTAACTTTTTTTTTCATCTATAGTGTTTGTTAAACAAACACTATAGATGCCTTGCTTTTAGTTATTGCGTAGTGGTTTCTTAACTTTTTTTTTCAGATTTTGTTTGCTTTTTTAATTTCACTTTCAATTGTTTTCAGTTGAAAGCCCTCAGTGGAAATAAGCTATTGTCCATAAAATGTTACTTAGAAAAAGCCCTCCATTGCTCACAACCCTGTAAAACTTTCACCAGTTAAGCAGGTTATTATGTCTCATTCTTCACAGAATTACAGGACCAACTAACTTGGAAAAGACCTTTGAGATCATTGAGTCTACCCTATGACCTAACACAACAATGTCAGCTAGACCATGGCACTGACTGCCACATCCAGTCTTTTCTTAAACACCTCCAGGGAGAGACTCCACCACCTCCCTGGGCAACACACTCCAATGCCTGATCACCTTTTCTGTGAAGAGCTTCTTCCTAATGTCCAACCTATACGTCCCCCAGCATAGCTTAAGACAGTGTCCTTGTTAATTTATTGTCTCAGAATTTGTACAAAACTTCTTCTGCTTCCTGAAGACCTAGACAGAAAGACTCATAATACTTAGACAAAAGTTTTAATGTTTTTTTAGATTTAATTGAAAATGGATAGATCTCTATTTCACGCATTCTTATGGGAATTAAACTGGCTTTCTTCTTCACTCTTGGTCTTGGAGTATTTGATCACTGCTTAATCTGTATACTTTAGCCCTTGAAGGGGTTATGCTGCCCATATCTGATATTGAGGAAGATACTTGCAGGCCCCAGAAAGAGTAGTTTATGGCCTTCATCTCCCAGAGAATCAAATTATTATGAAAAACCATCTTTGCAAAAATGAAACTGTTAGGTATCCAAGGGGCTATCAGTCTAAAAAGTTCTCAAATATTTTAACTAAATTTATGGTGTTATTTTCTTTTCCTAGTATAATCCACCATACAGTTGATACTGAAAACTCCCAACATTACAAAGGCATCATTTCATTTTGCAAATAAAATGTGTAATCTCTCCTTTCTACCTGGCTAAGTTTTGTAGAACAGGATGCAGGCATTAATTCTGCTTAATTGTTTTAAGATGCCTGGGGGAAACAAATAAAGAGATAGATATACATAAGAAAAAGAAAAAAAAGATATTCACCTACATAGCTTATTCTATCCAATGAAATTGTAACTACTTCTGACAAGCATATTCTAAGTTTGTCCTTTAAAAATCCCAATATTAAACTACAGAAAAGTACAAATATAGACCTGCATTATTCAGACGAAATATAGGAATTAGTATTAGGGTATTTCTCTTAGTTATAATTGCATATGTTCTTTAATATTTTGATTGATTACTAGTAATAAAGTTGCTATTGGACAAGAACACAAAAACTAATATGTAGTTGAAGCATTTATGTCCAATGGGGACTAAGATCAAGGCAGTATTGCAGTACTATAGAATGATTTTTGCTGTATTTGCTGACTGACAGCAGACCTGTGGAGAAGGTCTTGGGTATACTGGTCATTTGGAAATGACTCAGAAATGTCAGTTTGCAGCCCAGAAGTGAAATCATTTCTTAGGCTGTATTAAAAGTAGCATGACCAGCAGCAAGAGACATGATTCTCCCCTATTCTTCGATTCTATTATTTTTAGCAACACTTATTAATATTAATGTAGTTGAAATCGTTAAATTTTGGAAAATATTTCATATAAGGTGTATAGTGATTACACCCCCATACACCTTAAGTATGTTGCTAATGATATAATTTAGCAGATTATTTTCTGCTATACAAATGCATTGCAGAAAATTAATTATTGAAATTATTCAAATTTTAAATGTGATTGTCGCTATATTAACATCTAAAAGAAATTTTCATCAGGAGAAAGCATATGAGCTTGGAGAAGAATATTTTTTCATTGACTGTCTTAGAGGCCCTTTCCTCACTTAAATTTCCTTCCTTCCTTCCTCCCTCCCTTCCTCCCTCCCTTCCTTCCTTCCTTCCTTCCTTCCTTCCTGACTTTGTTTGTGAGAGATACCCTAATCTAAGAATCTGGAATATAGTATCAAGACTAACAGTTATGTCTAATCCACACCATGTCAGAAGAAGACAGAAAAGTAGATCATGAAATACAGTGTGCATTAAAAACAAAAGACAATTGCTACAAGTTCAATAGAAATGTAGAAATATAATCATTCTGACTTTTTGAAATATAATTTAACAAATTAGTATGGTTAATGTCCCACTATAGCTTTAATTTTTTATAACTTGCCCCCCAAATGACTATTAATAATAAAATGTGTTTTCAACTTTTTTCATGGAGACCTTGTATATCAGCTTCTAACTCATTGTAAATTAAATTTTTTAAGTCATGACATTTCTTAGGAAAACTTTTTCCCCAAATATAGGAAGCAATTACACATCCTACTGCAATACCAAGTTCTTTCAGACTACCCATTAATCAGCAAGATGTACTGTATCATACTCATTCTAAACTGTAAGCAAAACCCACATGTACACCCAAGGGAGTACAGAAATAATGCATTTGTTTAAATGTCTTTTAGTGATTTCCTCAGAGATATCTAGTAAGAAAAAAAGACAGGATATCTTTTCTGTATCTCTGTCTGGAACAGTCTTTTGAAAATCACTGAAGCATAGATTATACTACTGATATATATTCATAAATATATGTAATCTTTAAAAATAAGCATTTTATCTTTTGAAAACCACTTGACTTTGTAATTAAATCATGCCAAAATATGAAAAGAATGTGTAGTAAAAATGCTAGAGAGCCAGAGCAATTTATAATATAATGCATACTATTCTATCCTGTTCTATAACTCTTGAAAACCCTGAAGATTAACTATTGACTCAAAAAGTTTCCTGCACCATAGTGAGCATCAGGGAAGAATAAGACTTCTAAAGTTCTTGTGTGTAGGGGCTCTTCTTCCTGATATATATTGCTAATGATTTCATAAAATGTTAAGTGAAAAGTGTAAGGTTTTGGTCCAGAATCTGAAATTTAGTTGCTTGGTGAGCTCAAAGAAATTAATCTTACATTTAAAAATTCTCATCTGTAAAAGAATTTTTATGAGATCTGTTTCTTTCACTTATAGCTTTGAGGACAATTTTTTTCTTCCTAATTTTTGAAAACTAGCCTAAATCGGTGGTACCCTTTTGCTGTCAAATTCCTTTCAAATGAATGGTGAGAAAAGGAAGAAGGGGAGTCGTCCTAAAGGAATGTTACACAATTTAAATCTGTTACAAACTCTTCAGTATTGTTCTCATGTAGCCAGTTAGGACTACATTCCCATCATGGCTGCCCACACAGGTGAGAAAAGTAAAAGCTGTGGTGATCATTATTTTAGAGTTAAATACAAGAATGCCAAAATACTACTTCACCAAAACTTTATGAACCCCAGTTTTGCACAAAATTCTGTAGGGAATTGACCGGGGAGATGTCAAACATAGGCAACTTCTCTATTTAATCTTTTAATATAATTAAAAGTATATAAGTAATATAATCTCATTAATTATTCACTTTATTTTGCCTCCTCTCTGGTTACATAACTAAGGCTTAAGTTCAACTACTTTATACGCTGTGAGGCATTGGAAGGATTGGTGGCTGAAAACACTTGGTGTGTGTGTGGGAAGAGGCAGAGCCTTGCTCTGCTGAGGTGGTTCCCTGCCCCACACAGCCTGCCCCTCTGGGCCTGTGTCCAGCCTGCAGTGGCCACCAGTTCCTGACACAACAGTGCTCCACACCTGCCCCTGGAGCCCCTAACCCAGCTCCTGAGAGCCCAAATGACCAGAAGTCCTCCCTGAGAGAAGGACCCAGGAATGTCAATGTGTATTTAAATCTGGACACAACGAAAACCTGTCTTGACCCTACATCCTCTTGAAATTTTTGTCATCTGAGTACCATTGGAACCAGGAGTGGTAGCTATACCTATTCTTTTCTATATCTCTTCTGTCTTTCTCTTTCGTCTTCAAATTCTGTCTTGGAATTTTTGAGTAACTGAAAATTGGACAGGCTTAGAGATTGCTCAGTTGAATGGGCTAAGTTAATGCTTTGGGAAGTGTTTTATGTAGACTAAATGCTGCTCTAAAAACTTTACCAAGGTTCTTTAATTTTCTAAAGTTTTCAGTAAAGTATTTTTGTTGTTGTTTTGACCTCTTGGGAATATCTTGTTAGTATTTCTCCTGTATGTCTCACTCAGAGTACATGAACAGTGGGAAGCCCTTTTAAAAACGTTGTGGAAAACGTTTTGAGGCCATATATATGTACTTTCAGATTTAAATTCAGGAAGAATTATCTTAAACCCTTTTTTGTCTAGCACATATACCTTACATCATATGTTGTCTAGGATGTTTACATTATGTTCTGATATTCCCACAGATTACTGGACTTCTAGGACTTTTAAGAGTAAGACTTCATTTTATGTTTGATTTTTTAGTAAAGCTTATGTTAAAAATCAAGATAGAAATATTCAGTTTTGCAGGCAGCTCTTTCATGTAACTTCCTTTTGCTTAAAGTAAATAAGCATAATTATGAAAAAAATCACAAAATTAGGACAAAAATACAGAAACAACCCATTAAAATACTTCAGAAATTTCCATTCCATTACTTTGTTTTAATTTGTTATGTTTTGGAATCATACATAGTTTTGGAAAACTGCTGTTAAAACTCCACTGGCTTTCCCAGCTTGTACATGCCTATTGTGTTTTTCTTTTATAAAGATACAAATAACATTATTCAAAACTAAAGAAAATAACAGAAATAATATTCATCCCAAGGTTATTAAGTTCTATTTGAACCATTCTACAATTCTTATTTTATTTACTTTCCCATCATTAGTACTGCCTAGCATATTAGTGCAAGCATTGCTGAGTCCATTAGTTTGGTTATCCATTCTAAAGGTATTTTGTTCATTGAAAAATTGTTCCCTGAATTGAAATAGAAATTAATTGAATGAGAAACCATCTGCAAGTTAGGCAATTTGACTTTTGAAAGGTTAGGTTTGACAGTAAGGTATGTCTTTTCTGCAGTAGAAGCAGCTACAGAACTAAAACTGAAAACCTGCTGGAAAGCTAATTTTGAAAATGCATAATTAATTAATTAATTAATTACTACACTTTGAAAAGCCCTAAAGTTTTCTAGGGTTTCTTCTTTTTTATCAGATGGAAAATTCTTTAGAGGAAACTTTTTTCTCTTTTAAAAGAACAGAAATAATGGTAATCAGTACCATAATTGAACTTGACCTCCTGTTTCCATGAGGTGGCAGGGACTTTTAACTATCATTATATAGATATGTAGCCTTTTTTTTTTTTTCAAAAGAAACAATTAAATATCCCAATTCAAAACTGTCTGTTTATTTTTAAGTCTTATTCCTTAGTATGTTATGTTAGCTGTAGTGAAATGTAATATAAAACACAGCTTGGGCAAAGCCTAGGTTTTTTTCTGTAATATTTATCTATTGACATTTGCTGTCTTTCCCCATCTCTTTCCCTTCACAAAATTTTTAAGTGCTTCTAAGTAGAAAGATACTCAAGATATGTTAATTTTATAGTATGTAACTCTTAGAAATGTCAAAAGAAGAAAGGCACTGAATAAGTTTCATGTTCAGTATTTGTTAAAAATGACTGAGTTTGCATTTGTCCCCTTTAGGAGCACGAAAGCATAAAAAGGTAGACAGAAGGAGGCAGAGAACAGATTTAAATCTCTTAATAAATATAAACATGCTTATGAAATACACCTTATGAATGAATGAAGGTAAAGAGCCTTGGAAGAGTTTACAGTTTTCCATAGTCCTTTCATAAAGATTTCCATTTCTGAAGGTGTTACTGAAAAACTTTACATAACACTGTATAGAAGATGATAATCTTTTTGCTATTGAATTAACTATCTGATATAAATATTTACTTAAAATGCCAGTAGACTGAAACAGGCAATTTCATCCTTATCTTCCAGAAACATCACATGACATTTTAATTAGAGAGTTATACAGATGGATGTGGAGAAAAAATTATATTTGATACTACTACAATTAATTTAACACCATATAATTACCCTCCACATCAAACAAGAATGGGCTATTAATTTTGATAAGAAGACATTTATAATAGAATTCCTTCCCAAGAAAATAAAACACTATGAAAATGCTCAAATGAGCTATAAAAACTACAAAGATATTAATCTAAAACTGTAATTAAATTGAAATGATCCTAAATCTTTTAAAAACTACAAGCATCTTTTTTATAGTACAAATAATTAAAATAATTATGAAAAGTGTTTTGACAACCAGTTATATGTGAACATACATACCTTAAAACAAGGGTTCAGGGCATGTAAAGGAGACAGAGGCAAAGTAGATGGATGAGATCATCTCTGTTGGTATAGATTTTACTTCACTGACTGGATAGGAATTATAAATGTTTGATTTATGAAGGCAAAACTGATCACCCATGTTAATTGAATGAAATTTAGATGAAACAAATACATCTCATCAGGAGATTTGAGTACCTTTCTCAGTTAAGATATATAACTTCAAATCACAAAAATGTTCCACTTAAGAACATGGTGTTGTATAAGCCCCTATAAACCAAATTAAAAATAAAACCCTATGACCAAACTCAAAACCAATCCCACATGCACAAAAAGAAAGAAAGAAAGAAACAAAACCCACCATCACCTCACAAAACAAACAAAAAATTTCAGAAAAAATGTTTAAATGTTTCACCTCTATGCTATGCAGACAAAGGTCAGTAATGACCCATTTATCTTAACTCAAGTATTTTCATCAAATATTATTGAACACAATGGGTTTGTGGCCATAAATTGAGACAACTGTGAAAACACTCCGAAGAAATAGTTGCTTATATCACTAGTCCTCCGAAAGATGTATCATTTGTCCTATCAACTTGTTCAGTTTCAAATGTGCTTTAGTGCTCATTGCATCATAATAGGAATGCCTGTAAGAGTAAGAAAACTTACTGCCAGGAGATATTAATATTTTCCCTCCGTGTATTTTTTTACATGAAGTTTAATTTTTATTCTTTAATGCTTCAAGATAAGTAAAGATCTGAATTTGTAAGCTGAAGTGTAAAGTGTGAATTGATTTTCCTCTTTTCTTTTGAAGCAGAATTTCATAATGGTGCTGTGTAAACACTGTCTCAATAGAGAGGGTTCTTGACAAGAGTGAATCTTTCATTTTACAGGCTCTTGTAGGTAAGGGTATAATAGTAAATACATTGCCAGCTTGTAAAACTGTGTAGTATAACTCACAATTTTGTTGTACCTAGCAATTTTTTGGTGCTTTGGATAAGACACAAAAAAACTAAAAACAAAGGTTTGAAAATTAGCTGAAACTGATTAATGCATGAAAAGTGAGGTAAAATATAGAAAGTTTACAAGACACTTGTATCTATATTTTAAGAAACTCAATGACTAAAAAGAAAACTTAGGGAATATTGTGAAATTATTTATATTTTGAGTTTATTTTTCAAGCTGGAGACAGAAAGTCACTTTCAGTCTTTTGTTATCCAAAAGCTCAGTTACAAGCGTATTTGGGATTGCCTATGGCAGCATTTTTTGCTTGTCTTGCTTTGGATTGAGTGTGGCATTGCACAGAGTGAAAGATTTCTAAGAGTTCTTCCCTCACTAGGTCCCCCTATTTGAAATTGTCTTATTCTGACTTATACATTGTTCCTCCAAATTAGTGTCAGGTTATACCAGAGAAGTTGCAGATGACAGAACTTCCAGTGATTTCAGGTCTGGATTCTTTCAACATCCAGACACTCTAACGTAAAGGAAAACCTAGCTGAGAAAACAAACAATATTTACGAATGCCCTAGACAATTTTCTTCTCAGTCTTATGAGGAAACTCCAAATATCCTTTAGTTAGGAGAATCTATTTCATTTTAAGCAATCCAAGCGTCTGGTAGGCACTTCCATTTTTCAAATAAGCCTGTAAATCAGTATTTATTTACATGAGAGACAGCAATACACTTCCTAGCTTTCTGAGCATTATTAAGTTGTTTCTATTATTGCAGCAAAGGGGATGCCTACAGAATCACTTCTAATATTTCCCCTTATATGAAGTATCCCAAAGATGAACACTGATGAATGCAAGCATTTAATTCCTATTCAAGATGCCCATGCAAAGATGCATTGAGGAGGAAGCACTTCTTCTCAGAACATCTTTGAAATCTTTCTCTTTGGGATTATGAGTTCACAGGACAGCCAAAAATTCACTTCAAACAGAATGGCAGGGAAATAAAATAATGTCTTCTATTAATATTGATTTGGTCAACATGCAGTGAATTGCACACAGAATTTATCATCGAGTTGACATGTCGGAGCAAGGAAGAGAAGAGTTAAAAACTTAAAGTGTTCTCCCTTTTTATTCATATGTATGGCTTTAAACATCAAGTGGGTCCTGGAACATGTGTCAGTGTATGCACTGTATGAGGTATTTTGATATCAATGGCACTTTCCACCTCAAGTGTCTGAAGTGGTATCCGAGTTTTGGTCAGTTTTACTGAATTATTAATGGACTTATCTCGGTCAATTGAAGTGGCTAAGAATTATCAAAATCAAATTCCCTGCTCTTGGATGAGTGACTGTAGCTGGAACAGCAGGTAGTGGGGATGCTGCCTGTATTTAACCACCAGAATAACATTAAGAAAGCCTGATAACTTGCTTAAATCAAAATAGGAAAATATATGTCAAAATTTCATATTTTAACAGTGCAACTCAATTTTTTTATGACAACTGCAATTCTTTGAAAATTAATGCAATATGATCAGAGTATGGATCAGCTCATGGATGAAAAATTACAGTATAAACATAAGTCTGTGACCATTTGTATGTAGCAGTTAGTATTAAATATTCTCTTACGGAATCATTAGTCATAATCCACTGAGCTCATAAAAAGTCCTTCACAGAACACTGTTCGAGGAATTTGATTTTCAATAAACATAAAATTGCAGCTAGAATTTTCAGGTGTTCAAAAGCAATTCCCGTAATTGTTCCATAAATAGTGTTTCTCTCTGTGGGTAATAATGTATATTTATTTGATTGTATGATGATTAACTATGTATTTGAGAGAACAGACAATACTTACTAAAAACCAGCAAGAAACCCCAAACAACCCAGAAACCAGCAACACCCAATATCACAATACTTCCTAAAGGAAATTTATTTCTATTGCTCATGTTCCCCTTATATTTAATAAATATCCTGGCTTATTCACCTGAAAGTCCCACATTTTTTCTTCACTAACCACCCCCCACAATGAATAAACCGATCAAAGGAACCACGCCCCTAAACCCCTAGATAAAACAGCTTCTGAAAACCAAAAAAAGCATGAATATGGATTTTAAATCCTGCACATTATTCTTCAGAGCAGATTGTCACTGAACTATGTGCTATACTCTTTTTTCATATAATTTTAAAAATAGGTTTTTGTAAAAAATTATCAATTATCTCAACAATTTTAAGATGAAATCTGCAGAATGTTGATTTCTGACGAAATTTATATACTGATGCAAAAGTGAAGATGAATCTTATATCTTCAGTTTTAATCTATGTGTCTGTTCCTACATATCTAAAGTTTTAATCAAATATCCCCATACTCTGAAAAATTAACATGCCACTTAGGTCCACAATCTTAGCATTCTCAAATAAATTCCTATTCCAGTTGGATGAGAAATACTTGGATAGACTTTTCAACTCCTGACTGACAGCAGAATTTAAAGATATACAAGTGTTGTGCTCTGATGAAAATAATACAGTACTTTTCACCAAAAATGAGTAGTTTTTAACATTTCTGGTCTCTCCATTCCTGCTTCACCATTGGCTCAGATACTTGCAGGAGACTTTCAAAGGAACTCAAAATCTATTTGAAGTAAAAAGCCCAAAAAGTTACAGATTTCCCAATTGAGGATGGATTAAGTCTCTTTGATTTGATGTGAACATTTGTTTGTAATTTGAAAGAGTTTCCGTTTAGCCATATAATTAATGGTAATCCAAATTGACTATAAATTAGAAGGTTGAAATGAATTAACAACCTGAACTTTATTTGCCTTTTTTCTTTTTTGTTTCCATTTCCTCAGGTCTTTTTCCTCCTTTTTTATTTTTTTCCAGTAAGTTGTATCTCCAAAAGGATTAGATTTCCAGTATTGAATCTTTTATGTGACAAAAAATTGCAGTTATAGAATCATCTCTCATTAGCTAATGTAAAATTCTGTGAAACAGAACCATACAGTATAAGTGAATTTTGATTTCTAATAGAAATATCATGTTGGAGATTAGACTTTTGATATGAGATGTGAAAATATCACTGTACATCCCTCATAGCAAAGCTTTAAACTACACTGTGTTAATCTCAAGTATATCAGTATATACCTACTCATTTCATATCCAGCTAAACCTTCTTCAAGGACATTGCAAAGAGTATACATTTTGAGAGATTTTTTTTTTTTTTTTTGTAAATTCCACATTTTATCTATTTTGGCTCTGGCAAGAAAAGGTAAGAAGATTGATTGTTAAATTTATGTAGAATGTTTGATGCAAACAGGTGACAAAGTAGAAGCTAAAAACATGGTTTATAATTGAAATGCTAAAGGCACCTTAGTTTGATCATCATGGTTCTAGTCAGTTCTGCTCCAACACGGGATGTATTTCAGTAAATTGGATTGCTATGTATGGCAGGCTCTTATAACCATGACAGAAGGTACAGTAATGAGCTAATTTCAACCGCTTGTTATGTAATGAATTAGTAATCCATTATTTATAAAACTTATAATTAAGTCACTTCTAAAAAAAGCGTAGATAATCATTAATTTTCATCAAGTAATTTGCTATTGCCTAGCTTAGGATAAAAATATAGTTGAGATAAAAGAAAAAAAAAAATATTCTCACCTTCAATCATTAAAATAACCTTTCATATGACAGCAAATGGCAAAGACATAATAGTCCATATTCTGACAGTTGGTAGCTCATGGCATGAGAAAGTCTAGGCATTCCATTTTTGGCTACATTTGTGGAAAACCGTTCACTTAGCACTGAAACAACAGAGCCAATGCAGGAATTCTACATAGAGAAACTTAGAAACTTCCATACCCAGCTACGTGCTTATAGATATGCTTCCTTTTGTAGGAATCTATTTAAGTAAGAAAGAAAATTCCTTAATCCTTTTAAACTGTGTGGAAAACAGAGGCAATTATATAAATAGCTCATTTAGAAAGTTAAAAATTATTGCTGTTTAGATTAATTATCTTTCTTCATAGATAGGTATATGCTTACATATTTTTATACAAATCTTCATATCTTCTCAGAAGATATGGCATTGATAGATGAACAGAAAAATTGGCATTTTGAGTTGACCTCATTTTTCTGAAATAAATCTCCTTTAAGAAAATTGGGTCACTGTCCAAATTAGTCACTGTCAGAATACAATAAGCTCTGCGACTTCCGACTTTAAGCGCCAAGGTGCACATAAGTGATCTCTTTTAAAACCAAGGAATTTCAAAATTAATATTTGTAGTTTTTAAAACTCTCATAAAACAGTATAGGAAGTCTGTAAGCTGTGAATACTTATATGCTTTTATTTATTTTTAGAGAACATTTTATTTATTTTTTATTCCTTTTTTTATCTTCCTTCTGCTTTAAAGAAAAATATTGAAAAGTTTGTAAATAGATAGAGAACTGACTACATAGGCCCTTCTGAGCAAACATGCAAGAATTCTTTACAGCAATAGAAAATCTGGAACTTTCCTTGAGCCATAAAATACAAGCTTTTAATATGACAGAGAGCCAAATTGTATGTTGATTACAAATCATTCTTTTCCATGGAAAGAAACATTTACAAATGAATCAGAGATTTTTTAATTTAGACATACAGAAGACCAAACACTGACTCACTCACATCTGACATGACTTACTTTAGAAGGCAAATATATTAACATTTTCCTGTCCAACCTAATAAATAATAAAATATTTCTAGGAAACTAAAAATGGCTAAATGAAGGAACTCATAGACTATTACAAAGTTTAGATTCTAAAAGGTGAGAAATTTAGATGCATATATATCCAGACATGAAAGCCAACATTGTGGTACTTCTGATATTGCTAACTAGGTCTTTTACTACCTCGGTCTTAAATAATGTCATGGATATGGTCAACAAGATACTGATGGCCTTGCAAAAGAGCTCCTAAAAAGACATCAGTACTCCCCTTCACTGTCCTGGGACCCTGTGTGTCTCTCACATAACTTTCAGTGTTAGTGAAATCCAGCCACCTCATAGTATTGTATCCTGCTTCCATCTGGTGTTGCATGTTTTTGGGTGAGATGACTCAGATGTTCAGCTTAAGAGCACATCTGACTCCTCTCCAAATTTAGGTGAAATGGATCAGAACTGCAGTTGTTAGCCTCTGAGAAGATCTTGTCTGTTTCCTTGTCATGTTCACTGATGAGCTGTGTAGCCTGCTCGTTACCTCCTGTAACTCCTCCAACCACTCAGCTCTTCACAGACAGCACAGATCTTGCAGGATGAAAAGCCATCTCTCCTGGCATTGAAGAGAGGCCTCAGGCACATCCTGAAGCCTGGGGCTTGGAGGGCGGCATCCACCATCTGGGTTGAAGCATCTGGTCCCACAGGGCGGGTTCTTCCAACACCTGCTGGTTATTTCTGGTGTCCAGCAGCTTTTCCTGTGGTACTCAGTGGTTTCTCATGATCTGTTCAGTTAGCTAAACCTTATGCCAGCCCTTGGTCACCTGCCTCCTTACCTCAATATTATTAAGCTGAATGTATGTCAGATTCATACTCCTCTCAATAAAACATTAATTAATGGTGTCAGCAATTTAAATTCATCTACTATTTCTTCCAGCAAAACTGTTCATGTGGCAATAATGTGAATATACCCGCATGGGCCCTGTTACAGGCTTTTCTTTCATTGCAATTTAATTTAAACTCAGCTTTTAATTTACATTCAATGTCTTTCTTATTATTTAAATCATCAGCCTGTACATACAATAAAAATAATGAAATCTATTAAAAACCTAGAATGATCTGAGAAGCCATTTTCTGAAGAATTGTATTCAGGGGAGCTGAAGTAAATGATAAAAAATAACAACTTTGTAGTGTCTAAACTGTTGTAGGTAATTTAGTGAAGTTTTGTTTAATCAGAGAGTCTGGAACACATAATTGGTAAACATAAAGTTAATTTTATTTAAAAATGAATTACTTTTCTTGGTCTTTAAATTGTAATTGATATTGCTTTTAGCCAATAAACATGATAAATACCTATATTACACTCATGGACAATGACACTGAATATATATAATATACGTGTGTATATCCTATTTATAAATCAATGAGAATACTTCACTCTGACTGTTCCTGCTAACTGAATACTGGTGGCTGACATCAGATGAGGCAAAAGCATGAGAACAAAGGAATTTCATTCATGATCAAAAAATTGTCATGACACAGTAAAAAATTAATGTCTTTCTGAAGAGACAATTATATTACAGCACAGACCCTAACAGCCTTAAATCTAATATTGTTACCGAATTCATCTTGGATACAGTAAATCAATTCAATATCCTGCTTTCATTATATTACATTTTACTGTTGGTTGGCATATATTTTTTACAAACCCTTCATGTGAAAATCATTGTTAGTTTTGATTTAAGGTTGCTAAACTAAATGACTCAGTAACAGACTACCACAAATAGTGTTAAAACCAGAGCTATAATTTATTTGGTGTTTTTCATTTGCACAGTCACATCTATCTATCCTTTGTCCTATTTCACTTCTTTTATGAAGGAAAAAAATATTCACCTGGAGTCTTTGGCTTTTGCTACACAATGTAGTATCAAATTTTATATCATCAGGCCTCATTATCCTGAATAGATTATGGAAACCTAGTTGGTGAGTACATCAGAGTTTTACTAGCAGAGATGGCTCCAGGTGTGCCTCCTATTAAGAAAAACAGAGAATAGTAGGAGCAGTATGGCTGCAGTATTTATCCAAACTCTTTAAATCTTTCATGCCAACTTGGACCCGTTATCAAGTTTACCTGGATCGTTTCTTTTTGTTTTGTACTAATGCTTTGGTATAAAGGGAATACCATGTCTTCCCATTTCCCTGGAGAGAGAATGACTGTTCCACAAACTACAAAGCTTCTAAAAATATAGTTTTGCTATTTCTACTGTTCTACAATGTAAAGATGTCACAGTAGATGTGGGTAGGGACTTGGAATGGAGACATATATTGAGAAATGCAAGTTCCTAAAAAGCACTGATGACATGGAAAAATTTGGCTGTTTTAACATGTTACTAGTATCTCTTGAATAGGCCTTGTAGCTCAAACTATTACTCCTATGTTCCTATTCCTATATTACTGCATGGTCTGCAAATTGAATCATTTGGTATCTGTTAGTGTGGTGGGTTTACCCTTGCTGGATGCCAGGTGCCTATCCCAGCCACTCTATCACACCCCTCCTCACCTGGACAGAGGAGAAGAAAGGGTCCAGAAAAGGACAGGGAGAGGCCTCTCTGCAATTACCACCACGGGCAAAACATACTCTACTTCGGGAAATTAGATTAAGTTATTACTAATAAAAACCAGAATAGGACAATGAGCAAATAAAATCCAAATTTTAAAGCACACGTCCGCACAGCCCTTATTCCTGGGCTCAACTTCAGTTCTGAATTTTCTTCCTCCTCTCACTAGTGGCTCAGGGGGATGAGGAACAGGGGTTGTGGTCAGTTCATTGCATATTGTCTCTGCTGCTCCTTCCTCCTCAGAGGGAGGACTCCTCACATTCTTCCCCTGTTCCACTTTTGCTCATGCCTTTGACAGTGGTTCTTAAAGTGAGCTGAATCACTCGTCCATCACAATGTGCTACCCATACTTATCCTGAGGACAAGGGTGTGTGAATAGAGAAGTGATTCTTTTATGTTTTATTTTCTTTCTGTGTTTAACGGAAGTATTATATTTGTATTCCGTTTGTAATATGAGACCTTTGGACTTTTTATGCAAGAAACCTTTTTAACAGACTCTAAAATCAGTAAATAAGTACATATGAAGCTCATTTGTCCAGCAAATAAAGTACAAGCAAGCATAGCTTAAATCTGTAGAGTATTCCCAGTAGGATGATATGCCCAAGGTATCATACACATTGAGGAATGATTGATTTCCTCTACTTCATTTTGTCCCGTGAAAAAACAGTCAATATCATAAAAATGAAAGATAAATAGATAAAATAAATAAACCAGGAATGAGAAAAGCTGGAAACATTAAAAGTCAGATCAATGTTTAAGCTCATAGTGTTTATGGAACCTTTCTCAATAGTATTTATGAGTATAGAGGGGTCTTAAAAGTTGGCTGCTTTTTCCGTATCAGTAAAATGTCTATATTATTTATATAGTAATTTTACAGATAAGTCAGCATCAGTATATTCCTGCAATGTATGACTCCCAAACATCAAATGAATCTGTACACAATTTATGAAGATGGGTAATCTGTCATATCAATAGCATTTTATTTAGCAACATATACCAATAAGGAAAACTGTATTGTATCTGATCTATTTTCCCCATTTAAATACCCTTGGACATTTGAGACAATATTAGAAGAAAATTGTCATGTTTAGTTTCATGAGACTATAAAAGTGAAATCAGATGTCAGCACAGAAGCCCATAAGTTAACAGCATTAAGTTCTAATAAAATGTAGGAAGAACTGATACTGATATTTATCATATCTGGTCTTGTTCTCTAGAGATTTTTCAATAGTATCATTAAGGAAGGAGGAAAAACTGACAGTTAATTTCAAAACCTGGTTTAGTGCCTGGATATCAAAACAAAAGACTCACGTATTTGATTGAAAATATTTTGAAATTAAAAATTGATTCTCTTACACCCTAAGAAATTTATATATATTTACATAAATATTTATACATAGCAAAAAGAGGATTTTTATTAGAAAAGCCCCTAACACTATTCCCTATATTAATATATGTTCTTTAGCAAAGAAGTAATGTATTAATGTAAGATAAATTCTTATTATGAGAGCACTTCTATCTACAGTGGTCCTGTAAAGCTGCATTTTTATTTTTTTAATATCATCTTTCCCATAGGATGGATGTACAAAGCTTACACTTTTTTTCAGGACCTGTAATGGGTTGCCCTGAACCGAGAGAAATAGACTTGCCATACTTTACAGCAACAGGATAATCAATCAACAAGACCCTCGAGCTCTAACATATAATGACAAGAAACTAAAAATAATCTAGAATGCAGAAGGTTTCTTTCACAGTTGCCCAGGTAATGAAACAATAATTTTGTTTAATGTTACTGGTTTTTTTTCGTCTCGTGGGATCATGGAAACTACTGAATGGCAGTACAAGGGAGGAAGCTTCAGAGGCCTATGCTAAAGCAGATCTGTTGTCTAATAAAGTTTCAGCTGATGATATTTTAGTTTGCATCTAAAATTGATCTGTAAATGGCAGGTAGTAAGTGCTGCTCTTCTAGTCTTGGCAGTCACTGTAGTTTCTACCTTGGAGAGCCTTTATCTATCCTAAAATGAATAAGTGACAAGAGGGGCCTGTTCTGTACTTCTTTCTTTTATACCTCTCTGTTACGTACAGCATTTAATAAGTTCCATAACATCTGAAGATGTAGAAAGGTTCAGATAAAGTTTGAAGGGTGTGTTGAATTTCATCATCTTTCGTCACGTATTTGCAAAAATTCCCTGATTCTCTTTACAATACCTTGAAACTTACTTTTACTACTACATTCCATTTTTTCCTTCAGACCTTTGTACATCAGGATCCATCCTTCCATCTTCATTAATATTTTAATAATTGTCTGCCGAAGAAAAATAACCTAGCTGGATTTTAATTTTTTTTTTTTGTATATATCTTTGCATTTTCATTTAAAATACAGGGAAGAAACTCTTCAATAATATCCCCAACAACAAAATGAAGAGTGATAAACCAATATTAATAAAGTTATATGTGTTGCTAAATTATAAGCTCAATTTTTTTCAAATAAAAATGTGAAACTGTAACGGTATAAATAATCTCTTTGAATTCAGTACAGAAATGACATGTCCCAAAGCAGTGTTTCAAGTCTTAATGGACAAATGTGGTAATTATACTAAATTTAACAGATTTTTCAAATGAAGTTTTGATTATCTTATAAATAATCATATTAATTATGAAATATACTGAAAATATTCCCCATTTAAGTCAACATATGTTGGAAAAATGCCAGGACTAATAGCAAAAAACCCCAACCTGTCATCTATTCTATTGCATTAGACTTAAATGAGTTAATTCACTGAAAACTTGCAAAGGAGGTTCGATAATTCATTGAAATGTAAAATTTATTTGGGAAAGTATGTAAGGTGACAAAGTATCCTGAGAATATGAAGTTTTTTTCAAATTTATGTTCACCTACCAATTTTCTGGTTATTTTTTTGCAATGTTTTCCAAATCTTGAATACTGTTTGTGGATACAAAATTACAAAATGAAATTGCTTGTTAAGACTAATGAGAGACAACAGCCAGAAACCAGAACAGGATACATCACATTTCAGAACAGAAACAGAACATCATACAAGCAGAGGAAAACTGGCATCCAAAAATGGAAATAAATAGCAGATTTACATTACTGTAATTATTTTAATCTTATTTTTTAATTATATTTTCCTGTACAACTATTCACTGAAATTGTTAAATAGCAGAAGTTACTGAAACTAAGTTTAAAAAAGTTTCTTTGAGTTCTTTAAAACTAGGAAATAATTTAAAAGAGACAATATGTCATGGTGATAGCAATTCTGCCTTTCACAGTGTATGCTGTGTATACAGAAATGAGCGGTCCTTTCTTCCTAGGAGGAAGAAACTTGGTTTTTGTTTTTGGTTTATTTTAAATATTGGATTCATACACAAAACCAGATGAACTTCTGTAGTGTGATGTGTAATGATTAATTCTGGAGAAGCTGAGAATGCAGGAGGAAAAATAAGTATTGAAAGTTTAGGAAGGTTATTTGTCATCTTAATGGGAAGTCAGTTATGGAATACAGGGAATACAGAAAAAGTATCTCATTGGCTCTTAGATGGAGGTTGGTGCAACTTACTGATGCCTTAAAGGATAATTTTTCCTATAAAGAACAATGAGGAATTTTGCATAACACTCTCTTCTACCCACTTAGTCATTTTAGACAAGTATTGAATAAGGTTAAATTTATGTGATAACTAGAGACCAAAAATAGAATAAGTATAGGGAGATTGAGTATTTTGTTGATTTTAAATTTGTAAACTTGACAATAAGATCCCTCAGGAAAATAGCCACAGGTTGCTGAAATTGGTTTAAATGTTATCTTTTCGTCACTATTGAGTTTGAAAGACAAAATAAACCCTTCTGGGCTAAGCAGATATGCACTATCAGTGTATCAGTAAATACATATGATTTTTAGTACAAAATTACAAGGAAGAAAAGAAGGGGAGAAAAGTATGTGTCTTTCACAGTAGGATCATTCAACTTGTGAATTTTTCAAAAAGAAGTTAAGGGGGAAAGTATAGAATATACCTAGTGGAAACCTTCCAGAGCAAAATGTGTACAAGTACCTTCTCTTGGACAAGGTACAAGCTGAATCTTTCTGCATGCAGTGAGATTATCCTGCCTCCACCACTACATCCTGAAACGCTTTTACTCAACTGCTCAGTGGATGCTGTTTTTTTTAGATAGTGATCATCTGTACTGCATCCTGTGTTCCTGCCTGTTTTACTGACCTTTGAATTTCTGTTTTCTGATTGAAAGTATGATCTGAAATCTGTTGAAATAGTAATATTAATTTAATGACGTTTGTTTTTGAAATCTTAGATCCTGTCTTAATTTTCATGTTTGACTCATAGGTAGGTGCAAGGTTTCTGAGTCTGTTCTTGCTTCAATTTATGGTGTCTATGAACTGTTCACACCTCTCATAAAGAATTTGACAGCCTTATGCCTATGAACACCTCTAACTCCATTGGAAGGTGCAATATGGACTTCTGCAAGTGATACATAAAATGCCAGAAATCTTAACTTTTGGGGAAAAAAGGGATGTATTTTTTTTTACATCAGAACATGGGAATAACATCATCAAAAACTTATGAGGATGTAAGTTTTGCTATTTGATCATTTCAGAATATTTTGAAAATTTAAATGTAAATGAAGCTAAGACAAACCTCATTGGCTCTGTACTTTCAAGGTTATTGTAATTAATGTATCTTCAAATAGTCAAGTTCAGGGCATGTTCAAGTACATAAGAAAATACTTACATTGATTTAAACAAAAAAATACCAGATGCTCACAGACTATGATATGTTGAGGAAAAAAATGGTAAATATGATGGAATGTTACTGAAAAACCACAGAAGTGTCTAAGTAAAATACAAGAATAATAATTTTAAAAAAGCTCAAGATTTTTCACATACTTCTATTAATTATTGTTTTTTGAATGCTTGAAGTTTTCAATAATTGCCTTAATCATTTTCAAGTAACATATTTTGTGCCATTCAAGACATTCCCTGAAAAACAAAATGTTTTATAGGAAACTTGTGAAACAAATGAACTGATCAACTGCAAAAAGTTTTTTACGGACCTGTAATGGAAATTCCTTTTTCCAAGAACCCTCCTTTTCAAAGAGGCTTCCTCCTTTCCTTTTCCAGTTTCCACATAATTTTGTTTGCAGTCTTCCATTTTTTTTCTGTCCTGTCTTTCTCACAAAGATATTTTAGACCTCATTCTTTTAACTACTTCTGACAAATACAAACTGGCAATGGCACAACATTGCAGTTGTCAATTTAGCTAGATTCCAGGCTGCATTTCTTCAGATCTGTTGTCACCTATCTCTCCAACCTTTCCAGAGAGAGATGTTTATGCTGAAGGGAAAAAAAGAAAGACATAAAAAAGACAAGAATTGAAAACAAGCATAGCTAGTATTGTAATAAAACACAGACAGTTTGTTTCTATAAATATTATATACCTTACAGTTAAATTTCAGATATGATTTTTAAAGAAATCTGATGTCAAAATCAGGAACTTCATAGCAAAGAAATACCATACTGCAAGAAGAAGCAAGCAATATATGGTAAATCTTGTAGCTTCTTTTCATCTTTCTGGCAGCCTCTTTTATAATGAATCTCTTTTCTTTTCCATTTCCATTCATTACAGTTCTATTTGAAGGTCTTCTCATGTGTTTGTTTGAGTAATCCGTGAAACATCTATGGTATCAGTTACTCTCTGATTTTCTTTTAGGTGCTGTATTTTTTTCCCCCTTGTTATGTGACAATGGTTTTGTGCAATGTTTAATCCAACAATCCAGATTTACTCAGTACTTCAGTGAATACCACAACTCTAATACATTTTTGAACTGTTTTACCTCTAAACTTCATTGTATGGAACTGATATGATCATAAAGCCTAAAAAGCAAGATAAATACTGCTTTTAGTAATCTTTCTAAGACAACTTTTTTTGTGAAATGTGATCTTTAAGAAGCTGGTTATAGTTCCTCACAGATGTCTGTTTAGGTTTGCAAGAAACCAGCTATGAAATTATACATGTATTGGTATTAAAAAAGGAAATAGAGAATATTTAGTCAAAATGTGCCAATGTCTGAGAGGTTAAAGCCGTAGGTCATGATCTAATTATGGCATGCTCTATTAAACCCTTTTTTTGAGAGATTTACTGGTAATAAACTATCACTGAGTAAAGGCATATTGTTCAGCATTTACATGAGCTGCATTAGTGATCATTTGATTAGGTATCCTTTTAGAGTTTACTACAATGCTCCAGTTCTCTCTCTTTAGCCTTCAGATTTACAGATAGTCTTTCTTGCTAAATCTTCCCTGCAGGTCCAATCAGCTCCCATATATGGCTGAAATGCTGTAGTGGTTTCATGTTCGCCTGTCTCTGTTTGCCAAATTCAGTGTAGTGGTTTAAATGTCTTTTCTGCTGCGAGATAGGATTACGAGAAAAAGGCAAGCAGGCCCAAACTTAAAGGTACAAAGATAGATTTATTAGCACACACTAAAAGAAGAAAATGAGAAATCAAAAAACTTTCAAAACACTCCTTCTCCCCCACCAACTGTTCACTTTCCCCACAAACAACATAAAGAGACAAAACCTGCAATTTTTAGTCAGCTTCACCATTTGAAAATAGTCTTTCATCAATTCCTTAGGGAGAGGAGTCTCTCTTAGTTTACCATGGAGCTTCCCCCACTGACAACCTAGAAGAGTTCTCTTGTGGGTTTTAACTGTCACAAAAACATCTGCCTGAGGAAAACCTGCTTCTCTGAACTCCCCTCCTATTAGCAGTTTTCTAAGCTGCTTATGCATCATGAACTCATGCACACAGGGGTGTAATTTTTAAAGATGAACAACTCCAAAGGCAAAGGATTCTTCATCTCAGGGAGCAGAGATGTCTTCTCACTTCTTCACTGGTGCAAAGGGCTTCTCATCTCTCTCTGTTCAAGCATCTCATGGGATCACAAGAATCACAGCTACTAATTCAATATTCACTCGGTCCATCACAGATACCTTTGCTCAAATCTGCAAATCTGAACACTCATCTCCCCAAATGCATATTTTTCCCTTGATTTAAAGGCACAACCTTCATGTAGAGTTCATTACCATGGCTCAGTGAAAAAAGTCCAGCCTAAAATGGCAAACTCCTCAATCCCTTCTCCCAGTCTTTTCACTCTCACTTCACTGACTCGCATCCATGCTGTGTGTCCTTACGGCTCAATCTGCCTCCTTCCTCTCACTCAGAAAAGAGTTAGGGATCTGGAAGTTTCATTTGTGCCAGGAAAAAGCTAAATCTTGCCCAGAGCCTCTCTCCCTCGGGCTGCGACTCACTGTGCCAGATTTCGAGGAGGTGCTGGTGGGGGAGAACCGAAAGGTCAGAGGTCGGAGCAGCCGAGCAGTCAGGAATCAAAAATGCCTATAAATGCCTCCTGCCCATGCCTCAGTCTCACGAAGTGGGCACAGCCCATGAGAGTTGGCTCCCACGACCCATGAGAGTGACCAGGCTCGGGGCTGCTCCCAGGGGGAAACCTCTCCCCTGGCCGGCCCCAGCCAGCGGCACGGGCAGCCAGTGGGGCAAGCTTTTGAAGTTAGCCCGATGTTAGCAGCCGAGGATTTCCCGTCCTGCGGCCGGCAGCTGCTGCAGGACCCGGCCGTGGCCGGGCCACGCAAGCCCGGGGGGCAGCGGGGCCTGGCCTGGCCCGCCCGGCCCACGTTACCGGCTGGCAGCCCAGAAGGGAGAGGGAGTTTCCCACTATCCTCCTGATTTTTAAGCCTGTGTGTTCCCAGAGGCATGCCGTCTTTCTAATTGGTCAATCAAGCTGTCAGCTTAAAAGTCAGTAACTAATTGGCTCTTACCGTCCGTGCTAAACCAGCACAAATGCTATGTCAACATTTTATCGCTGATGCTTCACCTCTGTCCCTACTTTTGAGAGCCAGCTGATTACGTTCTTATTCTTTAAATTATATTCCACTGCATTTTGCGTCCTATTTTCTCATTTAAAGCAATGCCTACGTTCTTATGTTCATTTCAGGGAATACATACATTGCTCCAAACCTTAAAATGGAGCTTGTAATTTTTTAAAAGCTATTCTGAATACCCAAATTCTAGGAAAAAAAATTATCAATTTATCCTACTCCTCTTAAAGAAGTTATATAAATCCTTGTGATGTAGACAAATTGCACTTAACGACATATTTAAATTTTCTTAATTTCTTGTCTTCCACCCAGAGAGAGTATGGTATTCTTTGAGTAGTGAAAAAAAGGGTATGAAATTCGGTCTCTACATTTTTTTATTTACTGGAGAAATAAGCTATAGCTTTTACCTAATGATTAGTTTCTTTACATGTCTCAGGTAGGGTTCGCAGCTTTATTAAGAGAAAGAAAAGCTGCCAAAATTTTTTTACTTCAGATTCCTTTAACTTTTATAATTAGCTAGTGTATTTAAGACTTAAATGAGCATGTTATATAAATTGTTTTAAAGACATTACTTAAAAAGTCAAAACAAAAAAAAACCCTTTTACTGTGTCATATTTCAATAATCATTCCACTGTTAAACCCACAAAAAGTAGATGTTCACTATAGTCCTACAATGGAAATTATAAATTTAGACCAATTGAACATCAATAATTATTTACATATGTAATTATATACTATTTCTAATGTGACAAAGCAGCAGATGGAATGACTAGAAGGAAAAAAAAGAAGAAAAAAACAAACCAAAACTGTAGGTATAATTATATTCTGGGGGATAAGTATAGTATGTTTGTTATCTACTTGAATCACTGTCTTTTCCATGGTGGGTTGTTTCTAATTTTGAGCAACAATGTACAATAATTTTGAACAGTTACATGTTCCATCTGTTTCTGTTCCTCTATTCCTCAACCAGTTTTCAGAAACTATTGGAGAGTCTTCCCATTTAATCATTACATTTTCAAATAAATTGTTAAGTAAGCAAATGATGGATTTGATAGAGAAAATTATACATAAAGAAGGGTGAATTATGACAGATCAGTTCCTAGTGAGACTGCTCTATCAAGTTTGTTAATTTATCTAGAACTCTTGGAGACTGCCACTTTCAAATATCTTCTGTCATTTAGAGGATGGATTAGAAAAGAGAAGGTATTATCTATTAATAAATCATGAGAACTTCCCACTGTTACAATTTATTAATAATTTTTGAGTTGTAATTAAGAGTGAACATGATTATGGTTGTTGCTCAAATAAAATGTTATGATGAAGGCAAAAGTTGCACTGTAATTTTAGTTTGTTGGGCAAAAGTTATTAAATATGGTATCAGAAAGGAACAAACAAATTCAACAAATGCCATGTTATTTACTCATTAATATCTGTTGTAATTGAGGAAATTCCATCAAACTCTATGAAACTGTGACCACAGTTTAAAATTAACTGATAATCTGTGATATTTGTATGGAATCAGTACACATTTATCAAATATTCTTCATTTTTACTTCTTATGTTAAATCATAATTTAAATAAATTTTATAAAATTAATTTCTCTAAGATTTGGTAAAAAATAATCAAAATTAGCATATATTTATCAGGACACTGAAGAGGGGACTTTCAGTATGGAAAATATATCTTTAGACAACAATATTTTAAAAGAACAAGTTTGTAAAATTTGTTGGTGCTTATATCTTGCTGTCCTGGATTTGGCTGGGAATTTATTTTATTTCTGTGTTTTGAATTCTAATTCTAGTGAACTGTAGTGTTGATAACACACTAATGTTTTAGTAGTTGCTAGGCAGGGCTTACTCTAAATAAAAGACTTTCAGTTTCTTCTACTCTGCCAGCAAGCAGGTGCACAAGAAGCCAGGAGGGATCATAGCCAGGACAGATGACTCAAACTGGCCAAAGGGATATTCCATGATGATTCCACAGGGAATCATGATTAGCATATAAATTGTTCAGAGTTGGTCAGGAGGGGCCAGTCACTGCTTGGGAATAGGGTGGGCATCAGTCAGAAGATAGTGAGCAACTGTATTGTGGGTCGCTTGTTTTTCTTGTGGTTTATTCCTCTTTCTCTTTTATCTTCCTTTTTGTTACTATTACTATCATCATCATCATCATTACATGCTACATTATTTTGACTTTTACTGTTCTTATATCAGCCCATGGGCTTTACCTTTTTCCTATTCTCCTTCTCATCCCACAGGAAGCGGGTAGGGGGAGGAATGAAGGAGTAACTACATGGTCCTTACTTGCCATCTGGAGTTAAAATACAACACTCGCAGAAATCTATATCTTACATTGGTGCTGAGGAATCTATTCAGGTGCCCATACATATGTCTTAGTATGATTAATGATATCCTAAGACATTCTCATAGGTCTTCAGCTGTCACTTTAAAAAGACATGAGTTTTCTGTATATCATTTATTATGTGATACTTTGAGGCCCTATAACTTGTGGCTGTACTCTAGCTGTCCACCTTAGCCTCCCATGCTGCTTCAAATTCAGCTGTCTAACAAGCATGTGAAGCTTTCTGAGACCTTTCTGTGTGACTAGTAGGTCTGAGATAAGACCTGCAGAGCACCCACAATATGCTAGAGTGGCAGCTAGAATCTGGATGAAATACTGCAGGGCACATCAAGTTTTCTCTTTAGATAGCTGAATCAAGTCCCACATCCCTATTTTATGGACATCCACAGGACCTAAAGATAACACAATGAAGACATTTCTATTTAGATGTCATAATCTCAAATGTTATTTTATTCAAAGTACCGAAGCTTGAAGCTGAATTAGGTACATATCACATTATATGGCAGACTGCAAGATATAAACTGACAATACTTTGTTCTAGCAAGTCTTGCCAGCATAGAGGAAAGGGCTCATCTGATTGCATTGCCTTATATTAATGACTGTCTCATGCCTTGTCTAGAGCTCTCCTACAAGTTTTATTTCTTAATAAAGGAAAACTGATTCTATAAAGTCATAGCTCCTAGCTGGAAAAATTATTCTTTCCATAGGTGCTTTGAATAATCTTTGCACATACCAGATAATAGAAACTCTCTCTTCAGTCCTGTAGAATGGCTCAAATTCATGCTTGATTTCTGAAATTGTGTGCCAAGATTTCTTTTTTAGCAGATAATTTTGATTCTATCAATTTCTATCAACATTATGATGTTTAAAGGTGTCACTAAACCCACTTTTCTCTGGCACAGAGTTCTAAATATGTTTTTCAAGGAGTGATCAGGAAATTGAATTTTAATGTGTTTGTTTGTTTTCTAGAAAAATAATATTTTACTTAGAATGAAAAAGCAAACTCAAGAATTCAATACTGAAAATGTCATGGAAATGTGCTTTTCAAGCCAGACCTCCTGTGGCTTTCAGAGCAGTCCAATTTCAGTTAAACTTGCAGCCTTATGTGCTTTCTAGACTCTCTCCTTCCTTATCAATATTCTCTAAGAACAGAAAGGGCAGCTGCAGCCTGCAAATTCTGCAGTTTTATGTTTAGCGCTCAGAAAAGCTGGGAAGTTACAGCATGTTCAAACTATTACATAATTTTTTATTTGGTTGTTGGTTTTGGGTATGAGGTTGTTTTGGTTTTTATATCATGGAAATTTCAAGGAGTCATAATTGACCAGAGAAAAAGTTGTTTTATGCCATTTTATGCTGCCTAATTTTAGAAAAGACTGAAATAATTCAATGAGGATTAAAAGTTCCTGCTCATCCTCTTTATTTTCAGTTGATAGGATGTGTTTTTCAGGAATGGTTCCCAACAAGGCTTTGGAGAGCCATCACAGTTAAAGTGTAGGAGAATGTCATATAGGTGACCTCACCCCTGATAAGTAACAGCTGTGTTAATTACCCAATACAGCCTCACCCCTGATGAGTCACAGCTATAGTCAATAAAGATAAGTGTGATAAAAGGGAGTGGGTTAGCTGGTGAGGGGATCATGAAGAAGAAGGGTCTTGGGCAGAGAGAATCACTGCTGTGAGGTCAGTCTGGGTCTGCAGTCAGTCAGTGAGGTCAGTCAGAGTCTAGCTGAGTAAAAACCTGCATTCAGTGTCTGCAAACTAATACATGCAGTCACAGTTTAGCAGGAAATAACCAGCAGCCAGAGGCAGCAAGGGAGCTTGCTGTAGGAGCTTGCTGCAGCCAGAGCCAGTGAATGCTTGGAGTCAGGATGGCTGAGCCGTAAATAGGGGCACACCAGGAGTCTTTTCATGCTGTGATAAACAAGGAGTCTGTGACTCAGCTCATTTCTACCCTCTAACAAGAGGGCTGCTGCAACATTAAAGGAAGGATATTCAAAAATCAGCAAATTCTTTTTGGCCCTAATATGTAATGCCTTAAAAAAAGTGCTAAATCTTAGTGAAATTGTTGGACACCAAAGGATTTTGCTTGTCAGAAGTTTAAGGCTTTCCTTGATTGGGAGGAAAGTACAGTTTGTCCTAGAAGGAAGAGCTTTTATCCATATTGCTAAGCATAACACATTTTAAACTGATTCAAACTGCACTTGAAAACAATTGAAAAGCGTAGCATAATGAATTACTGTCCATTTGGACATAATTCATCTGCAAAACTGGGATAAAAATTGACCATGTAATTCAGACCTCTGCTTCTCCAACAGTGTGCAAATTTTAAACAGTATAAATGACATCTTCTGTATGCTTTTCAATGCAAATCCTTGTCTGTCTGCTTGTGCCTTACCCTTTTACTGATGTATTATTCTAATCTTGTCATTAAACCTCTGAAATGAGGTGGTGTTTGTACTTCATGAAATGTTGAACATAATCTGTGCACTTACATGTTGAGGTAAAGATTTCTGTCTAACTTCTTTCTTCAGCAATCATTACTTTCTCCTCTTTTCTAACACAGCAGCCAATCATAAGGCAGACACCTGTTTTTCAGCTGCTCTTCATGCAGCATATAACTACTCTGAAATAATTTGCAGTCTAAGCCATATCATCTTAAACTGTGAGGTAACTAATTAGCAATTCTAAATGTAAAGGGAACTGGAAGCAGAAAGCTACACTCCCACAATAAATATGCCTGACAATTTGTGAAATTTGAGGCTTATTGCACTTATGGATAAATGTGGTGAAAAGGCAGAATATATACATTTGACATTTGGAACAAAATCCCATTTCATTATCAAGGCAGTCAACAACTCATAATTCTGATACTTGGACCATTATGTACTGAGTGAGGTTATTTACTGAGTTCATTAAGACATCATGAATCTCTGCAGGTAGAAAATTTCTCTTTGAAATAATTCTTATCTGAATAAGTTAATGGTAACATTACCTTACCCTTGCTCTGAAAACCAGAATAAATTAAATAGGTACAGGCCATATCATAGGAGGATCCAGTGCCTTTAGTGTCAGACTCTCAATGATGTCTATTTCTTTTAATTAAGTAAAAAATCTTAGTTGTTTTTAGTTTCTACCGAACAGATGTTTTCAGTGAATAGCTAGCATGATGTGCATGATCTATTTCCCCAAAACCAATGCAAGATACAAGTAATTTTCATAATTTCCTGTAATTTTCATTACATTATATGTCTCTCTCAACATGTTCTAGTCACCAGTGGTCTATGTGACTGATTTCAGCAGGCCAATGATGAAGATAGCTGGCCAAGAACTCCTGCAGGATTTCATGTAAATATTAATGGCAACAGCTGTCAGAGGGAGAGTTCTTTAATTCCAGGACTAAAAGTCAGCAAAGCATTATAAAAGGAAAGGACGTTTGGAATGGAACCCTGGAGATCATTCAAGACAACTTGCTGTTCAAAGCAGGGCTGGTTTCTAAGTTAAACCAGGTTTAGAAAGAAACAGGTTTCCCTGAGTCTTAGTTCAGTCATAAATGTCTGAGGGTGCTTTTTCTACAACTGTGCTGCATAACTTGCTTCCATGATTAAATACGCTCTGAGTAAAGAAGTTTTTTTATTTTGTCCAATCAGAATTTCCCTTCCTGAAAGTTGTGGTTGCTGTATCATGCCATTCGCTGTGCACTGCTGGGGCAAGTCTTTCCATCTCTGTCGTCTCCCTTTAACAGAAGTGTGCAATAAGTCGTCCCTCAGACTTCTTTTCTCCAGGGTAAAGAAATATATTTCATTTGGTCTCAAACTATGTATTGTTTGCTCCACTCTGTAATCATCACAAGGATTATTACCAGCTTGCCTTGTACTGTGGGACTTAAAACTTGAGGGAAAAATCACTTCCTTCAACTTTTTTTGTGCTCTTGTCATTAACCCAGTATGGCCACATACCAGGTTTTTTGTGAGATTTACTGGATCTGTAGCACCTGACTCATGTTCATCTCATTATCTGCCAGGACTCTCAACTCCTTTTATTTTAATATTCATCCAGGATTTGTACAACACCACCAAATTCCATTTTAGGTTGTATTCTTCTTGCCAGCATCATGAATCACTGTCAAAAGCCAGAGGTACATTACACAGCTGGGGAAGTTTAGACCAGATCAAGAAGCACAGAGTAAAATGACGTGGTGGAGGCGCCTACTACTTCTCAGCTATCCCAGCAATCCTACATATGTTGCAAGACCAAGAGTTTTTACAGAGTTCAGCAGATACCATAAAGCTAATTCACGCTTTTCTTCCTTCTGACTCATTGTTATATATCCCTTGCTACGGCTTTTAGGATCAATGAATTGTCACAATAACAATCACAAAACTATTGTTTTTGTTATCTCCCCTGACCAAGCAATTCTTTTTAAGTTGCAGACACGGAATGTCTACATGATTCAGCTTTCACTTCAAAGTTCAAACACCCCAAGTTCAGTCTGCCCACTCCGTCCCCATGACACTAACAACGTCAGTAAGAACACCTAACAGTAATACAATCCCTGTGTTCCGTGTCAGTATGAGTCAGCTGCTCAGCTCAGGATCCACAGCTGACTCAAGCCCAAGCATAGAAGACTCAAGGATAGAGGATGATTGATGATGCAGGGGTGAGTATGCTTTTCACAATAAATAAATAATTGGATGAAAAGTTCTTAATAGGCAATTCAAATGCTTCTTGCAAAACAGCTGGAAACACTGTCAACCAGTTCTAAAAAAGGCATAAATGAAGATGTCAACCCCAGAAATTGTGTGCCTGCCAAACAACCAAATTGAAAGAAATAGAGTTCCTCTTAGTGATAGGTCAAGAAGACAGTATTTGCTGTTGTCACTATATACTGCTATATATGCCTCTGCCTTCCATTTTGATACATTTCTTTCCTATATTTCAGCCATTCTACTTTCAAAAGCTGACACTTCTGCTGGTTGGTGATTGTACAGTATTAATAAGACCAAAGCAGTCTGTATGTATTCACAAAAATCGGAGAGAGATCACAGCTGTGTATATTGATTGCTACTCTTTGGCATTTGCATCAGCTCACTGCTTTGAGATGACTATTTCATCTTTCCTTCTATTCTTTTCTGACTTTCCCTCATCCCAAGATACAAATTTTCTATATTAGCTGCAATTGCAGTGCTCACTTCTCACACACATGCTGCCTTTGAGCACTTATTCTAGGTCTGTTATTTTACTATGATGCCATGCATGAAACAGTGTACGTGAACCCTTTGCTGTCACACCTTGTCTCTCAGAAGGCATTTTTAATCCACCGAATGTGGGACTTCATTTGGACTCTCTTTCCAGGCAGTCAGCAAAGTCAGTAGGCACTTTGTTGGCTTGATTTACCTTGCTCTAAAACAGACATCTAAAATAATTCAAAAGACTCATGACCTAGGACTGCTTATTTTTCCTCGTTGACTACAAAATAAGCTTACAATGTCTTGATGTAGATACCTACACCGCAAACACATAATTACCTGAGATCCACTCAGTATCTGTGACCACTAGTGAATAAGTCTGGAGTATAAAATATTTAAACATCATTCTTATTTGATGGAAGATATCAATTCCTGAGTGATGTTGAGATTATTTTTTCAAGCGTTGTTGTGGAAATCTTAGATCTCCACAGTGAAATGCTCAATGGAATGAGATTTTTTCACTGGTCATAAAGGCAAGAAGTTTTAAGTGTCTGATTTGCTTTTAATCAAAAGCTTGCATGGCTGTCTATAGGTGGATGTGGTGGGTTCACCTTGGCTGGATGCCAGGTGTCCACCAAGCCCTTCTATCACTTTCCTCCACGGCTGGGCAGGGGAGAAAAATTAAGATGTAAAAATTTATAGGTTGAGATAAGGCAGTTTACTTAAGCAAAACCAGAAGGTATCACATGTGCAAGCAAAGGAAAAACCCCTAAATATTTTATTCTCCACTTCCTGTGAGCAAGCAATGTTCATCCACTTCCCAAGAAACAGGCCATCAGCAAGTGTAGTGGTTGCTCTGGAAGACAAAGACTGTAAATAATGAATGTCCTCCCCCAGTCTTCTTCCTCCTCTTTCTTAGCTTTTGTATCTAAGTGGATATCTTTGGTCACTTTGGGCCAGCTGTTCGAGCTGTGGCCTATCCCAAGATTTTGCCCACCCCTGAGCCTACTGAGAGGGAGGAGGGAGGTTGGAGAGATAGCTGAGATGCTGTGCCAGCGCTGCTCAGCAGTAGTCAAAACACTGCTGTGTTATCAACACCCTTCTAGGTCCCAATGCACAGCACAGCCCTGTGAGGCCTACTATGGGGAAAATTAACTCTGTTTCAGCCAGATCCAGTACACTGGATAATGTGGGATTTTAATGGTACATTTGACATTCAGTGTCAGTGTGAAGCAATGGAAAATAATTTTTTCCTAAGGCTACATGAGTGTATTTTTTTTAACATAAACTCATCCCATCGTTATTCAACCTTGAGATTACTTTCTTGCAAAGATGTGGTGTGCTGACAGTACTGTCTAATTTCAATTTTTATTACCTTCCTGTAGCTTTTAATGAGAATTTAAACTCTTAAATGTCAGATTTTAAGGTATATTTAGATAAGGCTAATGATCTGGTCTGGATTTTTTTTTTCTGATGAGCATGAAAACTGCGAAGAACAGCCAGTTAGCCCTGTGCCCAGGAGAATTACTATTGCAACCAGATCTCTAGTTACTTCAATTGCAAAGAAAGTCCTTTGTGGGCAAATAATTATTGTTGCACTCACTGTCAGGACAGCAGAATAATTTTGCTGGTGTACCAACTTTACATGTGACAAAAGCTATAATAATGTGTTTATAATAATGTGCAGGTCTCTACTCCAAAACCTCAGACAGAACATCATCCTGGCATACTTTAGTTCTATAAGGGGAATGATGAAATAAAAAAGGCCTGTGGGGTTAAAGGAAGAAGTCTCTCTCTCTCACATTGGTGCACACGGGAAATGTGATTGTCCTGCAGAGCTACCTAAAGAAGCAGAGATCATAGTCACATATCTGAATGCTTAATAATAAGCCATATTAGCTACATTTCAGACCTGTCTTGTTTAACAACTGTATCTACTACAGCTTATTAATCAAGAAAGACTATGCCAGTAGGTGTCTGTTGTCATGCACATCTTTTTCTGTGCAAATCTGCCTGCACAAATGACTGTATCTTGTTTTACATGTATCAGTCAGATGCTATTCTTTAAAAAGTTTATGAATGCACAGTATTTAATGAAGTGTTTCCTCAATGCAGTTTTAGAGACACGGTTTAAGAAGATTCCAGGCATAAAATATGCCATTTGTCTTCATTGTTTGAACAGATGTGAAGCCATTTTTACATGGATCTGAGCAAATATTAAAAAAAAAAATTATAGCTACCCACCCAACTGAGAAAGCTGAAGTGACAAAGGCATTCACACGGACAACTTAAAACCTCCTCTTTTCAGCAATGTTATAAGTTGTTTCTTTCTCCTTAGTAATCATAATCTGAAAAGCTACCCTGAAAGTACATAACATGAGGGCTCTCTTTCTCAGACTGAGTGGCAGCTGCTGTGTTTCCAGGGCAGCAGTTTTGCTTGCACTGAACAGGACACTTACACAGAATGGGTAGACTTGTCTGAGGACAAGACTCCTATGGTGGTGCTTTGTTAAGAAGTACAGTCTTCACTGTGATGCTTGTGCAGTCAGATCCTGTGAACAGTGATATAGAGTACACGTTTGTGCTTAAATATGAATGTAAAATAAGGAACAATGTAGTGGGTAGTCTTCCTGCTGGAGGTGGTCCCATAAGGAGCCTACAAAGATGTGTCGCAAGCCGATACCTGTATGTACTTTCGTCTGCACCAGTCCTTTGAGCAGTTGCATGAGGCGCCGCTGCCCAGCCATGAGTCTGTTCCCCAGACCAGCTCTGTCACCTAAAGGTGACCCTTGAGCACATAGATTCCAGGTTGGCTACAAGACATTGTTGCAGTTGTTTCTTATCACTGAGGGAAAATTCACTCCTTCACAGAGAATCCTTCTATCTCTGGCATTCCTGCTTCCAGCCACTGTAACTCATTCTGCAGTTGGACCTCCCTACCTTTCATGCTGAATTCCATGCTAGATTATTTCTCAGTCACAAATTACTCCCGCTGCTAGTTACCATTTCAGAGAAGTGGCTGACCACATGACTTATGAATTATGATGAGACACAGGATATCACTGTCCAGCCACAGCTATCAGGCATAACTTTTCCAGCAACAGAGTCATTAGGAAGGAGAGACAAAAATAATTATTTAGTATATTTTGTTTCAATGTTCAGTGCTCTTTTAGTGTTCAGTGTTATTTCATAGGCTGAGGGCAGTATTAGTTATGTAGATGCTACTCTCCCTCCCAATTTAATTCCATGTGGTTTTATTGAAGAGAAAATAGAGCAGAGTTATTTCTTCTGTGGAGGAGATGATAAGGAGAACACTAAAAATGAGCACACACCCCACCACCACCACTAGTCCTTTCAAATTGTTACAGTTATACTACACTGCATTTATTTCTTATCAAATATGTATGTGATGGTTTTCTAGAAATACGCTCTAACCACATTGAAGTACTGATTGCATTACAGAGATGGAAGTGGTATTTTACAGCCTCTACTTACATAGAATTGGACTGTATAGTCTGAAGAAAGCCCATTTGAGTTTATAAATCACATTTGTGATTTTGTATTACCCATGTAAAATACATTATTTTTCAAAAGCAAAGAGGCACTTTATTTTTGGATGTAGAAGAGGACACATGGAGGTTCCTGGAGAAAACACATCGGCAGATTTTCTGTAGAACGTGACATGGCCATCAGCAAGGAGAGATCACAAATTGCTTTTTTACAAGCATAATAAGCCTAGCTACATGAAGTACATGGTTGCAAACAGTGTACCCATGAGCAACTCCTTTAAATAAGTGGAATTGCAAGAGAAAATAACCAACATAGATAAGACCAGAAAAAGGCTATTAAATTGAATTTCTATATTATTTTGGCTGGTTTTGGTTTTGTAACATATAATATATATAATTATACATATAATATTTATAAATACTGAATAGTATTTAAATGTGGTAGGACTACCTTGGCCAGCTGTCAGGTGCCAACCAAGCCAATCTATCACTCCCTCCCCTCAACAGGACAGAGGGAGAAACTCCAGAAACTGTGTCTCCTATGTTGCGGGTATTCAGAAGTCATCTGGACACAGGTGGACAACTGNAGTTTACTCCTCATGACAAAACTTGCTCTTCCCTCCAACCCTGGTGAAATGGGGAGGAGAATCAGAAGAAAACGCTAAAAATTCTGCATTGAGATAACATCACTTTAAAAGATCAAATGAAGGAAAAAAAACCCCAATGAAAACCCAATAATAAAAATGATAATAACAACCAAAATGAAAAAAGTAAGGATTAAAACTCAAAGGGAAAAAGTAATGGACAATACAGCTCCTCACCAGAATTCCTCACCAGCATCACTAGGTTTTCCTTATGCATAAACTCTGAAGCTTAGTATGAAGTTGGCACAATGGTGACTATGGTATAAAGTCTCACATTTTATTTAGTCATGTTATCACAGGAAAGGAAGACAGTAAAATACGGTGTCATTTTCACAAAGGTTTTTAGAAGACCTCTACACAAGTAGACACTGGTCTGAGTGCATTTGACTTTTGTACCAAGCAAGGCAATCAGAACTATAACAAAGAATGGAATTAAGTCAATGTATGATACTGTGGTGAAAGTCAATACAGCCTTTTTAGAATAAAGCCACAACCTGCAGGTTTTGAAGAGATATTTAGTGATGTCAATGAACTTGTCAATAGGTTTCATAACAGTATATATCAGCTTCCAAAAAGCCTTTAACAGGTTTTTTTTAATTTTTTTTTTTTTGAAAGTCCTATCACAGTTAAAAAATTGATTGAAAGATGGCAAAAAAAAAAAAAAAAAAGAAACAGGCAAAAATTATCAACTCCTGTAGTGGATGGAGGGTAATGATAAGCATCCTGGAGATGTTTGTACTGTACCTGTGTTGCTCATAGTGTCCTTTTCTGGATCAAGTGTGAGAAGTGACTGGTAGTGCTGGTTGAGTAATTATTAAGGTTATTCAAAAGTGACGTAGACTGCGAATATCTCAGATATCTAATCATGGGGCTGATTGGCAATGAAATAAATTTTAAAATAAAACAAATGTAATGTTCATAAATAAAAGCAAGTGTACGAGAAGTGCAACCCTAACCAATGATATATTGTGGTGAAATCAAAATTAGCAATTACCTTACAAGTAACCCATGACCATGGCATCAAATCCTATAGAAATATCATTCAGCAATGCTCCATGATGTAAATTGTGTCGTAGAGCTTAATAGAAGAGGAATAGGTATCAAAAAACACTTGTACCCTATGATAATGGGTAGTTGTATTTAGAATGTACAAGAAAAAAGATGGCTAAACAAAGAATGAAAGGCAGGACAATGAAGATTATCAAAATCAAATTTTTACTAAGCAGACCATCACAAAAAATAAGTACATACTTGTATGTAATATATGATATAATCATAAAAAGATAGTTTATACAGCATGTACAAGAACATTTATTTTAGACTAGGAATTTTCCCTATAGGAAAGAAAAAGATAGGAGGGATAGAAAAGATGTAGATAAAGTAAATATAGGAACAAATCTATAGAGAAAAGTTGGTTAATATTTCTCATGTGACAAGCTGTAGAGTGCACTTAATTTCTTCAAAAATTAAAATAAATAGGCAAAAAAGGAATATCTATTTATCACATGATGCACACTTGCATTCTGTATCTCACTGTGGTAGGATGGCTTTTAAATCATTGAAAATAATGGAGGACTATTAAAGCACAGCCAAACAGACCAAGCTGTTCAGGGAAGTTCAGAGAAGGCCAGTGCTACCAATTTCTGCCAGCTGACAGGACAAGTGGCAATAGCACCGAGCACTTGTCCTGTTTCTCAGATCACAACGGTACAACCAAGGAGTGTTATTTTCTCTTGTGTGTCCACAGAACAAGAGCCTTTACTTTCAGCAGGAATGGATGTATGTACTCTTTATTGGTTAACCCTTTGTTTCTAGTTAATACTGGCTGGGGTTTCTTTTTGCAGAAAATTAGTGGGTCAGTATCTTCACAAGGCAGGAAATTCTGGGGTCTGCCATATGCTAAAGGCAATCATGCAATCTCCACCACTAGTTTATGTTGTATACATATTCAATAGAGAATAATTTAGTTTTGTTATCAAGATGACTTTTTCTGTCAAACTGCAGGACTAAATGTAAGAGATGATACAGTGGAGCAGTGATTGGGTAAAATTAGGAACCACATCTGGATGCATTAAGGGAATAGAAGGAACTGTATTCCTCACTGTGGTACAGTGCCATAAAGAATCCTTTCTGTCAAGGAAATCTTATCTCTACTGTTATTGCCCTCACACCAAAGCCCAGGGTTTCACTTTGTAAAGCAGAATGATGGAAAAAGAGGAATGGGTTTTCAGACCATTCATGTTAAGAAGTCAGCATCTTTTGTTTATGTTGTTTAACTACACTTATGGTGTTGGCACTGTTACTTCATTTGCGTAGAACTCCATAAAAATATAGGGAATGCTGTATCCATATATCAGGTAATTAAATATGTTATGCTGACATAGAGAGTTGTAGCTTAAAAATATGTTCTGTTACCTATCTCTGTGTTTTAAATTTCCTATGGCGCATTTAAACATATGAAAAGACAAATTAGAATGAGAAATAGTTGTATAGAATGATTTCTATAAATATCTCACCAAAAAAGAATGTAATCCTACCATTAAAATAACTGATCTAAGGAAAGGTCATGCTGCACAAAGGAAGCTGAGAGGCAAATATGAGCATCGATGAAGTATTTAGGTTAGCTTACAATTTGCATGCTAGGACCTACAAATGAGCCACATCATTGAAGCAAAGTACTAATGGCAGGAAAGCAATGGAAAAAAAAAAAGGCAGTGAAGTAAACAAAACTGACAAAATTAAATTAAAAGAATGCAAGTCAAAATTATAAAGAAAAATATAAACTTGCACACAAGAAGCCAGTTCTGTGGTTGTTTCGTTGCTTGCACCTAGTTTGTGAAAACCTTATTCTTATTTTGCATAGATAATGGCTGTAGACTGAAGGAAGTTAAGACCTGAAAATGTGATGAATTTTCTTCTGCACACCTTTGTGTGTTCACCTAAGCCTGAACAGACCCTTGTGACACCAGCAGACCTGATGTTAACACACACCAAGTGTCTACCTGGGCCTGGGCCTGAATGACACAATGTGAAAATGACAGTGTTTTAAAAATCTTTCAAAGCCAGAGTTTGGGTCATTCAAGTTTAAGGTATCACTCTCTGATGTGATTAATATGGTCTGTTTAAACATTCCTGAGTTTTAGAGAAAACTGTGTAAATTCTATATTATTTTGTACCTGGCAATCTCAAGGACAGTTTTGAAGCTGTCTAAAAAAATGTTCCTTGCTGAGCTCATTGGAAAAAGAACATTGAATTCTAAAATTCTACAACTCTTCATCAGCTAGAGAGCAAAATCATTTCCTTAGCTTCTGTCTCCCAGTGAAATTCTAAAATGCTGAATTGCATCAATGAAAAAGAAATTGTTTTAAAACTGTGTATCACAGAGGATTGATGCTGTGTGCTATCAACACAATGAAAATGTCTAATTGACAGAAACACAAGAGGGAATTTATGCTGTAATATATTTTTGCAAAGAATTTACATCTATACCGCAAAGCTGACTTTCACCCACACTTCTTCTCCGTTCCTCTTAACAGATCACATCGACCATGAGATCACCTGATTTGCTAGACCACATTATTCATACATAAAACCTACTGGATTCCATATGTTAAGAAGTCTCCTGATCAATATTCAGATTCGGTTTTATTTCCCTCTGAGAGGACTGTAATGTCAGTTGGATGAGGTAGCACTTTTCTTCTTTTGGGGTTATATTACAGAATTGTAGTATGATATAAAAGACTCAGACTGGGGCTGAGTGTATCAGAAGAGGTAAAGAAGGGTGAAGAGGAACACAAGCCTGATTGTACCACAGTAGTTAAAGAACTCTTAGGGCAGTTTATGGTCTCCACACTCTGATCCCGTAACAACAACCTCTTTATTAGGTACATTAAATATCAAACCTGTAAAATACAGAAATAATCTTGAAACTCTGAACTGGAATCCAGGACTTCTTCAGAGTCTACAGGTTTTCAGACCTTTGCTTGATAAACACTTAAGACTTCTTCTTCCATATAGAGGCACAGTTTTATTGTGATGAAAAATATCTTGCTGTTTAAATGCTTTACATTCTTTATTAGTTCTGGTTTTCTAGCAATGACGTGTTTCTTGTTCTTTTATCTTCTCTCTGGGTTTGAATCACAGTTCTACCCCTCTAACCTAAGACTGTAGATTTTAGTAATGCAGCAGTTCCATTACCAACAACTATAATTGGAATTATGTCTCTATCATTTTAATGGTGTTGTTTTTCTTCCCTGATACTCCTACAAATCAGTATTAATACGAATATTTAAATCTACAAAATCTGCACTTAGTCTATTTGAAGTATTAGATGAAGCTTGCAAAGCTGATCTTTTATTCAGTTCCTCTCCCAACCTAGTCAAGTTAAAACCATAAAAAAAGTGTCAGATTTGTGATTTGTTCTAAAAGCTTTTAGCTTTAATAGCTCAGTGTTGTATTTTAAATTATAGTTTTTTGTGAAGCAGCGAACATATATGCTCCTGTCATATATAGGAAATAAATGCACCATTTGAGTGAATGGCAGATTCTTATAGAGAGTTAGAGAATGGATGAAAGTTGGAAAATACATTTAATAGGTACTTTTGCAGGGGCCTTTCCCCTGCCCTTAATGTATCTGTTCACTCTGGGAAGAAAAAACCCACCTATTTATGAAGCCTTTTTCATCTTTCTGCTTCCTTTTTCTACCTCCAGGAAATACACTCATTCTTTAAACGTGCAGGTGAGAAAAAACTGAAATATGTTTCAAAAGCAAATAGCTTATTATTAGAGAGCAATCCTGTACAGAAAATTTCTCTGGACAAACAGTTTTATACACAGGTAGGATTGTCTTTATTGCATTTACTGATGCAGAGGTTGTAACCACTAATGAGGTGATCAGAATAACATCTCTTTCATGTGATAAAGCTCTTCGGGTTTTTTTGAGGACATTTTTACTGTGTTTATTTAAGGAGTATGACCCATTAATATGTTTGAATCTGTCTTCATGAATTCATTTCCCATTTACAACCAACACTTGTAAAGTCTTCACTAAAAATTGGGATTTGTTTCCAACATATGAAGGAGCTAAGGCATCAAAATGCAGGTAAGTTTTCTTGGGTTTGCTAACATCTCTACAAATCATGTTCAAACCACTTTGTGCTCGATGATTCATTCACCATATGCCTTGGAAGGCATAACCTGTACCTGTCCCCTCAAGCCCAGTGTCTTTGAGCACTTGGGGAAGCACTCAGAAAAATTGAGATGTTTTAGGGGTGTTATTACTGCAGTGTCCTCACTTCTTGCTAATCTTAGTAAGCCAAGGATATGCGAGTTTCTGTGCTGTGCGTCCTAGGAAGAATTTATAAAGAGAAACTCAAGCACATTCATGACACTTCTCTATCCTCTAATGCCAGGTTTCTAGGGAACACCAAAGGGAGCTAATCCAGGCCATATGAAATCTGCTGCTTATTTTCTTTCTCCACACAGTAGCAAGGACTGAATATGATGGAAGATTCCTTGGCTTCCTCTCCTTCATGCATAATCTCCTAAATGATGGTCATATACAGTGCAATATGAGACGGCCAGGGCATATCTAAAGAGAACAAACTTTCCTATTTAATTTGATGTTTGCCACAGGAGGCATAATCTAGGTCTTCTTTTTATTTCAAATGTTACTTTGTAGGAATATCAACTAGTACAAATGCTACTTTTCAAAGAGCATGTTATATTTTTGGAATGTAATTAGAAATATAAAGTTTACATTTAGAGTATTATCTATTCCTCTCTATCCTATTAACAGTCTGTTTTCTATTAGAATACGAAGTGCATCACTGCATTTAACTGCTGCTGTTTGTTACAGATAGTGGACTCTGGAAAGAATAGTACTATAGGTAGCTGCTGATAAAGTATATAATTAGCTTACTTTCTGAGATTCAAAGGTTAGTAAACTCGCTTTTTGCTTTCTTGGAGGATGCAAAATATGTTTCCTCTTATTTCAGTGGTTCAAAACCAGTGCACATCACTTAAAAAAAAAAAAAAATCAATATAACACAAAGTGGTGAGTTTAGGTTTGTCGTTGTTGTTGGGGATTTTTGTTTTTGGTTTTGTTTTTTTTTTTTAGTATAGGTCATGAAGAACATATTAAAAAAAATGTAATGACAGCAGATAAAACTCTGCTCCCTTCCATGGAAAATGTGCATTAACTTGTCCAGGTAATATTAAAAAGTAATGGACACCAACCCTCGGGTTTGTAAAATTTCAAATACTTAATTATTCTGTAGGGGGCAACAGAATCTAAACAAAAATAATACCAAAGTTGAGCAGTAGGGGGAACAGGAACACAGGAATTGCCTGCTTCTCACTTTATGCTGGGAGGTAACAATGTACCTGAATTGCTGCAACATTGCCTAATTATTATTCTTTAAATTATAAAACACAGGTTTCATGAATTCCTTTTTATCTAATCTCTTATTTTATATACAGAACTACTGAAGCTGAACAAAACCAGTGAGATAAAATTAACACACAAATTGTTTTTTCCTCCCTTTGGGGTGAAAAAATGCAATTTACAAGGAAAATGCAGTTATATATAAATATTTATGAAACAAAAAAGTCAACTAACATCAGTGCGCTTTTGTATATGAGTAAGGTAGCAGAAAATAGTACCAAGTTAGACTATTTGATTAATTATTAACATTTTCATTGCATCCCAATGGGGAACTTATTCTGGAAAAGGAACACTTTGTTATTTGTTATTGTCCATAATTAATTTTTAAGTGGCAAGCTACAGTATGAGTCAAAGAAATTTAGTTTTTAATTAACCAATAATAGAGATCAGTTCTACTTTTTTCTGTTATGAAAGTAGTGGAATTAAAGGTACAGTACAAGGACATGTCCTACTCTCTTCTACCCAACAGAGTATTGTTTTGGTAGAAAGAAATTAAGAATGGAATGAGTATAAATTATATGCTTTCTTATTCAGTGGGGAGAATCCACCCAGGTCATAGGTTTAAATTATATGACTCTGAGTAAATGTTACCATTTTTTGTTTAATGAGCTATCTTCAGTTCTATTTAATCCTGTGACTTAAAAACTATAGAATAAAATATATTTCATTCTTAAAGCATTGTGTATTTGAAAAACAGGTTTAGTCTGGTTTAGTCTTAATACACCACTTAACAGTGGGTTTTTCTGCAAAATAATTGTTAGACATTTATTTCTGCATTAGTGAACTTGATGAGAAGCTTCTGAAAATCCCAATAAGAAGTTGATAAAATGATGGAAATAACACAACTTTAAAGCAACAAATGGCAACAACAATGAACCTGTACACAGCAAAATGCCAGTACAGCTACATGGTAGTTTATTGACACTTTTAAAGCCTATGAATTGATGCATTGTAAGGGAGATTTCAGCACTGCAACATAGCACAAGCATCACACTTAACTGTAAACTAAACCAAACATGTTAAGCAGTGATCTGCCTCTAAAACAGCAAATAATGCTGAGTGTGCAGCAGAAGGGAGCTATAAATGCTTGCATCTCAGTTTAAATACCTGACTACTAAACTACCTTCTACCACTTACTGTAACATGAAACTATTTAGTTGAAGCCCCAAAGCTTTTTTTTTTCCTCACACTGCTGAACTTTGAAAGAAAATATTAAGCTGCCTTGCACTGAAGACATTTTATGGTACAAGGCAGTGACAACAAATTTCAGATTATTTCTAGAGTTCGTTAACCATCACAGCAGATTTTAGTTTCCTTCACAGAAGAGGTAACTATCCATCCAGAAATGAACTTTGAAAGGAATGAATAGAATGAAACAATTTCACCAATGTAAAGAACATTTTTCTCCCACCATATCTCACATAAGATCAGGGAGATATAATAAGTGTAGGGTCAGGTGTATCTTCAGTGTGTGTTTGGTGTGGACAGAGAGAACTTCTGAGTGCCCTGAGCCTACAATAATGTATTGAGAAGAGATACAAGTTCTTGTTCTCATTCCCAAAATGGGGCATTCTCTGAACGATCAATTTATAAAAGCACATTTTATAAGGACAAATCTGAGTCTTAAAGAAAATTAGAATTTTTAAGTGTTGACAAGCATTTCAGTACAGAAAAATCATAATTTTATTTAAATGACTACATTAGGTACCCAGACATGCTTATAAGGAAAAAAAGTTTGTTTTTTTAATGTAGAGCATGTTTCTGTTCAGAATTTAAAATCAATATAAATATGCATATAGGACAAGTGGGACTTTTCTAAATATCTAAAATTATTTATTTTGTATATTTTTCCCTCAGTAGATCTTTGAAATTGCAAAATGATGTTCCATTTCAGAAAAGTTTAAGACTGGGTAATATTGCTACTATTGGCTGTTTTTCTTTTGGACTCAAAAATTTTCTTTATTTTTTCTGATATGTAAATCCTGTAAAAATCCGAGCTAAGAAAAATACAAGTTTTGCTGCTCAAAGACTTTAAAGACTGAAAGGGCCAACATTTTCTGCTGTGCCCAAAACTGTGCATGTCTTAATCTTTCATCTTTAGAGAGAGCACACTCATATTCTAATGTGAAAAAAACCACAAAAAATAGTTTTCCTCTCACCAGACTTCCTCATCTTCTAAAAATCACATACTAAAACTTACCTATGGCTGATAGCAGCAAGGCTTATGCTACCTATCTTGGGAAGCCATAAGCAAGAAGGAACTCTACAAACTGGTCACATAGACACTTTGGGTCTGTTAAAGTGTTTTTTGCTCCACTGTGGGACAGCATTGGGCTAACCATCAAAATTTCCAAGTCCAATCTCACTGTTCCTTTTAACTCACTTCTTTTGACAGGAATGAAAGTACAGATGGGTTCTCTATTTCCTGTACAGCCAGATATGATTATGGGACTCACATGGACACCAGGAGCTCTGGACTGTCTGTGTGATTTTCATAAATCTGAAGTCTAACCACAACTTTTGGCTGATGACCTCATGTGAAAGGCAAGGATCCTTGTAGCCCTTGCACTGTGCACAATAACTTCTATCACATTGTTTCATCCTTTTACATCACTCAGACGTACCAACAGGATCACTAGGAATCTACTGTATATGCACCAAAGGCATTGAGTAAGATTTCTCAAAAAACACAGCATCTTTAGTTTTGTTTTCTCTTGCCCAGTATTTTGCATATTTTAACAGATTTTTTTCACAAATTATCTGAATTATACTTCTGAACAAATTACGTTCATAAGTTTGATGAAAAACAATCTTCAAACACAAGATCAGTTATCCTAAATCAAACTTATTTCAATACTCTATTTCCAGTGCTAGCTAGTAGTAGAACAGTGATAGAAAAAAATGGCCTCTTAAAGGGTGTACAATTGTTATGTGAATGTTTTAAAATAACTTTTGGTTTAAAAATTGCCTAAAAACAGTTCATAGAGTGTAATCAGCTTGACATGATTAGTCATATTCAATATTGCCAGTATACAAAGTTAAAAGATTACACTTTTCTAAGGGTCATTCTGTTTTTCATGTCTTTGTTGGTTCATATGTTTGCTTAGAAGATTAATATTTCCTTTGTTTAGCAATAAAAGATAAAAAAGTATGTCTATGATTTTTGGTTTTCTGAAGCCAGTATATTCGCAGAACAAGGTCTACTGACCTTAAGATCATAAAATATCTTTCTTCTCTTGTGCTCTGCTCCAGGAAATGAGCCAAATGCTCAGACCTCACCATGTGTCCCTGGTTAGCTGCTCTTGTACATTAAGCTAAGCACATGCATATCTGTCTGACTGCATCAGAGCCAAAGTGCTTAGCTCTAAGCAACTGCTGACATCCTTTATATGCAATAAAGCACTGAAGCACACTGTATTCTTTGAGACTGAGCCTCCCCTCAAACTGTCAGAGCAAATAAGGAAGAACAATTAATTGAAGTTACTTTTCTTTGTCCATAGGTATGATCCTGCATTTGATATGTGATTCTACAGCATTTTATAAACAATTTGTTTTCTGATATTACACTGTGTGACAAAATTTGTTTCCACAAATAAAAGACAGTCCAAAAAATGTGCCAAGATATTTGTGAAAAGCAAATACAAAGAATAAAAATATATGGAAAGTTAACAAAAAAAAACCCTAATGTTTTCTAAATTCTTATTCATTCATCTTGAGAACACATTGGAAGTATTATAATTTTTTCCCAGTTTTAAATGGAAATGTGTTTTAAAATGAAATCACTATAAAGTTTGTGTGCATAAGGATCTGAAAACGTCAACAATGACACAGGAGAAGGGGTATAGCAGTCATTTCAGAACAAACGTGTGTGAAACTCACTGAAATATCTTTCTGCTTCTGAAAAACAAATATGATTTGCTAACGTATTCAAAGATTATTTCTATGTAATCTGTACTGAAGGTTCACAGAATCACAGAAATTCAAATCTCTAAGACAGGACTGAAAATGAGCCAAGTACATTCATGAGGGAGGACATTTCTGTCATTCTATTCTTTTGTCATCCTTTGAAGTCATATTTGGGAGAAGTGTAAATAAATGAAAATAAATGCTAGGATAGAAATGAAGCTCAGGTTGGCATTCAACTGTACAAACAGAAAGTCATGTACAAGTAGAACCTCAGTTTTTAAACCAGAAAAAATTGGGGTTTTTAAAAATCTCTGCTGGTTTGACTTAGTTTGACTTTCTATTTCAAGAATTTGGAATATCCTAGTCAGGAGGCAGTAGAGCTTTAGTATATGAAAAGGAGTATTTTTTCTTGTTCCTGTTCACTTATATGCAATTCCATTCTGAGAAGTAACTGCCTCATGCCTCTTTTTTTCCCCCCTTGCATCTTTCACTTAATTCAAAGGGTTGCAAAGTGGTTGTCTACTGTTCCAGTATTCCCTTGCCAGGTGTGTTTTTGCACAGGTGTTTATTGTTGTTGTTGTTGTTTTTTGTGGGTTTTTTTTTTTTTTTTTTTTTTTTTTTTCTATTATCATTGTTCTGTCTCTTGGACTAAAATACAGCAGAAGGAACACAAATGAGACACATTGGTTCCATGAGAGCCATATTTAGGTCCCTTAAGAGCTATAATTTGAGCACTACTGCCTTAGAACATCGTTATCTGAGGCCGTAAGTTTTCTGCGTGCTGTTAGAAGACTAGTGTGCATTAAACAGTGTTCTGGTTTGTTTTTTCAGTACAGCATCCAATCCTTGAAATAGAAATGCTTGACCTAGAAATAGACAGAAACAAAAATGGCTACAGTTATTTAATACTTTTTGAATTTTCAGTTACCTAACTTATTTTACATCAAGGAAGGACTTCATTGTTAATTTCTGTAATTGGCTGGGGAGGGTCTTCTTTCCAAAGTAGGTATAAAATGCACCAAAGGGGAGAAATTTCTTTTAGTCAACCTGCACATAAAGTGTTAACGCAAGGACATGTTCATGGTGGCATTTTTTTCAAGACTTGCAAAATAATTCACTGCAAAGCAATGCCTTGGTGATTTTTTAAAGCCAGATGTGGTGTAAGAATTAAGGATAATATCCTTTTAAAAGCACTACCTTACTTCCCTGAGAATAATTACTACTGTGACTTTGACAGATGTATTTGAAAAGAGAAAATTGTTAAGCTGCATCTAAGTATGTTTTGCCTAACTTTAATTTGGATACCTCACAAGTGTATACATGACACATTAATATATATATACAAATAAGCAAAGATAATCTGCTTTTCAAAGAGAAAAATCTAATTTAATATATGGGCATAAAATCAGCATCTATCTAGCCTAGTATGACCAGGTAACAGTAGGTAAATGACTTTTGGTAGGGAGAGAATCAGAGAAATCAGCCTGAGACTATGTGATAAATGTGGTCATCTGTGGCTTATGCCAACAAGCTAAGTTAGGAAGTAATAATTTGAGTAAGTGGTGGCCGTTTGGTGGAACACCTCCCCAAATGCCCGACTCTCTGAGGATAGCTAAGCTTGGGATGGAACCAGCACACAGAGAGCTAGCTGCCATCTGGGGTGTGGCCCCCTTGCCCAGCTATAATGACCACTTCCCTGTGGGTGAGAAGACCATCCTTTTGGCTTCTTCTTCCATAAATATCTGAGTTGATGTTCATCCATTGACACAGAATGTGCCAGCATAGTCTCACATCATGGTTTGTAGCCAGTGTTATGGTTTTCTGAATTTCAAAATCTATGACATCTTTTTTTAACTGATATTTCAGTAGTTACATGAACTAAATATCTACACACCTCTAAGCCTGTGAGAAAAAAATGACATAGAGTACATAAATGGTGCTATAATGCTATGTCTTTGAATGTTGTAATAATATCTATCTTTGGGTTTTTTTTTGGTGGTTTTTTTTTTTTTTTTTTGGTTGTTGCTGTTGTTTCTTGGTTTTGTTTCAGGGGAGGTATTTGCTTTTTTATTCTGGCGCTGGATCATGAATACTAAAAATTCTTTAGTTACAAAGATATGCATGGAGTGACAGGTTGACATAAAACTAATTCTGAATGGCATAGGCCAAATGATGAAGTAGAAAGAATGGAAAAAAATTACTAAATTTAATGCCTAAATCCAACTCAATTTGCATGAAACATCGATAAATATCAACAGAACCTCTTGATTATTATTTTTTTTTTTTATTTGATGACGTGCAATATGCAAGCAGAACTTTCAAACAAGTAGAATATACAAGTTAGACATATTTTCCTATGTTTTTCTTCTCCTGCATCTTTCCCACTCTCTCGTGGATATTCCACTTATCAGCTCACTCTAGCTCTATTCAATTATCATCACACATAACTTGAGCTTTAAACACACTGCCAAAGGTTTTCTTCAAATATTTGTTTCAAATTTTAATTTTGTTTTTTATTGTAAACTGGGATGACATGAATATTTGATAAATCTGCAAAAGGAATATTCTCCCAGCTAGTCAAAATTTGAAAGAATTTTACTAAATATTTCTGTAAAACAACTTTTCATTTATTAGCATGAATATTTACATGATACATCTGCTTTTTTTCTTATTTATACAGCAAGACATGGAATCTTCAAATGCTTCTCAACATTCCTCACAATCTCACTGTCACCTTCTTTCCATTAACTGAGCAATTCAAAAAAGGAAAAAATTAAATTAATTTTAATCAATTACTTATCACATTTGCTTCCATACCTCTCATCCACTCAATGATTAACACTATTTAAATTTTACTTTAAGGGTGATTCCTTAATTGACTACTCTTTATGGGGAAAAAGGAATGCTAGAAGCAACCCTACTCCAGAATTCTTCTGGCCAACAGAAAAGTCGAGGGGAAATCTGAGGCTGCACAGCTGAGCCCATCCTATTACTTTTTTCAGAATAAGCATTTCATGGCTCTGGTTGTGTTGGCAGTTGCTTAATGGGTGACAATCTTGCCAAATCCTTTATCTTGAAAAATGTTAATTTGCGGAAAAGGGCACTGAGTGGAACCAAAGCAATTTCCCACTTCTAGCTCTAAGATGGGATTTACTAAAGTGCTATAAAGAAACTGTGCTCCTTTTGCCTATCTCTTGTGAGAGATACAAAATTTGCCATGTTTCATCCCAGCATGACTGGCCAAAACAACTTAACATGTAAAAACTCCTAGAGATGCATTTGGAATCAGCCTATTCACGAGGGAATACATATTTGATAATTAAGCACCATTAAATTGAAACAAATATTTTTTGATCCCAGTCATATACAATTTGCATTTCATTAAAAATATGATATTGACTGGATAACTGGTGCTATGAAAACCAGAAAGGTAACACTCATTAATAAAGGAATAAAAGTTCAAAAGATTTTTATTTATATCCATCAAAGGATTGCTTAGCATTACATTGCTACATTCCCCAATAAATAAATAAACAAATAAATAATCAGACTCTCTATTCTTTAAATGCATTGTTTTTATATTTTTCTCAGCATGAAGTAATATCTGGAGATTTCAATTCACTCTTTCCAAGTGAAATGTCTTTGAGGATGGTATCCGACACAGACACATCAGAGTTGCATATTTATGTTATACTCGGTTGCATTCCTTCTATCTNTGGGCTGAAGAGGGAACCAGGAAAAAAAATTGTGAGGAGAGCTAACTTCTATTACTTCCACTGCCATGAGATGCATTGGATGGTGTGCTTTTTATGATGTGTGTAATTCTGATTATAACCAAAANGCATTCCTTCTATCTTTCAGGAAAAAACAAACAAACAAACAAAAAAGGAGTAACAGCTGTTGCAGCTTGTAAATAAATTGTGTGGTGTGAACCACCTAGTGTACCTCCTCTTGCCAAAGGAACAGCTCATTGTACTACCACAAATAGAGCAAACATTTCTGGAGAGGATATAAGTTCTAAATGCTTGGAAGACTTCTCCTCACTCAGTGCTTTACTTCTTCCAACTGCCAGAAACCGAATTAAAAAAAGAAAAAGTCCAACAACCCAACAACCAAAACAAACAAAAATCCCACAAATGAATAATTAAACTCTACAGTAACTCCAGGCTTTTTTTTTTTTTTGTCGCTCAGTTGTTTGAGTATTGTATCTTTCAGGAATGCAACAGAGATATATTTGTGTGATTTGTGCCTAATGCTCTGATAGTCATTTGAGGTGCACTCCCAAGTTGTTCTTGTGGACCTTATTCTTAATGACTTAAAGAGCCACAAGTTCTAGTAACCAAGCCTTGTTTATCTAATTGTGCACTATAGAGTATGCAGGGCATACTTAATATAAAAAAAAAAGAAAAAACAATGAAAATAGGCATTTTAAAATTTATTTTGTTACTGGGAATGCATATTTATTTTAAAAAGCATTTAAACTAAAAAATGGCAACTAAAAACAACTTAAGAAAAGTGAACATAGTACCTTAGGACATAGATACATATTCTACTAAAATTCAAATGTGTGCATAAAAAATTCTGCCCTAACAAAGTCAAATCAGTTTTCATTTAAGTCAGTAGACACTGTGAGTGAAGATCTAAGGCAAAATATACTTCTAAATTTTTCTCTGTCCTACCAGACCCGGTAAAACACAAGACCTATTCACATCAAGATGAACAAAACAAGTACTCTATGACCTAGAATTTAGCCATCTTTACTCCCCATCACAAACTTCTTTTCCTTAGGGTTAGCCTAATGCATTATACATAACACATAGCTCACAAAACTGACAATGACCTACATAATCAATCACTACCGTTTCCATTTTTGTTATCTTGCTCACACAGGGAAAAGTGTTGCTTTCTCTGGGCTTTACATGAAGATCACTGAAATCCATGCAAGACTCCTGCTGACTTCAGCTGGATATGAAGTGGCTCTGAATGAGACAATATTTAACATCAGAATAGTTTAATGCTGCACTAAAAGGCACAGCTGTGGCTCACCGATCTTGATGATCCTGGTTGCTTTTGTGCCAGAATCATTCCCAATTTAAGCCTGCTGCAAACCATCCCAAATACAGCAGATATCGGAAGGCAAAGGTGGGATGTGGGAGTACTTCCCAAGGAGTCCTGTTGGTGAAAAACTTGCAGAAGCACCACTGGGATGGAAATGTCCCCTTGAATCAGAGTAGCTTTGGAGAGTTTAGCAGAACTGGAGAAAGGAAGGAGTGGGTGGG
>WBMY01011897.1:55928-97120 GCA_013397315.1 Donacobius atricapilla | reverse complement strand
AGTATTGACTGCATAAATGGAATTTCTTAAAGGGGAAGAGATTTTAAAAATACTTTAAGGGTTTCTTTGTGACATTTGAAATGAGGACAGACCAGTAGCTGAACTGTTGTCTAGTCTAGCTTTAAGAGAAATAAAAAATGAAGCTACGTTGTCTTAGAAATATGAGTACCTACTTTTAAAACTGTTGCAGGTTAATGTATTAATTAACTCATGAATGACTTGCAGACAAATATACATTTTTGTCAGAGACCCTAGAGGGAAAAACATTTGAAGGTTACTGTGTGATTATAAAATCTTGAAAGTTTAATAGTCCTTAAAAATATTCCTCTTATCTAAAGTGGAGGGAGTACGGCTTTCATGGTGTGTCCATGAGAATTTCAAAAGGTAGATTGGATCTGGTCTTCAGCTCTGCTATATAGTTCCTCTAGATCAGATTTAAATGTAAACAAGCAGTAGATGTTTGTGTTTTATATTTACCCTAAAATATTCTACCATAATGTTTTTTCAGAACTTTATTAAAGAACCCTGTACAGAACACCCAAAAGTACTGCTGATATTGCATAAATTTTAGCCTAGGGCAAATAAAGAAATATCTTCAATGGTTTTTTTGGGAAATTCTTTTGAGTTTTTATGTTGCACCCATTGTGCCCCCTTTCTTTAACTCTATGCATAATTTTTTAAAAAGGAAAATACACTGAAAAAGAGTTGTTTCACGCATTTCCACATTTCTTTGACCTGTCAAGGATTTTAACTAGCCAGGATGAATTAGACATAACTTCGCTATAATAAAACAAGTTTTCTCACTGTGTTATATGACTAGTTCTACTGATTTCAGTAAAAGATAGGGAGAGAATGTCCTTGATAAATAGCACTGTGACTTGTATCTGAAAATGACTGTTCTAAACCCTTGTTTGGCATAAATCTTCAAAAAATCAAGATAAGGATTAGTAAAGCAGTATGGAAAATAGATACACAGTCTTAGAATAACTTAAAATCTCTGTAGTCCAGACTTCTAATTTTATTGTACATTTAGCTGATATTATGTTCTCCTAGTAATAGCTCTAGTATGTTTAAATAAATTAAGGTCAATTCTAATCCACTTTTTTTTTTCTTAGTGGAAATAGGAGCTCTTCAGGAAAAATGATTTTGCAAACACAGTATGCGACAGGGTGTCTCATCTAAGTCACAAAATGGGTCAAAGAAGCATTACACTTACTGTATCTTCCTGTCGTGCTATCCCCTGAGAGAATTTTGATACAGCAGAAAATGTCAGCTATTAAGATGAACTATAAGATTTTCTATGTAAATCTGTGCTCATCATTCTTTGTTCTGGTCATAATTCTTTGTTCTGGTCTCTCATTGCACCCCAGTATTGTGAGCTGTCACACTAGGAATTTCACGGTTCTGTGACCTGAGGAGTTCTAGTCCTTTCTGCATGTTTCCCAGGCTGCACACATATTATTGAGGTAGGTTTCCTTTCAACCTTTCTGATCATTCTGACCTCTTTTGTTTCTTGGACATCCTTGACTTTTCTCCTCTTTGGGTCTCCCTACTCTTTGCTTTCCATCTGCTCCCATGGTTTCTTCATTTACTATAGGGTTAATCTCCCATCCAAGTGTTTTAATGTAAAAGAGAATATGGATGCAGATGTCACTTGATGCCCTAAAATGTAGAGGGCATCTTTTCCAGTCATAACAAATTTCTTAGTCTGAATTTCTTAGTAGCAATTAGGTATCCTTGGTATCTCGCAGCATCTATGCTAATACAATCAAAGGCTTGACAGTAATATTTCAACCAATTAAATTGAAGAATTCCACTATGCCTTAAAAGATATTCACCACTATTATATTGCCTGTGGACTTGCCCTTTCATGACTTATTAATGTCACCGGGAAATTCTTATATTTTAATATTCTCTTATTGTAATATATTACTGTGGGGGATGAAAAAGAATGAACAATGAAAATAAAATTATAGCAGGAAATAAATAATTTATATCTGAATGTTAAATGTGGCAAAATGGGAGAGAACAGAATGTTTCATGTAAAGACAGAACACAATGAAGACTCATTTTTTTAGCACATGATGTTTTGTCTGTTTCTCATAGAACAGAGAATCCGTACATGGGGAATATTGAAATGGCTGCCAGTTTTTATTGCACACATTGGGATGGGTCAAATATTCCAACTTCTCTTTTCCAACAGAAAAGAGAATATATCAGCTTCTACAGGCTTCATCCAAGTGACAGAACTTGTATTTACAAACAATGCTTTAATGCACTTGGACACCTCTGAATTTCATGGTTATTCTCACAGGTAATGGGAACTCAGTCAGTTTGTTAAAGTTAGATGGCTGTTACACTTTCTACTACAAACAGCAACATAAATTAATATTATTCCTGATTGGTAGATCTTATATAACAAATGTCATAAGAGTTTTTCAAATACACAGTAGCCAAAAGTATTCTCTTACAATACTCTGTGATTTGTATATTTGAAAAATGCCACTCCCAGAATGAAAAAGTATGCAACTGAACAGCTATGAGAACATTGGCCCTAATTCTAGTTACTTTAAAAATACTTTAAAAACTGTGTATAAGAAAAACGTATTTCAGGTTCCTCTTCATGTTTATCTTTCTTAATCCTTTCACTCATTTCATCCACTTGATCATAATCATCATGCCATAAGGCTAAAAGTATTTTCCTTTCCTCCTTCTGTCCATAATCTCTCTTGACCATGGCATCTTTAAAATAATGGTCACAGGAAGGATAAAATAAACTATCAAAATTATCAAAAATTCAAGCATAAGTTTAATGCATTTCACTTCAAATAAATGTAAAAGCTGTTGTTTCTTGTTCCCAAGAAAGGCAGAAACAAAAAAGTTAATTTTTTATCTTCAGACAGGATATCTAGCACTTTAAACATATCTTATTTAAGGTGATAGGTAGAATTCTCATTCTTAAGCTTATTTTTATGGGTATCATCTACTGGTGCTTCATAGTTGGCCCATTTGTATAAACCTTTTTGTTATTTCTCATCATCCACACTAAATAGTACATGAATGAAATAATTTCTTATTAGGATTTTGAAATATATTGGAAAATGTTTATGTGGCATGCTCATGAGTAAGCTGGTGATCTTGGTCTCAGATTTGTGCAGTTGATGTTTCAAATGCTCATTTACACTTAGTTTTCCACCATGATAACATCCTTTCAGGTAAGTCTCAGAATTCTAGCTTTTATAACTCAACTCCTCTATGTTGTCTTCTTGAATCATCAAATATCATGATTAACACACACTTCAACTATTTCAACATCAAATGCAATGTGCATTTCATGAAGCTCCTTAATTTATGTGCTGAATATTTCTAAATTTAACACAAAATTCTTATACTATTTTTGTGGGGTTTTTGTGGGGTGTTTTGTTGTTGTTGTTGTTGTTGTTGTTGTTGTTTGATTGGTTTGTTTTGTTTTTCTATCTTGATACTTCTGGAATTAGACTTTATTCTCTGTTGTACTCTTCACACATTCCTGTATACTTAACTTTCCCCTTTTGGTAGTAAATTTATTTTTCTGTTTATCTTTGTCTGCTATTTCTCACTCTCATCAGCTTTAAAAGTGAAGGACTTGAAATAAAATCCTTCTGGTTCTTTGTTTTCGGCTTTGTATAATTTTGTGTTCCTGTGATTCTGTTCTACACTTTGTGTAGGGTGTGTATGGAAGCTATTACACAAAACTAAGCTGTATTGCAGAACTTTGACAGTGAAAAAGTTATATCAAACAGCAAAAAACCTGAATATTCGGTGCATGAAGACTTTTTTCAGATGAAAGTATAATACTTAGCTCTTCAGAACCTCAAGAACAATGAGCAGACAAGTTAAACAGACTGCTCTTTGCAGCTTTGATACACAAAGTTATTATGAAGCACTTCAGAAACTCAGAATCAAGAATTGCAAGGCTCCTTAACATTTTTAGCATGAATTATTAAGGCAACACAGAAAAGCAGACACAAAGAGTAAATCTCTGTAAGAAAACACTTTGATAAGCTGACTGAAAATGTTCCAAACAATTCCATGCAAGAAAGGGGAAGATAAAGAACTAAATGTCAGAAAGATTATTGAAAAGTAAAAACTAAGCATGTGCAAGCAAACAGATAACAGCCTGTTCCAAAATAGTTACTAGGCAATGGAAAGAAGTAATTAGCTAATCAAGAAAAAAAAAATAAGTATTTTTGACAGTGAACATAATTAAAGAAAAGATTTTTCACAAAGGGATTGAATTAAAACTCTGAACAGTCCCTGAGAAAACCAGGTCATGTGCTTTAAATCTGCAGCTGCAAATTGGACAATTGTTAAATAGCACAGTTTAAAGGAAACATTACTTGAAATGGGCTATTTTGTTTCTTCATATGCACAACCATATCTATTGGAGATTTGTTGCAAAACCTTTTTCAGGCAGTACTTCCAGCTGACTCAGTGAAAATGTGACTTACGAAAAGCTTGCTGAATGGCTTGAGTGTAAGGATAATTCACTCTGTGATTTGTTCTCTCTTTTCCAATGATAGCTGGGTCTCACAGTTAAGACAGCTCTGTGGAACTGACCACTATTTTGTTCTGTTAACCAACAAGATGCTCACGTTTATAAATTCTGATGAATTTTACTGATAAGATTGGCTGATGGCATGTCTTTTGTGTTGTGGCATATCTAACAACTCTTACTGTGGGCAGTGTTAGATATCTACCGCAGATATGTTAGTGTTGATATTTCAGTTTTTAAAATGTGAATGTTGGGAGTGAAAAAGATGTGACTTGAGCACCATCCTTTCACATATTTATCTTGAATTTAAAAAGCTTAGTTGCATAAGTGGCTTCTTATCCATAAGTATCTTATTTACTATTTTTTCATTCTTTCTTTTTGCAAACTTCCATTATATTCAGTTGGACTTCTTGGGAATGTAGTTCTTCTGAACATTAGTATTCCTGTGATTTTATTTATTTATTTTTTAATTATTTATACATTGTCAGTTTAACAAAGCAGATATCGTTATTTGCAGCTGATACCAGTTGTGTTTTAAGAATCATGAAGTAGCATGGCATTATTTCCCCTCAGTCCTTTGATGTTGTAAAGATCAACTTGGCATCTAGGAGTTCTAAAGCAACAGGCAACAGGAGATAGGAAATATTTAGCTAATCTTTAAATATTGTTCAAAATTTTCTGAATTATTTCATTAGAAGAAGAAAGATAAAGCCCAAATTTTTAGAGGGCATGGATGTCAAAACATTTCCATCAAATTAATATTCCCAAATTAAAAAAGAAATAATACTTTTCCACTTTCACATGTCTTTTCCTTCATCCCTCCTCCCCGATGCCCCAGAAATTTGTCCTGTTTTTCTGAAAAAGCTCTTTAATTTTATATGGAGGATATTGGTGAGAGGGATCATTTTACTGAAAACCTGGTTTTGTTTCAAGAGAGTTTGGTAGGAAAGATCCACCAGACTTATTTTACTTGCTAAATCCATACCAGGAGGTTGCCTGCTGCTCTGATTCTTTTTCTGTCTCAAGAGCACACATGCACTCTGATTACCAGCCCTCACTTGGCTACATTAATTATTTCAGAATTCAAAGTAAAACAAGGAAAAGAGTCTTTATGCTGCATATTGTGCCTATCCAGTTCTCATGGAGGTGGTGAAACTTTGGGCTTTTGTAACTTGTGTTGAAAAAAGGCTTCTTCAGACCTAGTAACAACTCCCAAGTGATATTTGCATGTTTCAGAACAGTTGGAGCATTGACACCCCATTGTGTTGACAAATGTAACTTAAACACTTGTGCAAAGTTAGCTGGGCAACTTAAATTCCTTTAAGCAAATTTCTCTGAAATCAAAAGAATTTTGAGTTGGTAGAGTCTACATTCTGTTATTAAAGCTGATGTAACAGAGGTGAAATGTAGTGTGGGTCAAAATCTGACTCTTAGTTGCTTCTTATTCTGGGACTTACAGTTGAAGAGGGAAATCCTATTCAGCTCTCTGCTTGTGAGATTATTTTAAGCAGAATATGAAGGCGTCACTAGGGCAAAAATTAACACTCTTGCAAAGTTAGTAACAGTAAACATGTATATTAGAAATATATATAGCTTGATTTTTTTAATATACTGTATAACATGGCATGCCTAGTGGATAAGTCAATGTCTTGTTTACTTTGTCTGCCTTTACCAAAGATTTTTGGGTGGTTTTTTTTTGGGGGGGGTTTTTTTTTGGTTTTTTTTTTTTGTTGTTGTTGTTGTTGGTTTGTGTTGTTGTTGTTGTTGGTTTGGTTTTTTTTTTCCATAAACTCTGTGGGATTAGTACTTGTCTGAGTATTTTGTATATCCTTTCCATCAGTTGGCTTGCTTGAAAGAAAGAGTGTCGCTTGTTCTGAGTGGGTAAGACCTAAATATCAGACCTTGCTTTACTGATGTCCATGTTCTTTAGTCTTTTGTCAAAATATGACTGTTAGGAAGCAAAGGTGATGGTGCTTTCCTGTTTGAGCAGTCATATTATTTCAGCATGGTTTCAGCAGCAATTTTACAAATCTTCTCTGGATGAGTTGCACTTGGAAAGTTTTATGGCGCACAAAGAGGCTTCAGGCAATATTTGTGCAGTTCTGCAGTGTACAGTGCAATTATTTGTTTTCTACTGTACATAATAGATATTGAGTCACTTACAAGCAAGTAGGCTACCCATCAGCATGATCTAATGTTCTTCCCAGCCCAAAGAGAGAGTAAGACAAAGAGTAAATTTCTGCTGGTTGCATGATTATCAATGGGGAATGTTCAAGTATTTCTTGAAGAAGGCTGATATTTTCAAGTTCCAATTATTTGTTTGTTTCTTGTCTATTTTACAGTTTTAGGCAGTATTATTCTTCCTGTGTCTTTGAACTCCTAATTAATAACTGCTATTTTATAATTAATCTACTCCTGTGTTTTTAAATCTATGATTTTTAGCTATTTTCTCTCACAATTTTTCACATCTTCTCAATGATTTTCTCAAGAAAACTGAATTAATATTGCACAGCTGTGTCACACCAGCTGTGTCCAGATGGCTGCAATCCTATACCCAGGTTTTCTTGAAATTCTAATTAATTGGCTAAAATTTTTCTGTGTTTCTGTTTTTGAATGATAAAAGGCAACAATTGCAGTATAAGCATATCCACATTTGTAGATCTTTTGGTAAACCTCCAAAGGAAGAGCAATAAATGAGTGAATTAAAACTAATGCGTAATTCTTGAGTAAATTGTCTTGAAATATAAAGAATGCTTAAAAATTATGGTTCTATCTTTAGAAATTGTCCTAAATAAAAAAAAAAAAATAAAAAAATTAAAAATCAGACCAGTAATGAGAAAATTCAGACATGTAGAAATGGTAGTTAGGAAGTTATAGATTCATGCTCATCTGATAGGAACAAGCTGTGGTATTTTTAGATAAGACATTTTCATAGTTGTCTTTGTGCACTCTCTAGCAGTAGAGTTCAGAATGTTCACAATCATTTTGGAAGCTCTCTACATGCATTGTATAAAAAGAGGCAAAATTAATTCTGATTAATTTTCATTCCCGTTTTCTTGCACATTCACTTCCTGTAAATTTGGGAATTTTTTTTAGGCTAAACTAAAAATTGTTAGAGGAAATATAATTTAAAGCCAACTTCCTCCACGACACATTCTGCTGTTAAAGAAAATCGTTATAAGCTAATTAATAATGGATATCCTTTTGAGGTGAGAAAAATTTGTGGGATTTTGTACTGAATAAAATACTGCAATAAGAAAACTGCTTATGTATGGGGTTCTACACTCCAAAATAGTTTCGTTAGCTGCTGTACTTCTTTGGACTGTAAAAAATATGGAATATTTGCTGCAGTATAACATTAATTTGCATTTTGAAGAGATTCTAAAAGAGAAGTCCATCCAAATGTTACTGAGGTTTTCAAACTCTTTAAAATAAAAGTGGTCTGAAAAAAGCTGTTGAAGCATGAAAAGCCATTTAGTACAAATGTTCAAAAATAGTGTAGATTCAAAACTCCTCATTCCAATGCTTTTTCTGCTGCTAAGTAAAAATATCTTGTCACTTGTTTGAGTCATGTTCATCTAATTTAATACAGCTGATTGTCGGGTGATTATCTACGTAACCAAAATAATGCAGGACACAGGTTTTATTATACTTCCCCAAGAAAAGACCCTTTTCAAACTCTCTCTATTTAGTATTGAGCACTCACTGCTACATCCACAAACAAAAAAAGGTTAAATTTTAAATGGTTTAATTTTTTACTTTTAAAGGAAAATGTAAATCTAAATGGTCTCACTTCGTTTTTTTTTTTTTTAATTCCATAGTTAATCTATGAAGCTGTTTTGCTGTCATTTGATTCTTATGCATTATCTCTTTGTTACTCTTGGTTCTACAGTTTTTATGTCTTGATGTTATGATGCTCATATTTGTCCCCTGTGCTTGAATATTATTTAAATGTTAAAGTGACTGGAGATTATGTAGTAAGGAAGCTTTAGGGAAAAAAATCCCATTGTTTTTGTATAGTAATAGAAACATCTTCATACTAATTTGATTTATTATGCCTATATTGACTGCTCTATTTTTTATATAAATACTTGTAATAGTAACCTGTCAGAGACACCTAAGTACTAGAATAACTAGTAATTTCCTGGTATAATACTGAATTCCTTACCTGGTATTTTTGGATTGTGAGATGGTAAGGAGACAGGGAAAAATTTCAGGCAAAGTGGTACATTTTTGCATGGACAATAGAAATAAGTAGTCACTACTGATTACAATTATTTTTATTTTGCTAGAAGTAAAAACATGAGAAATTACAATTTGCTCACAAAAGCCTAATTCTGGCTTTCACTTATTTTTCCTGTACTACTTTGAAAAAGTAAGTGATTTTTTAAGTGTTTAATTCTACACACTTGAGAAGTGTGTAGAATTAAACTCTTCAAAATCATGTCTGTGCATTATACCTTCAGTTTTCATTAGGAAAGGCATAAAATAAACTTCTCCTCTATTTTTGAATAGACACATCTATAGCTTCTTCATTCTGTGTAGGACTTGCTTTTATTAGCATGTGCTGGACATGCTATGACAGGGCTTCTAAGGATCATTGGACCTTAACCAGAATATAATTTACTTTCTAGCCAGGCTGAGTTGCAAAAAAAGCTAACTATATCAGCATTGCAAATATGGCAATAGCTCCAAGCCTTAAGAAAAGCAGGTATTTTTTGTTAGTTAAGGAACTTCACAACAAACACTGAAGCTTCTAGCCAACATTCACAGTGAGCTTTTAATAAAAATTCTCTAGAAGACTACTCTAAAATTGGTCTAGATAAGAATTTGTGATTTTTGGTTGGTTTGTAGGTCTGGACCTAAGCATCAGACTAGAATCATGTAGGAGTACCTAGCAAACGACTATGCTAATTAACTGCAATTAAATGTAATTAAATGCAATTTAATTAAATGTAATTAAATCAAATGCACACATTACTATTTAGACTATGTAATGAGAACAATACTTGTAAACAAAATCTTGTTTCAAAAGGCTCTTTTTTCTATTCTTTTTCCAAGTCTGTTAGCATCAAATTGTTCTTGTTTCCTAAATAAGGTAATTTTCTGCAGTAATAGGCCTAAGGCTTTAATCACCTCAAAGTTTGCATTTGTGGTTTCATAGCTTAGAGACTTCATTATCTAGGCTCTAAATGAAAAATTCAGCTCTAATCAGAGGGATTTGAAGATGAAACTTTTTCTTCCCCCTCACATAAAAATTGCTTTTTTAAATAAAGAGTTTATATCACATTTAATTGTTTATATATCTACCCAAAGCCACTCACGACACTCTTTGAAAGCAGAAATTACCTTCAACTGCTTCTGAGATCAAACTCTGCATGTAAAAAAGGACACATTGGTACAAAATCTACCCATTTCAAATAATCTCTTTTGAAGCATTCTGGTACTATTTTTTTCATGAGTATTTAAACTTCTGTACTTTTTTTTGACAGAACTGTATTTTCTAAGCAAATAAAAGAGGTGGCGTAGATTGTAAACAAAAATGTAGACTGCATAATACACATCTGCAAAAATTTTAGGAACATTTTTCTTTTAATATTCTTCTTTATTAAACATAGTTTCTCTTACAGTTCATGCTTCTGAGAGCAGTGTTTTCATTGCCACACGCTATAACACTTGATCTTACTATATTTGAGTAAGTTTATAAATAGAAAACTTCTCAGGTACTCAGTCATGTTCTCTGCTGCATTCAGTAAACCCTAAGTTGATCAGGAAGTCTCCAGGAGCTGCTCACAGAAGTTCTGGGCAGATCAGCCATCAATGCGAATTTTTGGACACAGGACATTCCATTCTTCTATAGAAACCATATTTCCATGCTTACAAGACCAATACTACTAGGTATAATACTAACTCAATAAATCTATATGAGTGGTATTCTCTGAGGTGGTCTTGACATTCACAAAATGTCAACCTTTACCAAATAAATCATATTGAATCAAACCCAAACAAATCAACCTTCAGGAAATAGTTTTAATAAATGACAAAAGCTCATGCCCTGCAATAAGAAATCCTATCCTGAAAAATGGAGAAATAACAGAGATTTGGAGGACTTTATTAAAGAACATCACTACAGTGGATTTCTCATGGATAAGGTTTAGATTTAGAAAGTGTCAAGAACTGTGTTAGATTTAATTTCATATGTTGCATTTGGCAATGAAAAGTTCTCTGGCAGTGAGTGTCTGTTGCTATGGTGAAGTTGTGGGAGCTCCAACATGCCCCAGCAACTGAGTGCTTTACAACAGCTTTGTGTGAACAGGGTATGTCCCAAACAGCTGCTCTTTCTACTTGCTTAGGCTTCCCAATAAGTTTTGGATGTTGAGTTAGACTTTCTCATCCTAAAGCATGTATGTAGCCCTGAAGTAAAATGTACTGTGGTTATGTTGATTCTGCTCCACAAACTTGATGACTTGCGTGAAAGGATTGGTTTTCTACACCTGGTTAATAGTAACCTGGTTAATAGTAATTAAACATGAAAGTCAACACCTACAGATCCTGTGGACCTGTATATATCAGTGACCCTAACAAAGAGTAGAGTTCTGAGGTCCCTGATTGATGGGACATTGAAATGGTCACCTTGAAAAACTTTGTGTAACTGATAAGATAAAAAAGTGGCTAGTCAGGATAATTGTGGGGCCTATGGGAAATAGCAAATTTAAGGGATATTTGGGGGGCTTTATGTGAATTTTAAAATCTTAGGTTTTAAGGGGATTGAGTGCATCTGTGAAACTTATTACAGAACAATTAAGGTGATTGAGGGATCATGGGAGAACATGGGGGAAATAGGTGAGTGGAAATGGGGAACAAAGGGTCTGATCAGGTATAAGTGTCTTGCTCGTCAACATACTTACATGGCGAGACCTTTATAAGAGCTGTGTTTCTAAATTTTTTTTCCTACATCTGTATGTTTGTTTGCTTATGTATAAGTTTTGCTAGCCAGCCTGGACCTGTGTTGTCTAGGATGCTAGCCATCCACAAGCAAATACCATGATCAGAGCCACTAGCTGGAGAAGAGGCCCATTAATGAGAACTACTAATGACTCTTTTTTTTAATGAGTGTTACCTTCACATTTCAGACTTCATTGGGGTGAAAATATACTCGCCACAGATACATAAGAGAAATTTCTTCTGCCAAAGTAGATTATAAATTTAATTGAGCTGCAATATCTTAAAGAATTCTTGTAAAGGTTATAAGTCTGGACATCTCAAATACTGACCATGAAAGCAAGCTAAAAATGAGGCTCAGGGATAATAAGACCTCACCTTTCTCAACCACACTGACCAGAGATTTTTCTGTAAAATGAAGGCAGACGATGTCAGTCCTTGTTTTAAGTTCTATTTTTTGGGGGGAGGGGTGGGGAAGTTTTCTTTCCTATTCTTTGTATGAAGGCCATTGAACTTACCTTTCAGTGAAAATGTACAGGTGAAAATGTAGTCTACTGGGTCTTATGATTTGGTCATTCCACAGTTGTGGTGCCGTAAAGAATTGTGTGTTGCATCTGTAAAGAAACTGCTCACTGGTAATATTTCACTGTTCATCCCTCTCCATTCTATGACAGATCTGTGAAGCCACCCATAAGAGGAGTAGGGTGCAGTGTCAGAAAAATTAACTTTTTTTGTATCTTGAATTTTGCATCTGTAGTGATATTTATGCAGCCAGCATGTAACGGTATCATCTACTAGAAAAAATGTTCGTTGTTTAGATCAAACAAAGCATATGAAGTAGGATCCATGTACCCTTAGCTTCAGGTATTTAATCTACTCAAAGATAGGATCTTATCTTCACTGAACAGAGACAAAAAAATCTACTCTTCAACATTTTCCCAGAGAAGTCAAAATATATTGTCTTCATGCCTTTGTCCTCTGACTATAGAAAAAGACTGTAGAATGACACATATGAGATGCCTAATTTCTTATTAAGTTAAACATAAATACTGTCTGGAGTATGATGTGATAATTTCTAGACCCACACACGCACAAAAAAATCTGCCATATTTAAAGCACCTATAAAAATTTTAGGTAATTAAGGTAAATATTAGCCAGAATTGGAAGCAGGGCAGTAAGAATGAAGGTAATATAAGATAAGAAAGAAAAGTTATTTACCAAATGTGAGAACCTTTCTTCAGAACAGGAGAAAGAGTATCAGCACCATGTTGAGGTGAAGCAGACCTTAAATCTGAGTCGTTATTAATTCCATGGGAATTATGCTAGCAAAAGCTTTCCTTAAACTATTTAAATAACGCCTTGGGTATACAAATATTTGTGCTGCCTCTAAAATGTAAGAGTTTCTCATGTTTTTGCTGTGTATTAAAAAAAGTATATTAACATTATTGAAGGACCATTTTTGTATCACCTGTCAGCAAAAGTTCGAATAGTGTTCAGTGTCTGGAGTTTTTCCTTCATTTTTGAATTTAATCTCTCATGATTTGTCCTATATTTTATGATAGATTAAAGAAGTTCATGCTTTTATCCTCTTAATAGGCGAAAAATGTATTGTTTCCTTTCAGTTTTACTCCTCTTAGCTAATTGAGTGCTTAATCCATAAATAGAACTGAATTTCATGTTACTCCTTGAAGTAAGCAATCAGTGGTACAAATGGTAACTTCATCACTGAAGTTACAAGAAACTGGAAATGGAATAAAATTTGAAAGGAAAATTAAGAACACCTTTATTAATGCAACAGTGATATTTCTTGTATAGTGTGTGAAATGGGTATCATTTATGTGGGAACCTCTCTTTGAATTTAACTGATGCGCAAAAAGAGGATTGACTGGAGGTAGAAAACCCATTTATGTATCAAAATATGAACTTCATGGTGAAGAGTCAATTTGGGGGGGAGAGGGTGAACATGACACTACTAAATTATGTGTGATGTAGGGTTAGTAGCAGGAACTGTTCACTGTCTTCCGATGTAAGCACTAGGCAACATTAGCAATATTTGTGAGCTGTCAGGTTAAGAAGAAACAAAAGAAGGCGGCTTTCATGCACAAGAGTGGTAGAATTGTAGAGTTAAAGGAATTTTATTTTTATTTTATCTCTTAAATGCAAAAAGTGCAAGGGAAGCTTGGGAGAGAAAGAAAGAGAATTCTGTTGAGGATTAGCAATTTGGCAAACTGTGACAGCTTAGAAAATCCCAAGAGCAAGAAATAGCCAGGACATGGGTGTGTAATCACTGGGCTCATTATTCAGTGCCATGTTCTTGCTCTTCTTTCAAAATAAACCTTGGGACAATATTTGAGACTGTTTAGCTTAGTCCGAGATCTGGTCCTTTAGCCTGAGCTATTAAACTTAATGGTTTTGTAATATGAGAAAAAACACCAACATAGTTATAATAATGAAGCTACAGCAACTCTGAATTATTCATTACATCTAAAACCCAATATATTATGTTAAACTTATATGCATATGTACAGACATATGTAATGTGAACCTCTTTTTAAAATCATTTTTACACAGCTATATAAAAAGATTGAGATGCTGTTCTATCTTTTTAGTAGTAAATTAGAATTCTTATTTCTTGGAAATATTACAAAATTTTCCTTGTAGTCATGCAAGTAGCTCTATTATACTCAATAGAAATAAAATCATTCAAGCTCACAACAGAAGCCAAAAGAGATGCCCTGGTAGAATTACACCTAATAGATGGCTTTGTTTAACAAAGAAAACAGAGAAGAAGACTAAGTTTGCTCAGTGTTGGAGGTGTTTTTTAAAGAACTAATGAGACCTAAAATATTAGCTGTGGAACTTGAACCACATATTGCCTGTCATCATCTGAGCTATTCTAGTGGAATTGAACAACCTGGCCCTAAACTATTGCCACTTAGTATTGGTTTGAAGCTGAATCAGCTTCATGAACTTAAGATGGGGGTTTTTCGCATTAATTTCATAGTCTTGTGAGAAATTGTAAATAGTTAAAAGTCCTGGAAAATTTAAGCAATACATGAAAAACAGAAAAAAAGCCCACAATGATTTTTTTTTTTTTAACAAGAGCCCACAATGATTTTTTTTTTTTAACAATAGGTAAAGTATTTTCTACAGGGAATTATTTTTCTTCTCAAAATATATCTGGAAATTCATAACATATTTCCATTTTCATTATTTCATCCAATTTTGTTGTTTAAAAGTGATAGAATATATGTAGGGATTTATGCATGTTGTAAAGGACTAACATGATAAAGGTGATGTGCAGTGATCTGTAGGTATTACTATTACTATTTCTCTGTGTAGAGAAGCCCTTGAACTACACCACAATTCATAAAAAAAGCTTGTAGATGACCTACTTTATAACTCCTTCACAGAAATGAAAATTCGGTATTCTACTTTTTAAATAGGAGTGGAGAAAAAAAGATCTATGGATTTAATTTGTAGTAAAAAATGTCTGGTTTCAATCCCATTCTTCTGACATTTAAATTGGTTGCAGAAAGTTTATTTAATTGAAAGGCCATTGCAAAACTAATTGAATATGTGTTCCATTAAGCAGTAATGCAATTAATCTCTCTATGCCTGTTCATAAATAAGCTCTGAGAAAAGTTTTCTGACCTATTTCTCTTTCACTTCACAGGCACATGCTTTAGAATGTCTTTAGGATAATTGTAGAAGGTCCAATGAAGAACTAAAAATAAAAAAGATGATTAAAAAAAAGTTTAAGAATTTCTAAAATAATCAGGGGAGACGAGGAGAGAGAAACAGATTGTACCATCAGTATCTAGAAACAAATCTACCTCTTGTCTCATAAGTTCTGTAAGTTTGCCTTCTATTACTTATTTTGCCATTATCAACTATTAGATAAATTTGTGCTTTGCTTTCCAGTCAAGGGAAGTTTTACTTTGTAGCTGGCAGATTCGCTATATTTTTATCCTAGAAACTCCATCTTTATAGAAATGTTCTTACTCTAAATGCAGGCTGTTCTCTCTCCCTCCTGGCTACAAAGGAGCTTAGGATAACTAAGATAAGCCCAGTTGTCAAATGTTGAAATGTCAAAACATGAGATGAATCCCTCAGAAGGAACTGAGCAAATACCATGACTGTCTTCTGACACTTGGGCACCAGTATAGGAATCTTTAGTTTTAAACCTATTTCTTAAAATGTTGCCAACTTGATTCCTACATACATATTTATAAGGCAACATCCTCAAGGGTGAAGCATAATGTTAAACATGACTTAAACAAAACATTTCACTCTGAGAATTGTGTTCTTAGATTCAGAAAAGTTCTGAATGTATGATAATTATACTTTAGACATAAATAAACAATAATTGCATGAAATGAATTTCCGGTTTCAATTATGTAAGTAATTTAATTACAATTTCTGCAGGCATTTTTTGTGTAAAACTGGAAACTGAAGTCAAAATGTTTTCCCTTCCACTACTGTTTTCTCAGTAGAGGAATAGTTCCCAAGTTTTATCTCTCAGTTTGCAGGACCAAATCCCTGCTTTTCTCTGTTTTGGGCTGGTCATAAAAAAGGAATTTTGAGGGCCATGTGCATGCAGAGACCCCTTCTGCAAATGTAGAAGAATATAGAATAATTTAAGTAACTCCTTTGTGTTAGGGGATTGTAATATATGATCTTTTCTCTGCTAATGGATTCAACTGCAAAAACTATCAATGGTCAATATTTTGATATACAGTGATTATTCTGTTTATTTTTATAAGTTAAAAGTCATCAAGGTAATTGTAAAGAGAAAAATAAAATTTAACTTAGAGATATAGGATTAACTTAGAGATATAGGATAAATTATTTTTAATTTTTTCTGCTTGTCATAAGTAAAATTCATATTAATCAAATTAATGGGGTGTCCTTTTCTCACATGGTTGTGTATGAAACAGATTTTTAGTCCTGGAATTATGAAGATTCTGTTGTGGGTTTGTTGATGATTGGGGTTTTTTTTCCCTTTTCAGCTGCATAATACATACTATACAAATAAAGATATTTTATTTTAATTTAAATGTCTTTAATTTTATTTTCTAATTTTACAGTTGCAAAGAAAAAAGTCTAGAAAATACATATAACCTTTAAAACAGTTGGGTAAAAAAGGCAATGAAACATTGTTTTAATGATATCGAATTTCTTTTTAAGCAAATATTCCTTTTAGAATAAATTCTGGTTTAGACAGATACAACCTTGGTGAGGTAAACAAAGCTGTTTGGAGTTTTTTCTTTGTTTTATTTTGCAGAAAATTTCTCAATTGCTTTATTTATAAATTTGTTTTTCCTCATATGCTAGCAATGTACTTTCAGAATAACTCCTAAACTTACATCCTAGTTGTCTCTTTTCTTGTTTGATTTTTAAATGAATATACATCGTGCTGCCTTAGCTTGTACCTTGGAAAAAGGACTCCTTTTTCTTTTCAGCTTCATTATATTTTTCTTACATGAACAGCACAATGGAAAGATTTTGTGAACTTGATGTTAGCCTTCAAGAAGTATTTAGTTTGCACTATTTGAAACTGTAAACTGAATTATTTTGGAGGAGAATTAAAATGAGTATCATCTACATATAAATTGGTTTTAGAACCAAAGGGGGCCTGCAGTCACTATATATTACAAGATTCTATCACATTGTCTAATGGATTAGATTTTATTAAGTACTATAAAACAGCGTGAGATGTACTCAATAGAAAGCAAATTGAACTGAAACAGATAATTAATTACTGCAACTTCTATTTTTTCAACACTGTTTAGGCACAAATGAATTTGTTATACGTGTGTATGTTGCATATTGTATCATAAACCTGTCAGCATAAACCTTTTCATACCTAAAGCAATCAATATGCTTTTCATTGAAGATTTTAACCTTTTTTCAGCACAATATATGTTTTGCATACACAGAATCAATTTACCCCGTTGAAATTAATGGAGTCCTTAAAAATTTCCTCGTGAAAATGCTTTTCTGTAGTTAGTAAAGCCATCACAGATATCCTGTAGAGTCCTCAAACACCTCCTAACTAGATCCTGGTAAGTAATGTCCAGTGTGAAGAAAAATAGTGTTATTAAAACTAGCCATAACTGTATGCAGAGAATCCTTGGGGAAGGATATCCAAGAATCAACTCAAGTTCTATTCTACTGATATCCAGAACGGTTGTAAAGTCCCTTATCTAGCAAAGTTGTTGTTTAAAAGACTTCGGAAAGAAAATTCCTTTATTCTACTCAATACTAATCCACCATCTCTGAAAAATGAGTCTGAAACCTGAAGACAGCTAACTTGTAACCAAAATTATTTATTAATGTTCATTACTTGGATGGCTTCAGTAAAAAAAAAAAAAAAAAAAAATTTCTCAGAGAGCTTTCTAATGAGATCCCAAGCTATTGAAAAGTTCAGCATTTGAGGTACAAAATTCTTACACCTTAATATAAGGCAATAGTTTTCCACATGCCCCAATTCCTTTCTATGGAAAGGAATCCAATGGAGCAGTATCTCCTCAACATTTGTAGCCATCTATCTGTGGGTCTTTCTACAAGAATCATTTAATAAATACCAATATTCTGTTGATTTTTGCCATATTTGGAAAATTACGTTCATATGCGGCTCCAGTCTCCATTGCTTTCATTTCTTATTTAGCCTGTCATGTTTGTATATTTTAAAAATTGCTTTTCTGTTTGTGAAGCTACAGTCACTGCTGCTCCATCCAGATTTTTTGTTGTGTCATTGATATGAAGGTTCTGTGGGGAGTTGGGAATAAGTGAGTAAGATAATTTTTTCTTTTATGGGAGATTGTTTTCTTTCCTTTCAAAAAGAGAGGACAAAATGGGGGACCCCCCCAACAACAACAACAAAAAAGCGAACAAAAAAACAACCAACAACAACAGAAAACAACTACCCAACCAAAACAAGCACAAATCAAAACAAAAAGAAACAAAACCAAAACAAAACAAAAAGAATCAAAAAGAAAAAAGCAAAACCCAAAAAACAAACAAACCAACAAAATAACAACAACAACAACAAAAGAAGAGTGACTTTGGATGAGGTTGTTCTAAAACCAGCATTACAGATGCATTTCAAGTGCTTTCTTTCACAGCTTCTTCTACTGTATTTAGTCATAGAACGACTTAACAGAACAAATTTACCATACCTATGAGAAGGGAGTACAGAAGCTGGTAATACAAAATTTCAAACTAAGCTTTGTCATCCAGGAGCAACATAAAATCACCTTCAGAATCCCTCCAGTTTTGCAAGCATGGAACTTCATGGTTGTTTTCTCTGCATATATTAGTTTAAAATTTTGAAATTTTTTCAAACTGACTCTGTTTCTGTGAGTGAGGTGGAAGTCTTGCTCAGTGTTTGCCATTGACCCACACACCACCTTTCCTGATAGAACAAGGAATCCTCCTGTACTCAGCACTGGTGAGGCCACATCTCAAATCCTGATTACCGTTCTGAGCCCCTCAGTACAAGAAGGACATTGAGGTGCTGGAACGAATCCAGAGAAAGGCAATGAGAAGGGAAAAGGGTTTGAAACAAAAGTTCTATGAGGAGCAGCTGAAGGAGCTGGGTTGGTTTAACCTGGAGGAAAGAAGGCTCAGTGCTGACCTTGCGCCTCTCTACAACCCCCTGAAAGGAGGTTGTAGCCAGTTGGGCTCAGTCTCTTCCACCAGGCAGCCACCCTGCAGTGTTGAGCTGTACCAGGGGAAGTTCAGGTGGGACACAGGAAAAAGTTTTTCACTGAAAGAGTGATAAGTATTTGATTGGGTACTCAGGGAGGTAGTGGATTCAGTGTCCCTGGAAACTTCAAGAAACAGGTGGATGTGGCACCTAGTGCTATGATTTATTTGACATGGTGGTGTTCAACCAAAGGTTGGACTTGATGATCTAGGAGGCCTTTTCCAAAGTTTATGATTCCATGATTCTGTGATTCTGATGAGAGCTGTAGTATTTTTAAAATATGCTTGCTGACAACACTTGCAAGAACAAACACATATATTGTTAAATACAAGAAAGGAAAAGAATAAAGGAGTAAGAGGTTGATTTTTTTTCCTCATCGTCCTGCCTGGGTAGTGGGACTCTGAATAACTTAACCTTGGTCTTTCTTGGGTCTACCTACATCGCTGAGTGTCAGAATTAGGTTTTCTTTGCAAAAGGTGGCAGGGAAACACTATTACTAACTTGAGAATTTACCTTAGTCATGATCATAAAATACTTTAGAAACATCAAGATCTATGAAGGGGATATTTTTAAGACTTTTAGATAAAAAGTTCAGAATCACAAACCCTACATGCAGATTGCTTAACATTTAAAACTGTGTTAACTCTGCATTTAAATTAAATCCCGTAGTTAAGTTCTGCAAACTTGGAAGATTTCTTGAGGATTCTTTCTCTTCCTTATGTGGAGATTTTTGAATCAGATTCAGTTACAAATGAAGTGATATGAACTACTATGGTAATGATTCCTTATTTCTTTGTTCCTCCTTCCTTTTGCATGATTTGTCCTTACCACTTCTATACTCCATTAGCAAGGCATATTAAAAACACATTCTGCTAAACCCAGCTGTTATAACTGAAACACCACAAGTAGAAAATCTTAAACATGGGTAAATGATTCTCCATTTGCTGTAAAAGAAATTGTCTTCTGACTGGCTTAGAAATTTTCTTCCTCAGGCAAGGTCTCCTTTTACTGGAATAACATATATTATTGGCATTCAAATATAGACTGACAGATGTGGGTTTTACATATATCAACTCTGAATGTCACCTCTTTTCCACAGTGATAATTGAAGTTCCTTATTTGGATAGAAAATCTCAGTAGATCAGACATTTTATATTGTAACAAAATTAGCTGGAGTACAAATAAAATGACTTTCCTTGTTATCTTCTAAAATAAAAAGATTTTTTTCTTTAGAACCTATTACATATCTTTGAATAATATGTGTTATCTCAGTAGAGCTTTATTGTCTTTTTTCTCTAAACTTCAGTGGAGTCAGGAGGCACTTAACATTCTTTGAGTCAAATCTCTTCATGACATACATTCTTTATACATCTTGCTATAAAAGCGTAGTGGCATTTATGATTAATATGAAGTTTTATGTCAACACTTTAAATATAATATTAGAGTGAAAAAATATGTTTCATATTTTTCTGCAATAGCCTTTTGCTCTATTTATGTTAGACAGTGTATATATATATAAATATACACTCACAAAAATACGTAAGGACAAAATTAAAACAGGAAATACAACAAGGAAAGATTGCAAGGAAACTTACTGATATATTTAAAAACTAAATAAAAGTTATGGTGGTGCAAGTGTAAGTTAAAACTAATTTTCACTGGATATCCATGATACCAAGATCTTTTCTATACCTTTAAGAGGCCTCATCCTGGGTTGAGACTGTGTGAGGCGTGCTTCTAATTCATAGAATAAGGACTCTTCTGTAAGAGTTGCTCTACAGAAGTTGGAAGAAGTTTACAATGTCTTCTAGTGTAAACTAGGAGAAATTAAGAATAAATTCCTGAGTTTTAGTTAAACAGCTCTAAAGAAGATCTAGCATCCCACTTAATATAAAACTCCTAAAAATATGGGTAAGTTAGAGCTCTGCTTTTATATACTATATCTAGGCATCTAGCTAACTACCTCTTTTTACCATGATTTGTGGTTTATCAAACTGCCAAAAGCTTGAAGTTACTTACCATTTTAAATTATGCACAGATGCCTTCAGTGAATAGTTCTCAATATGCACATTATTTGGAATAATGCATTGCTACTCTGGAAATGCTGAAAATCTCCACGTTGTGTACTTGGGGGTTCAGCCCTTTTTGATTATCAGTGAAAGAAGAGATTGTATTTCTGCATCACTTTAATTTTTTGCTGCTTCTCAATGATCTCCTTGTAGCTAAATTAAGATTGTGTTTTTGGAGAAAGGTTGGAATCAGGAATACAGCCCCAGTTAATTTTTTCTTATGGAAACGTAACCTGCATGAATTATACATCACATTCATGGTACTCTGTGAGTATGGTTTTCCCCCAAGCACAGAGAAAACTCAGGGTGAACTTGTTAAGATTTCATCATTGTAAATGATGAATCCCAGAATAAGCTAAGTTGGAAGGGACCACTAGAATCATCGACTCCAACTCCCAGCCTTGCACAGGACCATCCCCAAGAGTCACACCACGTGCCTGAGGCCGCTGTCTAAACACTGGAACTCTGTCAGGCTTGGCGCTGTGACCACTTCCCTGGGGAGCCTGTTCCTGTGCCCAACCTCCCTCTGGATGAAGAATCTTTATCTAATGTCCAACCTAAACTACCCCTGACACAGCTTCAGCCCATTCCCTCAGGCCCTGTCACTGGTCACCAGAGAAGAAATCAGTGCCTGCCCCTCCTCTTCCCCTCAAGAGGAAGTTGAAGACTGCAATGAGGTCTCCTCAGTCTCCTCTTCTCCAGGCTAAACAGACCAAGTGACCTCAGCTGTGCTTTTCAGAAACTCTAGCGCTGTATGCAGGTTAAGTAAAATTACATGCATAGTACTAAACAATATAGAAAAGAGTCTCTTCTCTAGTCCTTTTGCCAACTGTCAGAGTCTGGCTGTGACTATGGGATTAAACCATCCCAGCCTCTGAAACAGCTGCATTCACCTTTTATGAATGATCCCTGACTGTCACTAACCCCCTAAAATTGCCTGTGATTTGTCTGGGAGGATGACAGATGGCACTTCCCAAAAGCATGCCGGATTTCTATCCTTACATCTGAATAAATGTTCAGCCATTTGTTTAGCTGAGCAGCCATGCCCCAGCCCCACCATTGCTTAAGGCACCTTCTAGACATAGCTGCAGGTATTTACAAAAATAGATAAAGCTGCATTGTATAAAATACCACGTGAAAGGGATCATAGCTTACAACAGCTTGCTGTGTGAGCATGAATCACAGCTTCAGGGACGTAGGCATGGTGCATTCCTACTTGCTTTTGGAAGCGTCATCACATTCCACCTGGAAGAGCTGATGCAAGAAAATGCATTTCCCTTGTTTAATTTCATTTAAATCATCAATATGCACTAATTTCTTATTTGATTTTTAAAACTTTATTACTGCTTTGTCTTTCAGGTTTTTTTACCCTTACTTTTTTTTCTCCCCTTTTGCTCCATGCCATTATTGACTGTTCATTAATATAAAATAGCCATTTTTAGTACTGTATCTTTCATTCATGCAAGTGTTTAAAAGAGAAAAGAAAATTATTTTTATACAATTAGCTACAGAAATGACCATGTGAACTTTTATCTTGAAGGTTTTAAAAAAAAATGAATCCTGTCTCCCCTACAAATCAGGCCTCTTACTTATGACAGCACTCTGAAATAAAGGAAGTTGTTATAATAATTGTGAACCTTGTGACATTATTTTCCAAAATGTGAAATGTTGCTGTAATAAAACAAGCATAGCGAAATTAAATATTAAATACAGTATAATAAAATGATTACTTCATGCTTCCATACCTACCTGATAATCAACAAATAAAAAGGGATTTTTTTCTTTGTACATAACATTCATGACTGAGATGATAACATTAAGCATGAGAAATAAAGTATGAAGTTGTTATTTGAACCTTTAAATATGATCTCTGAATAAAACACTAAGAATGTGTTCCTCAAATACCAAAAATTACTGAATCCTGACACAAGACATTGCTTTGAGTGACATGTGAATGAAATTAAAATATGAAATTACACTCTCATAATCCATAGGTCTACAGATTTTTAAAATAGCATAAAAATTATAATGCTAAGTTTATATCCTCAAAAAACCCTCACACTGCAAGTTGCCATATGGAGCTTTAACCACATCACATTGATCAGGTTTTATAAAGTTATAACTTGAGATAAAGATTCAGGTAAATCAAGATTGAACTTTTGTTAAAATTAATTTTTTATATGTTGTAAGTAAAGTTTTTCTTCTCATGTTCCCCTTTCATTAGTTAACATCAAGCAGGAAATGCACTTGGACTTTTGCCCATGGGAAGCAAAATGACTGCCACAAAATTTTGCTTTACTAAATTTTTTCAGGTCACTGGTATTCAGAGGCTATCAAGTGAAGTTCAAATTGCTACAGATGCTTTAAGAACAAAGTTGTATGTCTTTGTTTAATGGAATTTTCTGTTATCTCCCTTTTTTCCTATAATACACTCTTATTAACCTGAAAGGAAATAATCAAACAAATAGACAATCTGAAACCCCACGCAACGTGACAAACGTACTAATGTGAGAGGTGAATAATATGGCCTTGTCCTCCCGAGATCTAAAGAGAAAGGAAACGTTGGATTGTATTTGTTTCGTGATATTCTTCCCATGTCTGATTTAATATGACTAAGAATTCAATTGATTGTAACTTGTGAAGTTGATAAATTTTGATTATATTAATGACAATTTAATTACATTGTAAAATACTTATTTTTTCTATTAATTTTGGGCAGTTTATACTCTTTTTACATACATAGACAAAATTTTGTTCCCTTTCTGGTTAATATTCTAGTTTTATTCTGTCAACTCATCTAAAACATTTTAAAATTCTAGTTAACACATAATATTTCCAATAAAACTGCATAAATAGTAGTTTTTCTCTTTGTAGGCAATTACAAAAAGTACTGAAATGCCATTGAATTAAACAAATTGCTTAGCTTTAAATTTGAGCTCTATTTAATTTAGCCTGAATAAAGATAGAATTCAAAATGAAAAATTAGTATTTTGACTTGCTAAATTTCCTTTCACACAAATAATCAAGCAACTTGGATTAATAAAGGATATGTTTTGGCAACAGACAACATATATTTTTTCCCCATTATACACGTGGCTCTAATAGCATAAAAAAGACCTGGGTCACAGTAAAAACTTAAAATGTGAAATCAATTAGAATTTTATTTCAATATTCAAGTGAATGAATTTAATTTTATATTATGGTCTTTAGACCAGCAGAATCAATACTACGTGCAACATTCACAGTCAAGCTTACAGTTAAGCTTGCCTTTTTTGAGGTTTACTAGTTTTCAAATCCACCTGGAAAGGATGATGATAACCATTCAAGTATTGTCTCACTGATAATAGTGTTGCTTTGAAGAAGTCTAATTTGCAGCATGTATCAAGGTGTTTAGATGAAGTGATTGAGAAATTGAAACAAAAATCAAACAAATAACCCAAAAAGAAAACTTAGAACTTCCCAACCACCGGTTTCTTCCTAACTCTTCACTTGGAACTGAATGGAATTTACATTTATAAAATACACAATTTAATAAAGCATAGTATAGCATAAATATTGGAATTGAGTACTAATCTGATGGTGTCTGTAAGTTCCACAACTCTGAGGTGTTTTAGCTGTGAAGATAAATTTCAGCAGAACACTGGGACTTAGAAATTCTTTGATATCAATGAAGCATATAAACAAATTCCATTTCGGATTCTTTACAAGCTGACTGTCAATGCATGGAAAAGACGCTCCAAGTTATTCAGGTTAGAAAGAGCCAATAGGTGTTCTTCAGAAAACATATATCAACAGTAGTTTTTCTGGGTCAGTGTCATCAAAATATTGACCAACCCCAAAGATTTTCTGATATTTTAAGCATCTCTTAGTATTCATATAAACATGTCCATTGGACTGTGTTGTCTGACACAAACTTTTAGGTCCAGAGTTAAATGAATCATATTTTTGAAGCACGTATGCCCAGATGCTTAGGTTTCCTCTTTAATGTGCATTTCTTTTTCTCCTGTGAAACTTATTTCCATTGTACGCTGCTGTTGTAATTCTCATGTTGAGCTATGCTGGCAATAGGTTAGGCCAGCTTGTTCCAGCCAAACATTAGCAACACAGCCAATTGCCAGACTAACTGTTAAAAGCATTTTCAGCCAACACATTCCTTACCCCTGCTGATTTTTCTCCTGGGGGCTGAGGAAATTTGGCTCAGTGGATGGTTCTTTTTACCAGCATGAAAAACTGAACTGTTCTTGTTCAGTTCTCATATTCAGAAATGGCTCATACCTTGTGCATAGTGGAACCTAAAACATTTATAAGCTTCATTAAAGTAAATCTTTATTTGTTCTTCCATATATAATGCAGATGTAAAAGAACACAGAGCATTTAATAACATGCATCAAGATTCCTTTCTTGAACTGATTTTCAAATGCAGAATTTGTTTGCATTTATGCACCTGTGTGTTTGTTATTACTGGGGGTATTGTTGGATTTTTTAAGCTTCTAAAAATATTTATGTAGCAACCTAGGCATGGGCACACATGAAATACTTAGAAGACTTCTTGCAAGTTTGTGTATTTTTTAGAATTTTTTTTTCCAACACATGGCAACTAAATATCCTTATCTTACCTTTTTTTTTTTATAATGGGCAACATTTTTTTCTCTTGCATGATATTTTTATTTTAAAGACTTGTGTTATTTAAGTGCATGCACACCCACCTACATACTCAGGTAGGTGTGCATTTGCTGAAATATGTTGGGATTCCCATCAGCTAAAGAAGATAAAGGAGCAGTCATTGATCATGATAGCTTCTTGGTTTTAGTTTGGTAGTATATTCTGAGCCAATTTTTTAAAACTTGCTTGATGGTGCATACACCTGGGGCATTCTGGTCTCCCCCTGTAAAGGGTTAAAGTTTGAAACCAGGCAGAAATACCAGAAGATGTAGTGGTTTCACATTCACCAAATTTTGTTTGTTAAATTTAGTGTAGTGGTCTAAATATTATTCCACAATGTAACAGGATTAGAAGGCAAAACAGGCTTAACTTAAAGATAGAAACTGTTAGATTTATTAACACACACAAAGGAGAACAAAAAACCATAGAACTTTTTAAAGCACTCCCCTCCCCCATCCCCAATAACAGTTTACTTTTCTATAAACAATGTAAAGAGACAGAAATTCAGAACTCTAAATCAGTACCACTTATAAAATAGTCTTTCATTCAGTCTTTGAGAGAGATAAGTCCCTCCTGATTTTTATTCTGGTGACTTTCCACAAGAGACACAGTCTGTTTGTGACTTACCACAAAAGCAGCCCGCCTGAGAATCTGCATCTGTGAGCCTCCCAAAACGTAGCCTTTCCCATGACTACATATGGGCCATGGACTTACACATGGGGTTTCACCTTTTAAAGATGCACACCTCCACAACAAAGGACTTCTCATTCTTCACTGGTCATGAGGCTTCAAACATCTCATAGGATCACTAGATTACAGTTTCTAATTCAATATCCACTCAGTAAAATCACAGACACCTTTGCTTGAATCCACAAAATCATCTCTCCATTCATAGTCCACGATTTAAAGGAATATTACAGTGTGTCACTACAAAATCAAGGAGATTTTCAGCCTCGAACTAAGGCAACTTGTCATCTCTTCCACTTAAGAAGTCACTCTTCCTTTACTGACTTTGATATCTTTATATTGTCCCTTTACATATCTCCAGTTTGGCCTTTCCTCTCTCTTTGAGAAGGGTTGGGGGTTTAAAAAGTCTCAAGATGAGTCAGGAAAGAGTTAACATTTCCTGCCTGGGCCTGCGGATGGCCACATGATCTCTGCTAGGGCAGCAGCTGTAAAAGTCTTAAATCCAGACTGGTGGGGAAGGCTCAGAAACAGCAGCCAAGATCTTCTCTCCCCTCTCCACCCCTTAGTCTTATGGGGTGAGTTTCATTCAGTCTGGGCTTGGTGCTGTTTCCCGGGGGCCTCAGGGCCATCTCCCTCAGCCCGGCTGGCGGCGTGGGGCAGGCTGTAGGATCGGCTGGATGTCAGCAGCCGTGGCTCCCCTTTCTCTACCGGCATCTACAGGGCTCAGGGGTATGGCTCAGCTCCAGCCAGGGCCAGCCCCATCCTGGCTGCCCCATCCTGGCCCCAGGGGCAGCAGGGCCTAAGCCGGCCCCACTGCTGCCCAAATGGGGTTACCTCCTGACAGGCCCAGGGCGAAAGAGGACGGCCTCCCAAATTTCACCTGAATTTAAGCCTTGTATCCCAGAGTTGTACACTTGTATCCAATTGGCCAGCTTGGCTGTCAGTTGTAAAGCAGATAACTAATTGTTTTTTACCATTCATGCCAATCCAATACACCCCACAACTTCTTAAAATTTTTTGAAAAATAACATCTTGCCATGCTCATGTGTCTGTGGCTCTCATATCAGCCTAACTGAAAGTTTTTCGAGGTGTTCACTTGATCCTTTTAGCCAAAAACTGTCTTTGAAGGATGTTTTGCTTCAGTTACTTTTCAGAGAAAGGAAATTAAATGCAAAAGGAGATTTAATACAGGCACTAAGATAGCACTTCCCTCCCCTGCCTCCCCAAAGGAGTCTCTCTTATGAGCAAAACTTATTTCCATTCCACTTTCTAGTGTTTTTGTTCAAAGGAACTGTCACTATGTTGTTTTTATTTAGAATTCCCACAGTCCCTGGAGCTTCTTTGTCAATCATTCCATGTTTTAAACAATCTTGCTGATGCCTTGTGACTTGTACTTATCAAAATATCTGTAAATACCTCCTGCTTGTCTTATTCTTTAAGATATTTGGAGACCTACCTGTTAATATTTGTGCACTCTATGCAATTTGGGAAAGGGACAACATTCTTTTTTTGTGTGTGCAATGTCTCATGGAGAGGGTTGGAATTTGTGTCTTACGTAATTTAAATAAAAGTTCAGGAATGAATAAGGAATGCTGCACTGAGCTTCATTTCCATAATATAAATTATATAAATATATAGACATACACACATATATAATGTACTTGCTTAATTATGTTTTAAGGTAATTGCTTTGAATAGAGGTGGCCATTATTTCTTTCAAAGTTGAATGTTGTCTCTGAATGCTATATGCGAAGAAAAAACAAAGCTCATATTAGCATTAAATGGGACTCCAACATATAGACAAAAAACCATCATTTTGTGTGCGTGGTAGGTTTCTTTTTCTCTTTCATCTGTGGGGGTTTTGTTGGTTGGTTTGTTGGTTGTTTTTATCGTGCTGTTCTTGGGTTTTCCAGGTTCTTTGTTTTTTTCAGCCTGACAGCCACGTTTTATCTTTTTAGTAAATGCACTTTCTTTCTCAGAAAATTGACAAGAAACACATCCCTAGTAGTTAATGATTGTTATCATTTCAGTTTTACAGATGACAGATTTTCTTCTAAATATCCTCAAGGGTGATCTTTGCTGTCTTTGTCTACCTTGTGCACATCTCCTAAATTTGGACATAGACATTTCCAGTATCTTGACTAGGATGAGATTTTTACCCTCTTAAGATACAAATTCATCTTGTTTCTAAAAATGTAATGAAAAGGTGCTTTGTGTGATTGAGCTGTAAAAAAACCCCAATAAACCATTACTATTTAGGCTTATTCATTATTTTTGGAGAAGGAAGTGGAAAAGTAGGGGAAAAGTCTCTTCAGTTAGAATGAAAGAATGTGTACAAGAACTTATTTTTCTCCTCAGATAAAGAGATGTTCTTTACCATTTATGTTTTGTCTCTTTTGAATACTTTTACAATACATTTGGGACTTGTAAAACTGTGGAGACAACTCTCACGTAATTTTAGCAGAAACTCAGCTTCCAACAATATGCAACCCTTTTCTGTGATTCTGTTTCCATTTTTAAAAACTGAAAGCGTGTTGATAATATAATTTCTCCTTGTGATATATTTTTGAATACAGAACCCCTAGCTTTTCAAGATTACAAAAATGTTTATATTCATAGTCCAAATTCCAGAGGAAAAGACAAAGTCACACTTTGAAGAAAGTATTTTTATTTTGTTAGAAAAAGTTTCTTGTAAGTTGCAAAACAAAATTTGATCTGTATAGAATATGGAGAAAAATCCAGAGATGTAGATAATCTTAAGAAACCATCTTAAAATCGCTTTCTTAAAGAGAGCTGTATAGAGAAAGCTTCTATGACAAACGCCTAGTCACAGATGTCAGAGGAGTCACTTTAGACTGGTATTCTAGCTGTAAAGAGGATCCTGGCCCAGAAAGAGCTTCTCACTGAGGATAGTTCATTTCAGGTAGCCTGTGGACCCAGTCCCAGAAACGTTTCCTTTCTGGCATCATGCTATTGCTGAGAATGTGAAAGCAGAACTCAGCTGAGATGGCAAGGAACATACAGAGTCAGAAAGGGGAAAAAGGAAAAAACAAATGCTTCACAACACTAAAATTTGTGAAATTTGAAGAACAGCAAAGACATTTCTGTGGAAAACACATGGGAAAAAAAATAGGGCAGTTTGGAGGTTTTTAACAAAATCAAGGGCATAATTGCAACTATTTTAACCTGCATAAAGCTAGCATGGTCATGAGACATCAGCTGGTCTTTATTAAGAAATCCTGAAAAATGCAAAAGTACTGAAAATTTGAGCTCTAGAGATGACTATTATAAAATAAACTTTGTTAAGTCATGTAATAAATGATGATGAAAATGTATGAAAAAAAAATCCCATGACTTGGTAATATAGAAATGGTTTCTTCACAAATATTTCTGGAAAAGGCAGAAATGTCGATTTGATGAAAAGCAGGAATCAAAAGCTAGTGCTGAGGAGGCAGCATGTTTATTGTTTTTTAAATTCGGTCTTCACAAAATAAGTCGGTTTTGATTAGATAACTAGCAGTACCAAGGACAGGGCAGTAAAACAGGAAAAAAGCAGTTTAGAGAGTGCTTAAATAAGTTTGATATTTTCAAATTAGACTGGTGAAATTCACATTGGAGTTCCTAAAAAATATGTCCATTTTCTTTTAAAAACTATGGAGGTTAGGAAACTGGTATAGAAGACTAGAACAAAAGAAGCTCTTTGCCTATACTAGAGGGGAAGTACATTAGGAGTGCAGGCGGTTGTTATCATTGAGTGAAATAATTTTCAAGCAGTTAGATATCACGAAAGAAATAATAACCAGTTTAATTTCTTTTTGGAAATATATATGATCAAAATCTTTTTCATTATAATTTTCAACCTAAACTAAAGAATATCCAACCTTATAAAACTTTGCTACCTGTGAAGTAGGAGATGTCTCAGAAAAACACATAAGAAAATCAAATTATTTCAGATGGGAGAAGAAAACTAGAAAATTTATTCTTAGGCTGTTGCTGTCAATGGTAAAAAAAAAAAAAGTACTTAGTAGGATCCAGATGTTTTTTCTAGGTCTGGTTCTACTATTTGATGTTCTAATTAGCATAAGATAAAGGCATAGGAAGTATTCTTGTTAATTTTCAGACAATCTCCTCTGAGATGGACTTCCTCCATGTTGGATATTGAAATTAAAATGTAAAATGATCTAGAAAATTTGGAGACATGGTTGAAAAAGTAGGCCACAATCTAAGAAGGTAAAATGAAAAATTTTGTATTTAGGAGCAAAAGATCAGCTACCAAAACCAAGAGGAGAAATGGCTGGTCAGGTGCAATCCTGCAGAAACAGATGTGATTAAAATCCACAAAAAGAACACTGATCAACACTGTCATAAAGTTACAAGAAAGATAAATACCAAGCTAGGAAGTAAAAGTGGGTTTGTAATGAGTGGAATCCTCCTGTTCTGTTAGGTACTGGTATATCCTGCAGAAATGGTCTTCACTGAGTTTTGGGCACTGTATTTTGAGAATTCATTCCACTGGCAGAGTTTGGAAAAGAGGACCTAAAATTAGCAGATGATTAAAAAACATTACCCATACCGAAGTTCTGACTATAAAACATTAGTCAGCCAGAAATACTGAAGGAATTAAAGATGCCTTATCTCCTCTGGATCAGACATGATCACAGACTTGACATTTGCAAGAGAATTTAAAAAGCAAGTTATTAATTCTTCCCAATATCTAGAGAAAAAAGAGGTATTTTGTTTAGATTTTGAAAAAAACCCCACATTTTTTGCTATCAAAACTAAGTTTGAAAGAAAAAGAAAAGTATAGTCACATGTATATAAAATGTAAATAAGACACTTCTACTTTTGTATTATTGATTTCTATTGTCAATTGCCACAAGAATGTCTTACATAATTCAAGTGTCAAATAATCTTTTACTTTGTTATCTCTAAGGCATAAATCCAATTGTCAAGAGATCACTTAGAAAAATCAGATACCACACATGCTCACCTGAGGTTCTGCATGAATAAGAACCTCTGAAAAACTTTAGGAAATTCTGATGAATTCCAGAGCAGAATAGTTGCTGTTTTATGTTGATCATTTTCATTCAATATTAAGAGCTTTTAATACATGAATGAATCTTTTCTATGTGTAAAAACACACGTAAATGTTCAAAACTACCATTACATTGAAAATATATCAAAAAACTAAGCTAGTTTGTCTTAGATTAGAATGCTAAAACATTCCATTATTCAATATTTTTTATCCCTATTTTATTACGTTTTTTTTCTGATAATTGGCTAAACGTTATAAAAGCTAATAGGTAATTGTTATTTTTGCCTACTTCAGAACATAGCCCCAAACTAGGCGTGCTACTCCATTTCTTATTTAGCTTCTATGGTTAGGACAGTCCAAAGTCATAGTATTAACTGTTGACTAATGACACCCAGTTAGGGAACCTGCCTTATTTTGGGATGATCATGTAGTCACTGTAATGAACTGTAATGTTCATGCCTTTTGGCAAAACAGGACAGTAAATGTTTCTCACTCCCAGAAAACAAACCAATTAAACTTCCCACTCAGTCTAGCTGCATTTGTACACCAAATTAATCCAGAGTTATTTTTTGAGGTTTGGAAAACTGAGTCCTTCTTGCAGCTCAGGATAAGTAAGCCTTTCGCTGTATGTGTAAGTGTATACTCAATACCACACAGAGAACTAGTTTCATTAGTGAAAACATGCAGTCATCCAAAATGCTATCCATGTCCTTCTGAGACTGCTAATATGTAGGCACTCTCTACCTCCCTCACTTATGATGAGGTAGTGTGGTCACTTTTAACCTAATGAGTTTATGTTTTTCAAAGTCATATTCAATGTTACCAATGTAATAAGACTAGACTGTGTAAACAAAAAAACCCCAAACAAACAAAACCCTCAAAACCCAAACAAACAAACAAAACCAACAAAAAAAAGGAGTAGTAGTAAATGCTATGAATTATATTCGATGTTGCCCTAACTAGGGCAAAGCATCTGGTTCCTTTTCCTCATTCTAACTCATGGTGCACAAACATGAACCTGTGGGTACCCACTGGGAATGGTGCAAAACCCAAGATGTCAGTATGAGTTCTGAGAATAGCTTCCAGACATTATAGCAGAGATCAAACAAATGAACATTATTCACACCTGCACTGGGCGTAGATGGCAAAGTAGCAGGTGCTCCAGGCAACAAGCTTTTTCATCCTATTTTGTTCCTCTGTCCTGCTGAGGATGGGGAGTGAGAAAGGCTGGGTAAAAATCTGGTAGGTGCTACCACACCACCATTTCACCCCTGCTAAATTTCCTTCATGCCTAATGGATCATGACAGCTAAGAGTTTCACAGTCTTAAACCAATCAAATTTTCCAGATTTTCTAGAAGTGTTTAAATATTTTTTGCCCACAATTGTAATACATAATTTATTTCCACAGTGTTTTGCTTCATTTTCTTAATAAATGATCCCTCTAAAATGAAAAGAAAAATGGCAAAGAGTTTATGTCGTCTTGTGACAATTGAAAGGATATGCTATAATAAAAGCAGGACTGGGGACAGAATATATGCAATCCCAAGACAAGAACAGAACTGAAAATAGGAAATGGATATTAAGTGAATCCTTTCTGCTCTTTTTCATGATGCTATCTTCTTGCTAATTTCTGTTGTCATACATCAAAAACCAAAGCAGAGCACAAACAACTTTGTTGCTTGTGGTGGTTGTATTCAATCTACTAAAACAATGTATTGTGAATAATTTTAAACATTTTATTTGATAACTATTGATGTTACTGGGGTGGGGTGGTGATAGACGAAAAAAACCAAGAAGTTTAATTAATAAAAAGTTGATATATCTACAAGGAAAATACCAAATCCTCTGTCATGTTGTCACCAGTCACTACATTTAGCTGTTGAAGTGTGAAATTCCAAAATGTTCATTTTAAAGGCTACCTTTCAACAGCTGGCCGAAGAGAGATTGTTTTCAAGGGAACTGATTCCCATGGAGGGTAATGATTGAATTATTTTTATAGACTGAAATACAAGGTGGGAGTTAACCATCTCTAACCTCCAGGGATCTCCTATATTAGAGCTGGAATATCAAAAAAATCTTGTTCCCAAATAAACCTTTATTACATTAAAAATATGAAAAATATTTCAGAATTTTTTATTTGTTACTCAAATCCAGTGAATCTGAAGTGATATTTTGTCTTCTTTTCCTATCAAAGAATGCCTTCTCGTGATAAAACTTCATGTATTGTGTCTGGATGAGATGGAATTAATTTTCCATAGCAGTCCCCATACTGCTGTGCTTTATACAGGTAGGTAGAATGGTTTTGTTAACACTCCAGTATTTTGTCTGCTGCTGAGCAGTGCTGGCACAGCTCTCTGACATTGTCCCTCGCCAGTAGACTGGGGGTGGGAAAAATCTTGGGAAGCGACACAACCAGGACATCTGACCCAAACTGACCAAAGGGATTTCCATACCGTGTGTTGATTGCTCAGCACTAAAAGCTCAGAGAAAGGAGGAGGAATAGGGGTATTCATTATTATGATGTCTGTCTGACAGGTAACTGCTGTGCATACTGAAGTCCTGCTTTTTGGGGAGTGACTGGACATCACCTGTTGATGGGAAATAGAGAATAAATCTCGTTTTCATTTGCTTTAGCAAGTAGCCTTTGGTTTTGCTTTATTAAACTACCTTTATCTTGACCCAGGAGTTTCTTTCCATTTTATTTTCTCTCCCGTCCTCCATCCTGCTGGGGAGGAAAGTGACAGCGCAGCTTGGTGAGCACCTAGGATCTAGCCAAGGTCAACTTACCACACTGCATTTTTAACTTTTTTGAAATATTTGTTAATTCTTTTTCTTCCTAGTGAGACTTAACAGTGAGTTGAAATGCAGCTTATGGTTTTACAATGAAGCACAAAGATAAAGCAGAGATCTCCACATTTGTGCAATTAGTTCAACACAGATAACTTTGAGTGCCCTAAAAACAGACTTTAAACTGATAAATTTGAAAATTTAGTTTGACAACCTTATTTCTGCTATGGGCAAGGGCAGTTTAAGTCATGACAGAGATAAGGGATGAAAAACCACTTGAATTGACTTGACATAAGTGATAAGTGCACTTGCAGGAATGTTCATTTTTTGATGTCATCATCATTAAATAGGTTTTGATCACTATAAAGGTGTGCTCACTGAATGAGAATAAATACTTATTAATAAAATATCACAAAAATACACTGCAGCATGCCATGACAGATAAAAAAAGTCTCCTAAAAATGTTAGGTATATGAAGAAGCACAGAAAAAATATTTCTTGGCAATACCAGCAGCAGAATTTTTATTCTAGTTTTTGTTTATTTTTTAAACAAAATAAACCAGAGATGTTTTACCAATTCTGTGGCTTCCTCCATTCTGGAAATGCTAAGAGGAAAATACTATTGGCAGTATTAAAAAAAAAAAAAATCTGTCTCTTTTTGTTTTTCTAGCAGCTAGTCATCATAATAATGCAACCACTCTATCTTCCTTAGATTTTATTTTAATGCAGCAGTCTAGACCTCTCCCTGATAATTCCAGAATTACGTGAAAGATTATACCAAATTCTGACAATAGGTTTTGCAGGGCTAGAACATGTTATTCAGAAAAAGCATATTCAATCACAATAAATTCATTCTCCAATCTAGGATTTGAAGGGAGAGAGAATAGGATCATTATTCTGATGTAAAATCATGAATGTCTGGAATATAAATTAATGGCTTAACAGGTCAAGAAGACTCATTCCATGAAATGGGCAAAAAGTTTTGGCCAGATATTTAGTAGAAAAGTAAATTCCTTTTTTTGTAAAATAAAATTCATATTCTTTCAGTTTAAAAATATACCTGTGCATATTTTGTATATTTTTGTAATTACTTTTCCAATTCTTTTGTGTAATTTTGAATTTAGCAAATATCAAAATAGGGTTAAATACAGCAAATACTAGCAACACAATCCAGTAATACCTTTTTTTACACTTATCTTCATTCCTTAACACTGATGGCGACTTTAACGTATTGAAACCTTTACTTACAGAAACATCTTTTGGGCTTTGTTAGACACTGTGTACATGTATTTATTTACAACTGTACTTGTGGACACAGTTAAGAATTGTTTAAAAGCTACAGCATAAAGCCTCTATTTGAGGTACTCCAAGCTGTCATCTGGTTAGATGCACAATAACATGATCATTGCAAGTTCTACTTGTTTCTGATTAGAATAAAAGTATTTTCCCCCCACAAACCTGTAAATGTGTAGAGTAATATTTTATGCTTGATTCATTTGCAAAAAAACTCTTGATCTCTGTGTTGTAAAAATATCTCCTTGGTTTCAATATCTTGTTTTAACTTTTCATTTAGGAAAGTTGACCTTTCACCAAAATTTCTTCTTCAATGACTTTCTGATATAGACATCTAGCATTCTGATTGGATTCTGTTCGTTATTTGCACTTGACTAAGACAAGCCACAAGCGTAAATAGCAGCATGGTATAGAAACTCTCTGATGCACAAATTATTCATTTAATGAATACTGTTAAGGTTACAAACGCAAATTAACAATGTTAAATTTTGAATGTAAAGTGATACTGGAGGACTCAATAGACAGTATACTATTCCCTAAACGAATATACTAATACGATGATAAATTACAGTACAATATTCTTCTTTCTAATTCTCCTTTGTAGTTGGCACTCTTGAGGCCAGATCTTGAATCCTATGCTCAGATTTGGACCCCTCACTAGAAGAAAGACACTGAGGTGCTGGAGTGTATCCAAAGAAGGTTACCAAAGCTGGTGGCACTGAAGTCATGAGGAGGCGGCACATAGAAGTAGTGGAGTCACTATCCCTGGTGGTATTTAAAAAATGTGTGGATGACATTCTTTGGGATGTGGTTTAGTGGTGGACTTAGAAGTGCTAGGTTTATGTCTGGACCTGGTGATCTTAAGGGTGTTTTCTGCAATAAATCATACCCAGATTCAATTATTCTACTCCTACTTAATGTAATACCTTAGGCTGCATTCTGGAAAACTTGTTTTAGTTAATATATACTTTCAAAAAGTTTATATTTTCCACCTGGATTATGTTACTCATAAGGTTTCCAAATTTCTTTTCCTAGTATTGTCAACTTTTATTTGCCTATCCTCCAGTGTTATGGATCTTGATCTTTTTTCCCATCTGAATACATATTTTTTAATTATGCTGTCACTCTCACAGGTCCTTCCGTGAGATTCTCTTTAACCTCATTTCAGATCTTTGTGCATAACTTGGGTTTAATTGGCCCTCTAACTAAAAGCTGCAGATAAAGTTTAATCACATTGTGTAAATTCATTTGCAATGGGACTCAAAAGCACATTATCCAAAAATTCTGCTATTACCTTGTTTGCAGGTTAGTGCTGAGAGGAACAAGTATTTGCCAGTAATTTTGTGTTATAGTTATTTTTCAGTTTATGACTACCTGAAAATTTATTGCATTTAAAGAGGCATGTAAGAAGCTGGTGCCTTCTTTACTTCTCTGATGCTCCTGAACTGTTCTTTTTTTCCCCCAAAGTGTAATTAAAAAAAAAAAAAGATTCTTCATCATGTGAATAATATTTTTCAATGGTATCTCTGCCAAAATACCTTTGTTTGAAAATGAGTTGTTCCAATTTTGCCTGCAGCTGAAAGTCTAGGCAACAAAATTGTCCTCTTAAGATTTCTGGATTTTTTTTTAAGCTAGTTTTACAACTTTATAACTTAAGATAGATTATGGCAGGTTGGAACAGTTCTATTGAAACTTTACATTACTTGTGTTCCTTCCCTAAGTTGATTTTTGGCAACTATGTCATAAATAATAGAAATGAAAAAAATCTTGGAGGTCTAGTTGCAATATATTTGATTGGTTGGCCACGGAAAATGTTAATTCAAACATTGATTCTGCTTAATACTCTCACTCTATAGCTGCTGCACCTTTTTTTTTTTATTATTATATTCATCGGATTTGAGTCATTTTCCCACATCCATTTCTAGTGCTATTTCAGTAGTTGTAGAGTATCTCCATTTCTTCCCAGTGCCACTCAAAAAGGCACAATCCTCCCACAGATGCGGTGACATATCTGTCATTCATATGCCTTCATCTTTAAGACATCTCAGATCCACCTTCCTCCCCCCACCACCTTCATCTTCTCTTTGCTTATTTCCTTCATGGCAATAAAAAGAAAAAATCCAACACTCTATTGCTGTTATCATCAAGAGAAACATAGATTAATTTATATAATCTGCCATTTACTTTATGGCACCTCCAGCTGGTTGCAGAGGAAATACATTTACATTTCCACAGTCAAGGTCAATTTACTTCTCCAAGACAGGGCAATTCACAACCTTTTCTGATCATTCTTTGTTTGCAATTAATTCACTGAACTATGTCATTAGCCACATCATGGTGTTATTTCTTCTCTCTTGTGATCTGGGTGAAAAGGTTTTTGTAGATAAGAAAGAAGATTGCATCCTAAGAAAATTCATCCTAGAACCATGGACTATCCTTGGAATATTCTTTCTAAGTTGAAGTAGGCCAAAGGGGTAAACTTCCTATCAGATGCAAATGTAACCCTATTTAATTTCTCCCTGTCAGTGTAAGTGATTTATACTTGAATCTTGTTATATTCTAGATGTTCTACTGGCAAAGCAGGCTCCTGCAGGCTCTGGCTTTCTCTGTCCATATTTAGTCACAGTCTGTAAAACTTGGAACAAGTAATGCTTATATGACATTCAGAATAGTAAGACTAACTGTACATGAAAGTTTGTTTTTTATCGCTGCCCTTAGCCCAGAAACTTCAGAATCTGAGCTTAATCCATGAGATGAGGGCTTTTGGCTTGTTTCTGCAGAAGAAGGAGACAGAAAATGCTCCAGGCTGCCTGACATGAGTTATATTTTTTGCTTTTAAAATAGCATATGGACTAGCATTTCTGAAACATGATTTCACAGACTTTTTAAAAAGTGCTTGAGTTCTAACAAAATTTGAAGATAACAGCTCCCTTGCTTTGTGATTTTGAATGTCTTTAGTCATCATCAAGTAAATATGTGCTAGTATTTTCCCTTTCCTAAACAGTGTAATTAGCATAGCTGGCTGTTATGAGTGTCATTCATTTAGTACAGTCATTCTAAAAAGCTGTTGTGACGTATCTGGCAACGGCTGTTCAGCAAATTTAACAATTAAAGTATACTGTATGTTTCTTCCAAAGCATTTTGCAAAGAACATAATGAAAACAGCTCTTCACAGAAAAAAGTTGTCAGACTAGTATGTGTCAGACCAGCAGAAGAAGCTGAAACTTGTGAGATATGCCATTGAGTAAGAGTTGAGAAGAATATTTGATTTTTAGAGGTATTCAGAAGTGAGCTAGGAACAGAACACTGGATTTCAACAGCTTCTATGTACAGCCCATATATCAAGCTTGGCACTTCTCTGATAAAGGGGAAAATAACTTCATTGGCTCAGATTAACTCAAGTGAGCTGAAATGCTGCTAGTTATCCATGTGTGTGCAATGACCATAACTTGTTTCAAAGAGAATGAAAAAATTGTGAATTGTAAATAACAGAAAGGTGTAAAAAAGTCCAGCTGAAGCAGGGTTTCAAAATCAGAGAACTGTTTTGCGATTGCACTTTTAAGCTATGCAATTTGAGAGTAAAAATGACAGTGTAAGTTCTTGCGTTGCACTGATACTGTTGCAGGACAGATATAAACAACACCAACCTTTTCTCCTCTCCCTTCCTCTTCTAAAATTCAGAATAAGTCATTTAGTAATCACAGGTACTTATAGTTACACAGATTATTTTTTTTTTTAGAGAAGAAGTGTTTTTCCCCTATTTTTAGTATTGATGGTGATATATAAAATGCTAAATCCATGCCTGTAGGAACATGTACTTACAGAAGCAAACACTATTACTCTGTATGAAATCAACATGTAACTCTGGGAGAAAACACAATACTCTAATGTTTAATGAACCAACCTTATTACTGAACAAACTGCTTCTACTCTGGCCTCTGGGCATAATATGATACAATTTATTATAAAACAAATCCAGATTACTTTACTTGTCTGCTTTAGTGGGTAATTCCTTACTGTGAATAACAAAGGTAAGGAACACAAAATAAAACTATATACTAATGGGCTTTTTCTCAAATTAAGGCATATCATATTTCTCAGATGTAGAATAGGAATTCAGTAATAAAACTATAACTCCCCAACTGATTGAAATAAGTAACACCTAAATGATGCATAAGTAGGGAAGAAGGGGGTGGGTTGCAGCTATGAATGCAGTATAGTAAAATGTTAGGACTGGCAATGACTTGTTCATGTTCTATATTTGTCCTCTGTGGAATATGGATCAATTTAATCCTCTAAAATAAAATTCATTTATACACAGCAGCTGTGAGTCCCTTGAAGTAAATTTTTAATGGCTGGTAGCATGATACTCTCTGCTAGAAGCTGCTTTGAAGTACTAGTCTCCAAGTCCATAGAAGTGGAATTCGTTTCTTTGCAGGCATTCAGTCCATTGCTGTCTGCCATACAGCACAATTATGTACCTAACATGGATTCTTTGTGGGGAGAAAAAGCCATACAGAACACTCCAGTTATTAATTTTCAGCTGTGCATATATTACTTATTTGCAGGCTGAAAGTTCTTATGTAGTCTACTGAATGGCAATGGGAAAACATATACTTGCTTTAAAAATATACACTTTTTAAGATAAGTCATTTTAGGAGCATTATTTGTATGCATATTTTAATCCATTGTAAATACTTATCTTTCTACCTGCATAAAACATAAATTAATTAATTATCCCTAAGTAACTGTGGGGAAAACCCTGACTTTATTTAGTAATACATAATAAAGTGTACCTATATTATTATATTTCCATATATTAATTATATATACATTTAATGAAATAATAAACCCCTCTTTCCTTGCATCTGCTGTTAGTTGATTTCTTTTCTCAATCACCAGTACAGAACTGGTTACGAGTGGTGAAATGCCATTTTGTACAGGAGTAAACAGTATGAGAAAGGGACTTCTGTTTCACAAGCCTAAATTTTGGGAAACTGACTCTTTTCTCTGGGATCATGGATGGATGGAGGTTGGATATAGAAGCACATACTTAAAGGTTTTTATTTCCAAGATTTCTTGGACAACATTTGCCTAACTTAAATTAGCTATCTAGATCTAGACTAGCAGTGCTTGTCAGTCTTTACAGACAACAAATAGACATGAAGAACGAAGTTTCAGGATGTCTAAAATAGTCATGAATCTTACTGATATTATTATACTTTTATATACCAGATAAGATGAGATTATTTATTTCAAAGATTACTCTTCTTGTTCTCAATTTTTGCTTCATGATGCAATTGAAGAACATTATGCAAAAGGAAAAAAATAAAAGAACTTCTAAATAAAATTAATATAAGTATTATGTTTCAGGGAAATACAGTATTTCCTATCTTTCTAAATTTTCTGAACTGGTTTTGACAAAATGAAATTTTCTTATTGCAAACTTCAGTCTGCCTCTGTTAAAA
>WBMY01011897.1:0-55909 GCA_013397315.1 Donacobius atricapilla | reverse complement strand
AAAAAAAGAATTGATCAAACTCCAAGATCAAAGCTTCAAAAGTTATAATCACAGCTGGTCAAATAGGAGAACTCTTCTTTTATTTCCAAGTCTGTTCCTCTGCACAGCTCACTTACAGAGAGGGTGGGTAACACAGACTGGGTGTTATGAATAAAATCCTAGATGATATGGCATTATCAGATTTGAGAAGCATTAAACTATCTTTCTGTCTTTTCTTCCCCAGTGATACACTGATTAAAAAAATATGAAACATAATTATAATATTGACAATTATATTAAAACACTATTAAATTAAAAATAAAGGTCAATAAAGCTTTCTTTATCACATTTGAAAATAGTAAAAACAGACAAAAAGGCACAGGACATAGTAGTACCAAATCAAATTTTACAAGCAGAAAAATAAATATTTTTAATGATATCATGTAATTTATCTTCCATCTATAAGTTATGTGGATTTGCTATTTTCCTTGCATTTTGGGTAAAGAAACCAAACAATCTAATGCCACTAACTCATTTCTCGTAGGGAACATAACACTGAACTTTTATAAAAGGGTCAATATAAAATATATTACTTTAAAGTTTTGAAATTATTTTAACATATATTATTTTAAAGATTTTGAAAATCTTTATGTCCTTCTCTCTAAAATAAGTTTGAATAATGTTGCTTAACAATGTCAATGGAGACAATAGTCTTGGCGGATTTATTACTTGTGGTAAGTTCACCAAAGCTGCTTTCTATATTAATTTTTTTTCAAACACTTTTCAAAGGCAATGAGACACATTCAGCTGCTAATAGATTAAGAAAAAAGATATCTGTGGAAATTTGAGAGGAAAAAAAGACCCCTGAAAATTATGAGGAGTTTAGTTTGGCTGCAAGGCATGGAAAACACATTACAAATCAACCCTTGAGTGCTTCAGTTGTTGTTGAAGCCAAACTACTAGGTGAAAAGTACTGAAATGTACTCTTCTTAACTGATCAAAGTTATCCTATGTTGGGAGAGGTTTTACATTTGAAAATTAGATTTCAAACACAGATTCTGAATGATTGAATTGATTAGGTTGTGAAAAAAACACCAAGGGGAATACTGTTTGACCCTCATTGTAATGATGCTACACCGAACTCGGAGAACAGACTGGGCTAGGTGACTATGTGGGTCTTTTTTGCCATTGATTTCAGCTGTTTTATAAACTCTGCTGTACTGGCTAGCAACCCAACCATTTTTAATTCAAACATATGAGGATTTATTAATCTATCCAATATCTTTGTATAAACATCATTCCTGAAAGATGTGTACAATAGAAATGCAATCATTTATATAATTTCAAATAAACCCACTTAATTCTTATGCTATGAAGATGGTAAATATTAAAAGCAATTTAAAACTTGGAGTTGCAGTGGCTAAGTGTGCATTATCACACAATACTAAAGGTCAAAATCTTCCCATAGTACCTGAAGATAAAAAATCTGTTGTAATTTGAGCTGTGCCCAACAAGGAGGAAAAAGGTGTTTTGACTTCACGACTCACTTAAAGCTCCAAAAGTAAAAATTAGCCTTGAGTTTTTAAGCCACCTACTAAATTCGGTCTTGCTATCCCTGTAGTTTTAATAGCTTTTTGTTGTTTAACCATGGTGGGCAGCTCAGTCCCACACAGGGTCATCTATCCCAGACAAATCCAGTATGTAGCCTAACATAACATACCTGCTTCCCCTCAACTCTCACTCCCTTTTTTTAGAAACAACCTTGGTGATGGAGTGACAATGTCAATGAGCAAGACAAGGGCACAGATATAATTTATCTGGGCTTCTGTAAAGTCTTTGAAGTGGTCCCCCACAACATCCTTCTCTCTCATCAGTCCATACCAGGACCAGTGTTACCTAATATCTTAATAACCAACAAAAATGAAGAGATTAAGTTCACCTTCAGCAAATTCACAGATGGCATCAAGCTGAGTGATTTAGCTGACACACCTGAAGGATGGAATACCATCCAGAGAGACCTGGACAAGTTCAAGAAGTAGGCCCAAGGGAATCTCTTGTGGTTCAACAAGAACAAGTGCAAGGTGCTGTCCCTGGGTCAGTGTAGTATTAGTAGAGGCTGGGGATGAACAGATTGAGAAGCAGCCCTGAAGAGAAGGATTTAAGGGTGATGATGGATGGCACTCCATACCTGAAGTATCTACCCAAACATACCAATGTCTGATGAAAATGTATTTTCTTTTCCTACAAATATACCATTGTGAGAAGGTGAAATGTGTATTCAGATTTCATCACAAAGGCTAATTTTCATGCTCACTACATTCTCTACATCTCCTAAGAGGAGTGAAATAGAAGTTTTGCATCCTTTACTCCCTTTGTAAAAGCAGTAATTCAATATTTATGTTTTGCAGTTAATAATTACCTTCTTTGTCTGGAATGATTTTTTTTTTACCTATAAGAATTAAAAGAAAGAAAAATCAACAATATTAGCTGCAGAAAGCAGCTACCTTTATATCCCTAGTCTTAAGTTTGAAGCTCTTATCAGATCTCAATTTGTTTCTAACAGATGTAGGATTAAGTTACATCGCACTTATTGATTTTAACAACTTTTATATGCAATACTGCATGTTACATAACATTGCAAAGGCATTGACTAATTTTGATAAAAGGTGATGAAAAATTCTTCTTGTAGTCGATCAAAAATATGTATAGTGAACTTCCATATGGTTTTAAGTTTCTTTGTATTACTTGTGAAAATTTAATAATACTGACAATATTACGGATGGGGTCACTACAGCCAGCTGAGCGCAGGCAGATTAAGGTTTAGAACATGGATTTTTTTTTAACATCTCCTGTCACGAGTGTCCATGTAGCCCAGTGTGAAAGGCGGACATACCTTGATCTGGGACAGTTTAGCCTGGAGAAGGCTGAGGGGGGTACTCATCAATGTATATAAATACCTGAAGGAGAGTGAAAGAGGATGAGGCCAGGCTCATTTCAGTGCTGCTTGGTGACAGCACAGGCAGCAACAGGCACAAATGTCCCACATAAATATCAGGAAACATTTACTGTGAGTGACAGCACAGGTTGCCCAGGGGCTTATGGAGTCTTCATCAATAACTGGAGTTATTCAAAATTTACCTGCATGTGGTCCTGAGTAACAACTGGCTCTAGGCAGACCTGCATGATGAGGGGATAGACCAGATGACCACCAGAGGTCTCTTCCATGCTGTGATTCTGTGAGATCCTATGAAAACCTCAGCATTTCAAGCAAAGATAAGAAATAGCCAAGTGTGACAAAGAAATACCTAAACTTGACATATTAATTTAAAAAAAAAATCTAACAGTATGAAGTGATAGTAGCAAGAGAGAAAACCAAAAAATTGTCCTAAAATACTCCCAAGAGTCTTTTGTTATATTCTGGTATTAATTGTAAATAAGAGTTGTGCAGAAATTTCCCATACACTGGTATAAAAACACTTATGGCAATAAGTCTATCCTGAAACTATATCTTGACAGAATAAATTATTTTATTTATCTTAAAGTTTAATTAATTTCTGAAAAATTGTTTAGATTTGACAGCAGTTGACACTTTAACTATAAATTCCTTAAACTTACTGGGTTTTGCAGAAAGAAAAAAAAATGGTTGCTGTTTAATGATAAAGCATAATTTGTATGTTTCTAGTTATAGTGAAATATAAATAATTGTGAGCTACAGTAAAGAATAGTAATACATGCTTGACACATATACTTTCCTGGGAAAAGGTATACACTTCCATTTTCTGTGAGCTTTTTACATTTTTTTCCTGAGTTTTGTTTTGTTTTGTTTGCTTCATTGCTCATTTGCCAGACAGTGTTTTAAAGATATTAAAAATATTTTAGGAGGTAGTCATTATATACTGACAGACTGCTCCATGAATAAAGAGGAAGCCTTTTCTTGAACATAGGGAGATATTTTTTTTCTATATTATTACAAAATAAGGCTACATTTATTATACTGTATTACATCCAAATAAAAGGTGATAATTTATTGTTAGACATTTTCATTTTTGCGAGTTGAAGACCACAAAATGTCCAGAAAAGAGTAACTAAAAGAGGATAACAAAATTATGGAAAGCTTTTCCTTACATTTTAGCATTTTACCTAATAATTCATGCACATTTCCTTATTATGCCACGTGCTTGCAATAAAATTTTCCCTTTCCTCCTGCACCTTGTTCCTTTTCATTTGTTGCTGCCTTTGCTTTCAGGTGTTTTAAAAGAAAATAGGCTTTATTTCATCTAATAATTTTTTTAACACGGTGAATTTTGATCAACTTTTACAGAAATATAGGAAATTTAAAATATGTTATATTTTATGATATCACAAAAGGGTTGAGTAAGTAAAGCAGAGTGACCTTTTTTCACTGTATTCGCAGAAATAAAGGCTAAGCATTATGTCGAACCACACTGAACATCGGGAACCCTGCAGGGTAGGGCATCATTACAGACATCAAAACCACAGGAACAACCTAAACACTTGTACCACAGATGTTAGAAGTGCATCCAGCCCCAAGCCCAGGTTCAAAGTCACTCGGGGAATCTAAACAACTGGGTGATTTTAATTTCACTACCAGCAAAGTAGATTTGCTTTCCTCAGCATTCATCATTAGTATATGATACTTAAACATCATTTTAGTTTTACTGATCTTAGATACAGTGTTTCTTTTCCATTCTAAGTCAGTCAACATGTTAAACTTTCCACAAGTTTTTCAGTTTTTCCAAACTGAAAAACCAAAGCAAAGCAAAGCAAAGCAGAATGATCTTTTCAGTACTGAATAATGTATCCATTTTAATTTGGCAGCTGATATGTTTTATGAGAACTTGCTTTTGTGTTTCCTTTTTTCATAGCTTCTGCAAAAACTATTTACTGCAAAACTTAGCTATCAGGCTCTTCACAGCATTATTTTTGAGCCATCAAAAAAAGCAATATGATCTGTCAAAAAAGCAAGGATTATGTTGTATGAACTCTACATTGCTTATTTTCATCAGTTTTCAGTCCTCCATATACATTTTTAAACACATGTTGATATTTTTGTTTTAGGTTAGCAAGATAAAGAGGAAAGTTAAACTTCCACAGCATTGCTGGCTTGAAGCTCACCAGTCTTCCAAAACTGTTGAAAAGACAGGGCAAAAAAGAATATGCACAAAGAATAGAATTCTAAACAGTAGTACACCATTGATACACCATTAATTGATAATGGTTTCATATAACTTAAACTTTACAATTGTGTGAGTCAGGGAAACATCTTTCTTGGTGACATTTCATTATCAATCACATCACATCACATACCAAATAAACATTAAGAAAAAATGACACCTAAGACTTGCAGTTTTTACTGCTGATAATACTTTTAAAAACCTAAAAATAGTCTCTGTTTTCTCACCAATTATATGTAATGTTAGTTATAAAGTTTATTCAGAAAAGATTTCACTGAATGTAAAAAACTAGTATTTTGAGGTCAGGTTCTGTCTTTCATGTTTAAGACACAACATTAAAAAAAAACTCTATTTCTGAAGTCTAAAAATTCACAGCTATGCTCTTAAAAAGAGCTTGATATGACCATGTTGAAAGTGTCAGTAAGTAATGACTGAATTCTCACAAACTCATTTCTATAATATACATAATAATAAAATAGAAAAACCAGCAATTATTAAAAACAACTCCACACCACGAACTGTGAATCACTAACTTGGTATCTATTTTAGAAGACTAAAATATGTTACAAATAATAAAAGGTATTATACAATGCTATTTGCAACTTCTGCATGCAACATTTAGAAAACAAGTCATGATCTGAAACGACAAGTTCCCAGATGGTGTAGCAGAACATATTGACCAGCCAGATGAATAGAAACAGGTTTGGAACATGTAAGAGGAGGTTTATGTGGAATAATAATCCTTATTATAAATTATTTTCAGGGGATTGTGCATGAATTAGACATTGTCCATATAGGAATAGATATTATAGTCATCCTCCTTTTTGTGAACAGAATACAAAATAACCCTGAGTAGTTCTTTTTGATAACACTACTGTGATTTGTAATGTCTCACGGAGGTTTCTTATATAGCCTAAATGATTAACTCCTGAAGTTACAAAAAAACCCCAACCAAACAAAAAAAACCTCTTCAGATTCTGAAGAACAGCAGTACACTGAAGACTTGACTATAGCAGAGACTCTTCACAGACAACAGAAAAAAAATTGCCTTACACACACCCAAATTCATCATTCCTTCTATCATAAAATTGAATGAGAACTTACAACAGGAAAATAAAATTTATTGATATAAGGAGACAGATTTCTGTAAAATAAAAGAAGAATAATAGAGTCATAAAATGTTAAGGGATTGGAATGTAAGCTAAAAAACATCTAGTCTGAACCATGCCTGACATGGGCAGGGGGGCAGGGACACCTCCCACTAAACGAGATTGCGTGAGGCTTTGTTCAAACTCGGCTTTGAACATTGCCAGGGTTCAGGCACCCGCAACCTGCTGGGCAACATGTTCCAGTGTCTTATCACACTCACAGTGAAAAATTTCTTCCTACTATCTATCCTTAATTTCCCCTTTTTTAACCCATTCTGCTATCTGTACAGTTCCTGAACTACAGCCCCTCTCTACCTTCCTAGTAGGCCCCCTTCAGATACTGGAAGGTTGCCATCAGACACAACCATCTCCAGGCTGAATAGACCCAACTTTTTCAGACTCTTTTTGTAGGGGAGGTGCTCCAGTCCTCTTGTCAACTTTGTGGCCTTCTGGGCTTACTCCAGAATAGTTCTATGTCCTTAGGCTGGGGACACCAGAAATGTACACAGTACTCCAGGTGGGATCTCAAAAGACAAGAAAAGCGGGGGAGAAACACCTTCCTTGACCTACTGGCCACACTCTTTTTGATGCAGCCAGGACACCACTGACTTTCTGGGCTATGAGCGCACACTGCCGGCTCATGTCGAGTTTTTCTTCAGCCGTCATCCCCAAGTCCTTCTCTGCAGGGAAGCTCACAGTCACTCCTCTGCCCATCCTGTAGGTGCCTCTGGGATTGCCACGACTCAGGTGTAGGACCTTGCACTTTGCTTTGTTAAACACTGTGAGCTTAACACAGGCACAGATTTTAAAACCTGTCAAGGTCCCCATGGATGACACCCCTTCACTCCGGCATGTTGACTCCACCACACAGCTGGGTGTTATCAGCAAATTTGTTGAGGGTGTCAGACCAGTATTCTGACTTTGGAGAGGAGCAACAATGGAAAAAACAATTAGTTAGTGAAAATCTTTCCAGAAACCTTTTAAGTAATATAAGTAGAGCAATTTATTAAGTACATGACTGTTAAAAAAAAAAAATTGCAAATACAGAAGTATAAAGTATTTAATGGAGATTAGAATTATAAAGCATGAAAGCTGCACTCAAACTTGAATATTAACGTCTGCTACACAGAATTGAAATACAATAGCTGCCTAAATTCAGGTCTGTTGAAGTCAACCTAACTTTTTTCCCAATCAAAAGTTGAAACCTTATGATAAAGGATATTCAGGAATCAAACCAGAGAGTAATGTCCAAACCAGATTTTTTTTTTTTTTGAATAATGCTTGATAGTTCTTTTCTTTTTGAATTTGTAGAAATTATATTTTTATGCCAAAAAAAACCCAGAAATCAGTAGCAAAAAAGTATTCCTTTTACAGTATGAACTGAAAAGTAGAAAATAAATTTCCTATCAATCAGAAAGTCTTAAAATATCAGCTAAAATATTGATTTTAAAATGACAGGTGATTGTACAATCTAGGAATTATTGTGGTGAAAGTAGCTAAAAAGATAAAAATCAATAATAGTTGTGTGGAAAAGCACTGATTTTTCTAAGTATTTTATCATATTTTAGTGGATTGAGAAGATGGTATGTATAGAATATTAAGATGTGAATAAACCACTTACAGTTCTGGAAATTTACTTTTTGGACTCCTTTAAATTGGTGTAATTTTTGCCCGGTTCTGTAAATATTTATGGTCTTGATTCCAGCTAGTGATCACATATAAAAATATACATAGACAAATAAATATATATAAAAAAATATAATGAATAAGTACAGGGGCATCTAGAAGCCAAATTGCTTTCAAAGGAGAATTTCAGTGTCTGCTCTAGCTGAAATGAAGAGATAGGTATCAAGGACCTCAAAGCCACAACCAGTCATGTTCTGTCTGCTTTGACTGGGAGTCAGTCATGATTGAAGTTTTGATCACAGCATTGCACATCTAAGATAGATGAGGTTAAATTTTTCACTCATGCAGGCTTGTGCAGACATTTTTTGAATGCTTTCACACTTGCAAATTTTGAAGCAGAATTTAGCTCTCACAGATTAAACAGCTGAATCAAGAACACAGTGACAGATCTTAAGCACTTGACAGCATGTTACTGATGTGGAGAAATTCTCATAAAAGCGGTCAAACTGCAAAGACAATAACTGAAAATTCCAAGGAACAAGACATGAGCTTGAGTGCTACCAAAAATTAAGTTTCTTTTGAAGATTAGAATATCAAAAACTAAAGCATCAAACCTGCTCCTATTGATAAAAAATACGAATTAAAAGAATTACTTTCCTCACGGTAGAATAGAAGATAGAGAACAAAGTGATTTCAGTGAAGGCTCTATATTGTTATACGAAGAGAAAATCCAATCGTTCATAATTATTGTATACTGGATATTAACACGTTCTCAAGGTAAGTGTCACTAGACAAGCAAGCTTGGCAGATACAACTATTTTTTTTTCTCCAAGTACACCTGAGGAAACACTGTTGTAAGCTGGAATTTTCTCTTCCACTTATACATTTTTAGGATCCAGTGAACCCTCTGAAGTCTTCTTGAATGCAAATATTTATGAGGGTTCTTTCCTCCCTGGAGCTCTTGTGCCTTCACATTCAATTGTTTAGTTGTAAAATGATATATTCCTCCTGAGGTCAAATTTACCCTTTTTAGAAGGGGCTGTGTTGCTGATACCAGGACTGCTGGCACATTTGTGATCTATCTGTGAGCTACTATAATAGCCTTTCAATGCTGACAGAGTTATGAAATGCAATAAGCACTTCATAGTTGCTGTATTTCTTCCCTTTACTCCAAGGCTTAATTAGTCAGATTTACCTATTTTTGAATTTTTGCTACTATTAATGGAGTTGTTGTGGAAAATGTTTCATAAAGACTTTTCAGGAACATTTGAGTTTTACTTCAGGGAAAAAAAAACCCCATGTTTTTCTACCTTAGCCATTATAAATAACAAGAAGATTGACAATTTTTTGTCACTCTTCTGTAACTCTTGTACACCCAGAAGATTCAACTTCTTTTAGTTTATATAAACATGTAGATAGAAAAAAAGATATTTAACAGTTTCTAAAAGCATAAAAAGTAAAACAAAAAAAATGAAGGGAATCAAAACATGGAGAAAGGCTGCCATTTTTGTAAAGAAAATAGTTTAAAGGCTAGTTAACCGTACCTCTAGCTTATATCTATCTATCCATCTATCTAAATATATATGTGTTTGCATATGTGTCTTTGTGTGAATAGCTGAATCAGATGTGCTACAGGAACACAGATAAAATGGTACAACAAAAGATGGGCAGTCAGTCCATATGACCAGACCAGGGCAACAGTAAAGTACCTCTTGCCCCTAAAATGTGCTAGTATGCCCATCAGTTCCCAACTCATGACCTTCACACTTACTTAGGCTAAAGAAGGATCAAAGTAGAAACACAGACAAAATGCTTGAGGAGAGTCTGGTAAGTGGTATGGAATAAATGAGTTAGGGATAGGGGAAAAGGAAAACACAGAGGACAGAACTGAGAATAAAGCAAATCTCAACATCCTGCATTCTACCAAAGGAGATTATATTTTTAGGGATGAATTATATAGTCTCTTAATGATGACATTTATTGATTTTGATAGCTTTGTATGCTTGTTGAATAATAAAAAAAATCAGCCAAAGGGATTTTTACCAGGCCAGTTCCTAGTTAGCTGAAATTCTATTTTCTCTGATGGATCAAAAAATTTAGTGGCTTTACATTTGAGTAAGCACATACCTATATGTAGGGTAAGGGGTCAGTGTTTTATTCCTGAAGATGACCACAATTTTAAACCTGTGTTTATGACAACACTGGCAGCAAAGCTCATTTTTTTCTTTTTAAGATTCTTGAGTGATAAGTATCACTAACTGAATTTTTTTTGTAATTTTTTCTGGACTATTTAAAACATTGAAATAAGTCATTAAAATAAATATAATTTGTTCAAATAAATAATGAATTTCCTTTTTTTATGGGAACACAGTGCAAGTTATTATATAGTTCAGGGAAAAACTTAATAACCAAATATATAATAAGCTGATGCAATGGATATGGAAATAATTGTTTTTCACATCCATAGAAGAAGAAATAAAATGTGCAGAAAAATTCCTTTATGATACATTGGGGGAAAAGAAATAAAGAAACCTAACAGGGGCACTATTTGAACACTGTAAGGAGCCTACAGAAGTGTCATTACTTTATCAACAATTTGGGCAAAGTTTAGGCCATTTCCCTATGAGGAAGGTATAGTAGAACCTTGTTTAGAGGAAAGGAATTAAACAAGCTCAGGAGGAAACTCCCAGCTCCATTTCCAATTTACAAACCTGGGCAATCTGCACCTCACATACCTACCTATGTGATACTTGTAGTATTGAACTTTCAATTTTTTCTTCCATTATTTCTGACACAAAAATACAAAAGATACTTTTTCTTTAGTCTTTCTAAATCAACATGAGACAACTTGAAATCTCAGTTTAATGTCACTTAATGTCACTTCATGTCACAATTATTTCCCACTGAAGCTAAAGGGTAAATAAAAATATTTGATATCATTAAAATGGTATATCACCTCTACTTTGAGTGCGATAAGAGTCCTAGCTACTACAGCATTAAAAATACAGATGAATGGGCTTTAGATCTTATCAAGACTGAGTGAGTTAGATATCAAAAATTTGAATTTTCGGTACCTAGAATATTATTCAAAATGGGGTTTTGGGGGAATTTGTTTGTTTGTTTTGTAGTTTGTTGTTTTTTTCAATAAGCAATGAGTGCTTATTTTTTTGTTTCTAAATCAACAGCTACTTCATATCAATTTGTTCCTGTTAATCAGTAATTTCCTGCAAAACTGTGTATGAGGTCAGAACATTTCTGATGTTTAACCTTATGTTTATATATTCCTAGCTTGAGGTGAGACCTTAATAAGAATGGCAAGGGGATTTTAAATTAAGGAATCTGAAAATAAGGGATACTAGAGTTACTGGTCTACTTGGTCAACCCATTCCAATACATGAAATTATACCAAATACCCAACATTACAAGACAAAATAATTTATAAGTAAAATAATATGAATACTATTGCAAAATATCTTGTTTCTTTTAATAATTTACAATGATATCTTGAAATGCAGTATAATTTTTTCCTTTTATATTAATTACATATTCAAATTTATATAAATTCACATACTGAGTCAATCTTAATCTAGGAATATGTTTACAATCATTTTTCATATACATGAGGATTTTCAAAGACTAAAGAAAGCAGCAAATCTTCCTTAAATTTTTTTTAACCCACAGAAGCCCCCAAAAGACTCCCAACCTCAAAACTTTAAAAGAAAGGGTATAAAATATTTTCTATCCATTATTAACAGAAATTAATAACAGGCACTTGTGCAGCAGTTACCTTTCTACCTAAGCCCCCCCATTTTCACACTGATTCTTCTAGAACACTATGAAATATCCCTTCATTGTTGTCCTAAAAATTCAGGCACAATTAATCAGGGAATTTTTTTTTTTTCAAAATATTACTAGTCTAGGAGCTGTCATGCAAATTATAGCATTATTTTCAGTGATGTGATACATATCAACAGCAACTAAATCCAAACAACCCACCCCCTCCAAGAAAAAAATCTGCCATAATGACACAAGAAAACAGATACAGCCAAACCTCTCAAGCACCATAGAAACTATGAACAAAACAGCACATTTCATGACTTCCCAAGGAATCTAACACATCCCATCTGCTCTCATTTAAAATTAATTTAATACTGTGAAATGATTAATTGAGAATTACCTATGGAGTCATGGCAGTGGAACTGCAGCTCTTTAAAAGATGAAAATAGAAACCAAAAAAGTTTTCCCATGCAATTTAAATTATTCATGACTCATCTTTATCCAAGGATAGATCAAACAGTTCCTTCATACACATGTATTTTCAATTTTTCGTTTGTAGGCAATAATATATGGGGTGTGGGGGAGGGTGGAAGAGGAAACTGAAAAGAAAGATAAATTTTGTTTTATAAGCTGTTCCTCAGAGTGTTATTTCATTCAGGTCTCTGAGACAATATTATTATAATAAGTGCAAAGCTTTATCTATATAGTTTTCTTTGTGTCAAATTAATATACTTGGCTTGAAAAATTTTCAAGTCACCACAGTTCAACCATCTAAGTAGTAAAATTCAGAAAAAAACATAAAATATACTTTTCCTTTTTTTAATAGCTTCCCAGCAGTAACATTTGGGATGGGAAATCTTCCTATAAAAGTAGTAGCAACCATGACAATTCAAGGCCAGGTTGGATGAGACCCTGAGGTACCTGATCTAGTGGGTAGCATGGCTTCCCATGGCAGGGAAAGGGTTGGAACTAGATGATCTTTAAGGTCCTGTCCAACCCAAATAATTTTGTGACTCTGTGGTTACATGCTCCCTTGCATTCTTCATTCAGACTGTAAAACAGCAAATAGTGTAAAAGCAAGCTTCTCCCGAAAATTGAAATTCAGTTGTCTTGGTGTGACCATAGCTTCATGTCTAAAAGCAAAGCAACAATAGGAACTTCTACTAAATCAGAAATTCCGATTTAAACAGCTATATCACAGACCCTGCATGGGATTAAGTTTAAAAATCATCTTGTAGTATATTAATTTCCACAAAACCTCACTGCAACACAGAAAAGCAATTTTTTTCAAGGTGACTACTTCCAAGTTGGGCCTTACACACTAGGTTACAGAACAAAGTCCAGCTGACTACATGCATCATCCAATTGTAAAGCAGCAGTATATGTATTCAAGATTGTAACTTCATGTTTGAAATGGTTTGTCAAGCAGAATCTATAAAGGAGTAACTTTGCATGAAAGAGATTGACTTCATGACATGAACTGTAAATATAAAAATGGATATTTATGACATTTTAAAGACTTCTAACTGAAAGACTAGAAAGACTGTAGGAAACCAAGCTGATAAGAGTGATCAATACTTACGAATATAAATGGATAGTGTATGAGCATGTCAGTAATTAATATTTATATGAGTTGATACGGTCACACATGTATTAATGTACACACCTCAAATACCAGAGACAGAAGAAGTTTTAGATGCATTTAATCCATCAGTTATGGACTGGAAATATAAACATCTAGTTGTCATTTACAGAGGCACCAGTGGGACAGGAAGCCTGTCACACATTTCTGTAAGATGAAGATAAGTAAATAAGCCATAGGGATGAAGATACGCAGCTTTGATTTCTGGAGGGCTTTTTTCAGAACAAAAAAGGTATTGAGAAGCAGTTTTTTGAAAGATAAAACATAATTAGATAAAAAAGCAGAAAAATAACCCCAAGCTTGATGCAATTTATAGCTTATCTGAATTCTGAAGAACTTTTCAGATGGAATATCTTATTTCACAAGTGATGAGCACTTCTGTACTGCATAGCACTTCCCCTTATTTAGACAACATTTTAATTAACTAACTTGTTTTCATAACATTAGCAAAATTTAGGATTGCTAATCACTTTGAATTAACAAAGGCAATTAATGTATCCATAAAATATGATAATTCAGGGAAAAATGCTGAAGTTTTTTACTTCAAATTTTGGAATTAAGAAGACTAGGGGCAAATTTTCCATTTTCTGGCAAACAAGTATGTTATGGTAAACCTATAATAATGTTTTCCTAATAATTAATTACAGTCATATTATGTATCAAGTTCTACCCTCAGTTCATTCACTTATGAAGAACTCCTTAACCTTGCTGCTGCAGGATCAGGGATTGGAAATGTTTGCATTCAATTGAGGCCCTAAGCCATAAATCTTAGTGAGACTAATGAGGATTAGATATCTAAGTACCTTCTGTGAGGTGTTGTAACAATTCAGATCATGTCTACTTGGAGCAAAGGAGTATGGTACAAAGCTTTGAGTTGCAGTACAGAGCACTAGGCAGATATGTTTGCTCATCTATCTGAACTATCATGGTAGTGAATAAAATTAGCAAGTTCATCCTGCACTCTGTAGGATAAACAGAGGGAAACTTCAAAAAGAAGTAAAAAAAATCAACAAAGAAATGTGAAGCAACATATTTTGTGAGACTAAGTAGTCCTGCCTCTTCTGGGGAAGAAGTGAGAGCTGACTGCTCATCCTGCTATTCATCCCTCCTGTGATCTAGAATGTGAGGGTAGCCTACCCTTCCATTGTTGAGAAGGAATACTTTATGTGGAAGACAAATAAGGACAAGAAGGACCTTGATTAGCAGAGAAAGAGACACTATGTCACACATAGCTCATTATCTGAAAAAAAAACTTCTTAAGGAAACTCAAAAAACTACCAAATGTGATTTTTTTAAAATGCAAGATATAACAAAACAGATCCAGAGTTGTTTATTAAATTACTAGTTGTAATTATTTCACACATTAAAGCCTTTAGTTTGAGATAATATAACAGTTAGGCCTAAACTCATTAGAGCGTATTTAATTTTAAAGATAAAAGTATGAAGTAGAACATATTTGCTGCCAATACTTTAAGGAAATCAGACCAGTGAACTAGCAAAACTATCTGGATATGCAGACAGAAGCAGTCTGTTGAAGTGCTAAACCACTCCTGACAGCATTTGCTCCTTCTCCAGGTGCAGAGAGAACATTTTATTTATTCTAAGTTTTCTGAGTAGATCAATTCATTGACTAGTTCACTCAGACTTGAGGAACCAAATCGGAAAGAAAAAGAAGTAAAGAAATTCGTAGGTTATTCATGCAGACTGAGAGAGCAAAAATGATACATACTGGTTCTAAAATCTTAGGATAAAATAACCAGAATTGTTATCTGATCCTCCATTAATAATCTAAACATACAATCAGGAAAACTGAAAAACAGCTGCATTTCTACAAAGTTCTTTATTCCCAAAAGACAACAATCTTCTCCTCAAATACACTTTGCATATTTCAAGAACTTCTTATACATTTTCTCACCATTCTTTTTCTCTACTTTGAAAGTAGATTTTTCCCCCCATGTACAAAATGGTTGCTGCTTTTAAGTAATACTGAAAACTCATGAATGATATTGATACCATGTCTTCACTGAAGTCCCTGGCAAAGATCCCAATGAATAACAGTGATAGGGCAAGATTGATTTCAAGAGTTTGTAAGAAGTAATTTATTGAAACGTGAATCTGCTGATGCAAAAATGTCATATAAATTTTTAACTGCAGTATTAGGAAAGGAAGAAAAGTTTCATATTCCAGAAAAAGACATAAATTTCACAGGAAAAAAGAAAAAATGTGGAGTTGGAATAAGGATCAAACCAGGATGAGTAGTCTCACTCTTTGAAAGTTGCCAAAATACCCAAGCCAAATGGAACTTTAATCTGAAGTGAACAGGAAAAAAAATAGGCAACTCTTAGAAGTATATTCAAAAATGTGTTGAGAGCTGGAAAAATAATGTGAGCAGAGAAAGTTAAATGCTGTCACAGTTTGTAGAAAGTGATTTAACATGGCTCTAGTAAAATAGTCTCAGAGGGCTAGTAACCCTCAATGCAATACACTGAATACAAACTTGGAGCAGGTACAGCCTGAAAACACCAAGAGAGCTTTGACATTAATTAAGGGTATTTAACATTGATCTTTAATAAAAAAGTTTAGTAAAATTAGGGTGGAGAAGAGGTTATTTTGTTTAGATACCAAAAAGAACTGGGGAGATAAAAGCTATGAATGTCCCTTAGAGTATCTTCTTCCTTTTAGAGAAAGTTTTGCTATGATAAAACCCCTAAGACCCATAAATAATGTTGATTTGTGAAGGAGTTGATAAGACAGAAATACAGTGCACCTGGGAAGGTAAGGAATTGCAAATATTGAGAGTACTATGATAAGTAGTAGTTGAAAATGAAGAAACTTGTAATGAAAGTATAGGTAATGAGTAATGTACTAATTCAAGAATTTGTGCTAGTGGAGTTGTTTGGTTGTCTTCCTCCTTTTGCAGGGCACATAAGTGTAATCAAGAGTACAGTTAAAAGCAACGTGTGTGTGCAGCATGTGCTTCTTCTTCAATAAAGATTTTTTTTCTGTACAAAATAGTAGATTTATATCAGTGCAATGACAATGGTTCTTACAGGTATTTGGGGTTGAATACTATTGATGTTCTTATTGTAAAGCTGAAAATCAAAATAAATTAGATATATAATACTAACGTACATGGTCACAGCAATGTCATTGTGCTTTATCTATTTCCATTATATTTATAGTTTCTATTTCATTGCATTGTATGCTTGATACAGTTTCCTTTTTGCTATTGTAGTAGCTGTCATTTTTTCTGCCCTGCTAAAAGGAGACATTTCAACAATGTCATATATTCTTGAACACCACTGGTAGACTGTTATGTTTTTTTCCACAGCTACTTATGTTGTAACTTGTATTAGAAATGGTCAGCCTCCCACTGTCCACATCTGCTTTCAATTCACAAGCAGTTGGTGTAAGTCATGCATCATCAGCATTTTGCTTGCTTGCCATTCTGTATCATCTGGGAAGCCATTATATGAAGTAATAGAAGCAGAAAATAGGTACACTCCCTCTTTAAATTTTCAGCAGGGATTCTGCTTTTTGTAACTTCTGCAAATTGCACCATTAAATTGCATATGTTGGCCTGTTGGGTGCCCCTAATTAAATAAATAAGGAAAAGAACAAAAAAACTTCATTAACTGCCTATCTTACTAAAACTTCCAGTCAAGTAAAAGAGTTTCCCATTTTTTTTTTGTCTCAGTTCAACCAGCTCAAAAACTGGTAAGCCATGCAGAAGCACAGTTTATCATGCCAATTATATTTAGTGACACAAGTGCACACTGCATAAAACAAGCACACAAATTCCATTTAGTTCATATAGTTCCTTCTTCAAACATGCGAGTTCAAAACTAACACTGCAATTTCAAATAATTGTTGAAGAGAGAAGGTAAATTTCCTCAGGAGAATTAAAAATGGAACAAGTAATAAAAGTGGGGGAAAATTAGTACATTATTTTCCTAGTTTCAACCGCATAGAGTTTATTTTCTTCATGATAGTGATACAGTGCTGTATTTTGAATTTTTTAAGAGAATAATGTTGACATCACACTGATGTTTAAGTTGTTCCTAAGTAGCGCTTACTCTAAATAAAGAAGTTTTAAGATTCCTATTGTATTGATTTGGCATGAATGGTAAAAACCAATTAGTGATCTGCGTTAAAACTGACAGCCAGAATAGCCAATCAGACACTAGTGTACACCTCTGGGACACTTGGCTTTAAATACAGGTGAATTCTGGGAGGCTGTCCTCTTTTGCCCTGGACCTGCCATGAGGTAATACCGTCTGGGCAGCAATGGGGCCTGGCTTAGGCCCTGCTGCCTCTGGGGCCAGGACAGGGCAGCTAGGATGAGGCTGGAGCCGAGCTGGGTGCCCAAGCCCAGCAGATGCCAGCAAAGAAAGGGGAGCCTCGGCTGCTGACATCCAGCCATCCAACGGCCTGCACCGCACCGTCGGCCAGGCCGAGGGAGATGTTCTGTGGGCCCCCGAAAAACAGCACTGAGTGGGCCAAACCCAACTGGGCCAAACCCACCCCATAAGATTGAGGAGCGGTGGTGGAAAGAGAAGATCCTGGCTGCTGTTTCTGAGCCTTCCCACCAGTCTGGATTCAAGACTTACAGCTGCCACCCTGGCAGAAATCACGTGGCCATCTGCTGGCCTGGGCAGGAAATGCTAACCTTTCCTAACACAGACTGAGACTTTTTAAACACTAACCCTTCTCAAAGAAAGAGGAAAGGCCAAATAGGAGATATGTAAAGGGACAATATGAAGATATCAAAGTCCGTAAAGGAGGAGTGTCTTCTTAAGTGGAAGAGATGATACGTTGCCTCNAGACTATTTTATAAGTGGTACTGACCTAGAGTTCTGAGTTCTTTCTCTTTACAATGTTTGTGGAAACATAAACTGTTGGTAGGGGGCAGGGGAGTGCTTTTAAAAAGTTTCATGGGGTTTTTTTTTATTTGCCCTTTAGTGTGTGTTAATAAACCTGTTTCTATCTTTAAGTTAAGCCCGTTTTGCCTTTCTTCTAATCCTATTCCATAGTAGAAAACTATTTAGACCACTACGCTAAATTTATCAAACCAAATTCGGCGAATGTGAAACCACTACATCTTCTGGTGTTTTTGCCTGGTTTCGAACTTTAACCCTTTACACCTGTGTTCTCCCAGAAAACAGCTGCACAAGAAGCCAGAGGGAGCATGGTTAGGACAGCTGACCCGAACTGGCCAAAGGGATATTCCATTCCAAAGAGCAACCTGCTCAATGAATAGACCGGGGGCAGTTGTCCATGAAGGAGTCCACTGCTTGAGGGCAGAGTGTGCATCAGCCAACATGTGGTGAACAACTCTGTTGAGCATCTCTTGCTGGGTTTTGTTCCTCAATTTCCCTGTCCTGTTCATTACAATGATATTAATATTGATATTTCATTATTATTGTTATCATTTACTTTTGTTTCCAATTATTAAATTGTTTTTCTCTCAAGCAAGGTTTTACCTTTTTCTGACTTTCCTCCTCATCCCTGTGAAGGGGCAGAGGAGTGAGTGGATGAGTGAATGGGTGATGGTTTGTTGTCAGTTGCAGTTAAATTATGATAATTATGGATTTGCTTATGTATCGCTATAAAAAGTTTATTTTTTGAAATATGTAGATTGTTCAAAACTCGTAAAGAAACAACACAGATTTAAACTCTGTAGGAAAAAACATTGTGGTGTTGTTGTATGAACAATTCTCTGATACAAATTCAGATACAGTATATTTGCCTTTTTTTGAACAAAATCAGAGAAAATACTGGAACTTTTGTGTCATTTCCTTTCTTTTCTGAGGCCAGAGAAAGGAGACCATAAATTGGCCTCTAAAATACAGTTGTATAGAGGTACTTACTTGGCTCATATGTACATATTTGGTGAGGTAAAGTTCAGTAGGTAGCAGTGATCCATTTGGAGTGCTGGGACAGATAGGGGAAAGTGGCATGAAGGACAGAGCTATCAGCACTGAACCATGCTGCTTTATGGTCAGCTAAATTTGAGCTCTGAGAACTTTTTTACAGCACTACAGAATTGGAAATTAGAAGCTTGAAAAAAATTATAAATGAATGTGATTGGAATTGGTATTCAAATTTCCAATATTTCATCATTTATTCCTGTTTCAAGTCAGGAAACAAAGTTATTTTTTCCCAACATGAAATCCGAAAAAATCTGAAAAAATCAGTGAAATGTCATGAAATTCACAGGCACTCTGGTTCCTTAATTTGAAGCAAGCCAATCCTCTGTGTAGGCTTTTCAGTGCTTTATTCTATCTGGATTGAATGAGAATTCTATGTAGAAGGCAAAGCTGTGACCTTAAAGACAAGCTGATGCTCTCACTGAAGGCTTTGTTCAGCATGCTTGGCAAGGAAGTATAGATGTCTCTGGAGTGGGCAAGTAGCAGAGTATTCTTCTTGCTCATATCACGTTTCTGCTTGGCCTCAATGTAGAGTTCTTATTAGTAGAAAGAACTGCATACTTTATAAAAAAAAGCATCTATATATTTCTGTATATCTCTCCTTAAATAAACAAGGAGCACCTCAAAAAAAAGGTATTGCTTATCATTGACAACTAAAGTTCACCTGATTAGTTGAGGCTGATGTAAATATAAAATTAGGCAAAATTAGTCTCACTGTCAGGGTACCTATACTAGACGTGTAACTGGAAGGATGTCTCAGATGTTCTATTTGTGTGCAAAATGAAAACAAACTTGTATAAATTACCAGTTCCCTTTTCTTTTCCCATGCTTACCTAGAAGGCAAATTATGCAAATTATTTGTAAGGTTTTTAATACATCTTGTTGCTTTGTTGGTTTTCATTCTAGGACATAAAGATTCTACTTAAAATATATTGACTCTTATGCTCTACCACCTATTTAAAAGAGCTCACCACCAGAAAAATAAAAATCGACCCAACCCAACAAAACAATTTCCACCAAACCCTAACTAATCTGAAATTCTGCAAATTAAAGCACCTTTAACACAATGAACCATAAATGTCTGTATGTTTAAGTATGACTGAGAGTCTTAAATATGAGAATAGGCACACTTAGGCTATGGCATTAAGAGCCCTCTAGTCCCAATATTCAAGTAGAATGAATTGTCAGTGAAATCAATAAAAACTGTGTATCAAAATTCTTGGTTTTTCTTGCATATTTCATGATAAATTTGTGCTAGCTTATTAAACACTTTCATCATAACTTTCTGAAGACTCCGCTATATATACTGACTATGAATAATACATTAGTCACAACACTATCATTTTTTTCATGTATCGTTTTTGAGACCCTTAACATATGGCCTTTTCATTTTAGGATGAAGCATATTCCTAATAAAAATAATATACCTGCAATCAAAATAGCTTTGAATTATTGAGTTTAATGGAGTTTAACTCTTTTGATATTGAGGAGATAATAAGATCAAATAAATGTACAATTTTACATAATTAAAAATGCATTCTAAATGTTACTTTTGTTTGGATTGATTTTGTGGTTAGGTTTTTTTCCAAGACTACTTTTTATGAGGTCATTTACAGACATAATCATGAGTAAATGTGACTTCTTTTATAGCTAAGGCAAATGAAGCATATCTTCAATTAGAAACTTTTGAAAATGTAGTGTGGTAGCCTACTGAGAATGGAATTGCTTTTCTTCACAGCCTCACACCCACTCCTCTTTAGAAGATCATGGCTGTAGATAAGTTCTGCAAGAGCAATATCCTTCTCTTGAAGTATTTTCAGCCACTGGGTGCTTCAAATTGCCTATCTTAAGTGTAGTTTAGGATATTTCACAAATATATATGTGCTGGCTTTACTTTAGGTATTCAAATTACTTTTCCTAAGTTTTCCTGTGAAGTGTAATTAAGTAAGTATAGCTGTTTATGTAGACATAACTGTAACAATTTACACTCTATATATAAGTAGAAGTAAATTTTCAATTTGTTTTCTGTGATCCATCAGGAATTCCCTCTGCAAGGTGGACAGCATAGTTGTTCCCAGTGTGGTCACGGTCCAGTAAGCTTTATCTCTTTTTCACTATGCCTTTATGTAAATTATTTCAATTTCTGATTTGTTGCATATTATTCATTGTAATAAAATGAATGTGTATCAAAACCAGAAAGATTAATTACAACTGAAAGGTATTTAAAAGAAAAAATAGAACAGACTTTAACAATATTGTAGTTTATATTCTTATGACAGGCTTGTACTGGCAGTTGGAATCATTAAGACACAGTAAGACATAATAAGATAAATTTAGTGCCAAGAAACAAATTATGATTAAAGTCTAAAACCCCACTGATACTCTCATAGAAAAATTACATAAGGAAGCTTTCAAAATTTTTTAAAAATAATCATTACCTAATGTTGCATAGAGGTACTTTTTAAATTCTGAAGTCCAAATCCAGGAATTGTATGTATAATACCTCTATATTTTCTCACTTTTGGTTATTAAGCTTCTGATTTTTTAATTTTTACCATTAAACAGAAATCATATTAAAGACATAGGGTGCTCAAACAATCTAGAAAACCATTCTGATCACCACTTCATATTCTGGCTTAATGCTAACATAAATAGGATGAACTTTGAACCTATTTTTGTGCATAGTAGACCCCAGTAAAGATACAGGGAAGAAAAACTATTGTCTGAAACTCTTTTTTTTGAGCTACCTGCCTTAACTTCATTTCATCCATTTAATAGTTGTGATTTTTCTAATTAATTTTAGGAAATTAAATTATTCAAAATTTGATTCTTTTAAGACCCACAGTTTCAGGTGGCTTTCAGGTGATAATCATGTCTTATCTTGATGATTATAGTATCTGTTTAGACAGGCCATTTGATCTGTAGCAACTATTACAAATACTGATAGCTTGATTCTTAACGTTCACTCTGCTCCTATTTAGGTTGATGACAATAGGGCTATAATGAGGAATGAAGGACTGGATAGAAATATTTCTAAAGATTTCTTAGGCAAAGCAATACTGCCAGGTATTAAAAAAAAAAATCTAAACTACTCTCCCTGCTAATTCAATAACAAACATAAAAGAATTATACTTGAAAGACACTTCTGGGTTAGATAGTTCTGTTTGTACACAACCATCAAGCACTGCTGAAATCATACATGGTTTAACTACAAGAAAACATGTGAATATATATGTGAATGATTTAATCATCTAATTCCCAGAAGAGTCATGAATTCTTAAGCACATGTGTGATGAAGCTCATCAACGTTCTATGAAACAGGTTTCTAAGGAAAGATCCAAGACACACTGATTTTCTTCAGTCTTCAATAGGATTTTGTTAAAGCCTTTGAAAAATATGAAGAGTTCTTGCTGAATTTCATCTGGAAAAAGGACAGTATTTTTGAGTACACTTTTTTACAACTAATTAGTTATTAAAATATTAGTTTCATGATTTCTTTATTTTCTGAAGCGTTTATGATCTAAATTTCTACATTTTCAAATTTCTACACATTTCTACAAATATGCATACTGGGGTTTACAAATACTGTTATAGATGTTTCAAAGTGCTGAAAGCATTGAAAGGAATGTGAACTTAAGTCATATGATTAGCAGACTCTATAGTTATAGAAATACAATATTGCCTTGAGTTTTAATTTACAATGAATCAAAAGGAGTTAGAAAAACACCTCTTAAATGTGAAAGACTGAAGTTGAAATTTCATGTGCATTATGAGGAAATCCAGATGCTTCAGCTAAACTTGGACACTACAAGACGTTCACTGCTGATCAGGAACCCTTGCTGAGGGAGGAAGCTGCCTCACCCCAGGCTCCTCTACCTTTGAAGGATTATGCAAATACTTCCCTGGTTTCTTCAGGAGGAAGCTGTGTGCAGCAGATCCACAGTAATTACAGTTTTCTGCTTCTAGTTTCCTTTAAAAAAAGGTTCACAATACTACAGGAACATTGAAGAACAATCTGAGCTTTGGGGGTTTCGCTGCATTGTTTGACTGACATTTTGAGAAGAAATTTTACTACACTAGAAGGATAAAAGAAAAAAGAACTCACGGTAATGGAGGGTGGGAAATTGGAGTATTCTGTTTCTTGAGGACAATCCCACTGTCACCCTGATTTTTCAGCCTTCTTGTGTCTCACAGTTTCATCGTTCTTAGGTTGTTTCTCATGCACAGATATTATAAATAGAAGCAATGTTTTTGTTAGTCAAGGCAGTTTACATTCTTTGTCTTAGAGATATGGGCAGCTGATGGACAGTTGTCTTAACCAATGGGATGGGGAGAGGTGTCAACCTTCTGCCCCAGTCCCTGGCCTTTGTAGAAATACTGTAAAAGTGGGGCTAGATTTCATAATAAACAGTTCATGCCATCTCACCAGACAAAGTGTGTGTCTGTGTGTCTGTGTGTCGAACAACGGCACCCCACCACCCTCAAATATATAATTTTTTATGAAAAAACCAATATTTTTTTCTTTTATTACTTCAATTTCATAAAGGCAAGAAAAGAGACAAAAGCATAATACTACATTTGCCAGAAAAAATTGACAGAAAGAGAAGAAGTAATTATATTGTAGCAAAGTTAAAAAATACATCATTATAAAGTTCATAATATAAACAAAGTAATAACTAGTCTCTAAAAGTTATGCTTAAAGGAACACTCTAATATAAGCATGAAACTGATAAATTTGATGATATTTGTGTTCCCTTGCTAATAGAATTATAGTATACAATCCACAACATTCGCCTCAGGGGGAAGAGCTTAATATAAAATGCATATGTAAATCACATAAGAAAATTGTCAGAATAGCTTTACACGAAAATTAAATCACATTTGTTATATTAGGACAGACACAATGTCATTTGCCATATGTCTTGCTTTGTGAAATTCAGTCACAGTATTTGGTAAAGCTGAACAGTTCAGGAGCCGCATAATTAATATCTGCTTCAGTGCCTGCTTGCAGCCATTGTTTGGGGTAATTTTAACATATATTCTCCATACCTACTCATTTCTGTAGTGTGCTTCCAAGCTATATTAAGGCTTATATAAACATACACTGTAGAACCACATCCTATAAAGATATATTGTTCCTAAAACCCTGTTATTTACTAAATAAATCTCCACAGTTGTTAATTGTTTATTCAAGTTTAATTTGGAATATATTTTCTTAGCTAGAAACTAGACTGCATCTGTCATTTCCTTATCACAAAACACAAAGGGGAAGATAGTATGGAAAATGAGGACTGGAGAAAACAGAAGTGGTTAAAATGGAGAAAAGAACAAGATAAGGTATCCAGAAATAAATGGAGAAAATCCAGGAAAATCACTTTGAATAAAAGTCAGATCAAAATAGCAAACTAGATTGGAAGATGCAATTAAGTGAAATGAGAAAAAACATCTTTTTGTTAGTCATGTGCAGTCCTCATTTTTGTCTTCACCTCAGGTATACTTGTGTGTCATGGTGCAATATGTTCTTTTGCTAATAAAGTCAATGGTTCTCACTCATTCAAGCAAGTAATAGAACAATGGCAGAAGTTCTCTCCTTACACTGGCAGTTTTTTTCAGACATATTTGCAAAAGGCTGCTTTTTGCACATGCTTAGATATACTTGGAAACTCTTAGCTTACACCTTCAAGACCAAAGAATAAAGAACTTGTGTATTGCCCTGCAAAATCTTTCATGCATGAGATAAATTCAGCATCAAGAGAAATACATGAGAATACATTAGTGCACTCAATCAATTTCTTTGACTTGTGCTCCGGGGAGCTTATTTTTAAAGTGGTGTGCAGGAGGTCCTTGGTACTTACTGACATTTTGCTGAGGTATATTGTTAATAAATAATTTGATTTGTGCACACATGTCCCTTCCATGGCTTTAAAGATTTATTGCTTAATGGCTGATTTAACTTAGCAGGTGAATTGAAACAGGGTGACATGGGACCATTGCAGCTAAGTACAAGATGGCAAATTTATCACTGTGCAAGCTGTGTCTTAAATGCTAAACTTCTAAAGCCACAACATTGTCTAATTTTAGGTCTAAAATTGGATGTTTAAACTAACATGTTAATTTCCATAGTGTCCTCTTTATGGTTTAGCTAGGATAGAGAATTCTAAACAAGAAAAGAGAGCAAAAAGCTCCATTAAAGATTGATGTAGAGACAGAATTTCTCAGTGAAACTAGAGGATGCAGCTAACTTCATCAAATCTGCCCAAAGGAGTGCTTTTGCCCTCTTCCTTGTCTTTCCCATGTCAGCACTGACATTTGTCTGACCCTCATCAGTGATTTTGTTGAGGAGCTAAACTGGTGTAAAACAACTCACTTGTTTACTGGATGAGTTCTCTGCTCTGACCCAGCTCACTGAGCAGCAGACAGATGTCAATGCACGTGAGGAGAGTTGGGGGAGCAGAGGAGTGAAGTAAAGCAGATTGATGCTAGATCAGCTTAGGGGTATGTGACACCATGGTCTTCCAGCAGAGAAGTTACTGTTATATGAAGGTGAGTTCCTTAATTGAGATTCAAAGCTTAGTTGTTCAAAGGTAGGCTTTCCCCTCTCCAATCTCAGATTTAAACAACTTCAAAAAAGCACAGTCCTCTTTGCCTCAGCTTCCATTGCTGACATTGTCCAGCAATGTCCACTTATGTTCTAAGCATGTTTGCATTGGGTCCTATTCCTTAAACCAAAATCCACTTTAACTAGCTGTGTTAACAGGAATGACAGCAAAAGCTGTTACAAGAATGCAGTTATTGGAGCCCCCCCACTCCTTTATTTTTATTTTTTTCTTTAATGATTTAATTCAAAGGACTGAACTGTTAAAAAACTATTATTTTTTGTAAGGATGATTTGCTGAGTCATTTACTGAGTCATTTGCTGATTTGCCTCAAGACATGGTTTAAATTGTTTTTCTTTTATTCAATAGTTTTTACATCTATTCTCCTTATTTCTGGGAATCATTAGAGTATGGTTATTAGTAAAGCTAATAAGGCACATATCTTTATTCCACAGAGACAGTCCTGTCAAATGGGTGGTCTAACAGGTAGATGAAGTGAGGATGTCAGTAATAAATAAAGGTTTTGCTCCCTACCTGGGAGACTTCCTCTACCATGAATTAGATTTTTGCTGTTATGAGGGAACGTGCCAATGACCAAAAAGATTTTCTTCCGGTTTTTTTTAGCTGTGAACTCTATTTCTCTCATTAGTACATCACTACTTACGAATAGCAGATGGATTCAAGGCCTAAGACGTGAAATAATATGAGAACTCATATTCATTATGTATATGCAAAGAAGAAAAGAGTCTGACTTTTATTTCTTTTTTTTACTCATTTTCTTTGTGTTAAAGTCAAGCAGAAATAGTTTTCTGCATTATGTTTTAATGGCTACCTTTTTGATTTTTGACCATAAAGGTCTGTAGAGAGAGGAGTATAGAGAAAAAAAACCCCTTGATTTTTCCCACTGTGATCGTATAAATTATACAACTTTACAGGTTTATAAAACAGCACTTTTCTAATGAAGGCAGACCCCAGTAATGTTATAGTTACCTATCAAACATACCATCAAACATGCCATCAAAACTACTTTGATGCTTTCCCTTACATTTATATGTTTGACTATGTGTGACTCTGCAACAGGAGACGAAGCATGAATATAAACAGGGCAGAAAATAAACAATCAGTAATTCAAAGTGTTGTCACTTTGAAATTTAAATCTTTGCTAGAGCAGTGTTTGTCAATGGACTAATATTGAAATAACTGGGTGCTGCTTGCACAAGAACCTGTCAACAGCAAAGATTAAATGAGATGATAAGCTACAATATTCTGTAATATGTTCTCTTTATCATTCCACTACATAGACAATAATTCATCAATTAAATCAGAATACATACAAGTTTAGTTTGCAAACATCTAAGAAGGCTTTAATTTAAATTTGTATAAGGAAAACCGAAATTTGAAAAATACTAAGAAAACTTACGTTAAATTCAAAGAACAATCAATCAATGAAAAGATAAAATATAGAGAGAATGAAAAATATGCTAAACAGTAGATATAGTATTTTTGAAATGGCAAGACCAAGCTCTGGAAGATAAAAAATACTGGAATTGGTTTAAGCAATAAGTCTAAGTAATTTTAAATAGTTACTAGTGAACAAAATTGCGAAATTATGCCATTCTATGCTAATTTTTGTGAACTTTGCTTTCAGTCAGTGATCAGTATGGACAAAATAAAATTAAAAAAAAAGTATCTTCTACACAGGGCAGCTGCATCCTCACATCATTTTCTGAGGTATATACAATGAAACACCTTAGCAGTTTACAGCTGGAGACAGTATTATTTTCATTTTATGAATAGACATAAGTATTCAAATGAACTAAAGTATCTCCATTGATCTGAGGAGTAGGCAGTCTGTCAGAATCATTACCTTAATTCAATCAAACATTTTTTCCTCCAAAAAAATAATAAAGAAAAATGCTATAATCTTTGCTAAAACTATAGGTAATGGGAAGAAGTACTTTACATTAGGAAGATCAGGTGTTAAAAAACTGGAAAGATGCTACTCTTAGCCTTGCCTGTGGTAAATGGCTACAATAAACAACATGGCATCACAGCAGTGGTGGCTGCTGCAGAATTATTAAGTGTTTTAGTATTTGTAACTCTGGCATTTTTTTCAAGTTTTCCATTAAGCGATTCTTTAGGGCTGATCTTCTATCAGACTCAGAACAAAACTCTTTTTCTTGGGTGCAGGTGATATAGAGCAATTTCCTATTTTAGTAGTAAATTGATTTGAGAATCTAAAAGCTTTTGGGCATACATCAAAAGGAAATAGAAATCTATTATGTCATGGCCCTAGTCATTCATGCAAAACAACTTTTTATTAAAGTGCTGGAAAACCAAATTCTAGCAATTTCTGTCACTATATATGAGGAGAAATTCTTATTTTAGCAAAGCTTTCAATTTTTTTTGTTCCCACTCATAGCTGCATTTTCACCACTATCTTTAGGGGTTCTGCAACAATTGTGAAAAGTGCTGCCATTAATTTTTAAAGAAAAACCCCACACTCATTAAAAAAATAAACTTTTAGGATTTCCCAAGGCAGGTTAGCTTGCAAATATAGTATAAAATGACAAGTGATTCTTGAGCTGACTGCACACCTTTTCTCACACAGTCAGAAGTGCTGGAATTTTATCATTTCACTACTAATTATCTCCTTAGAACACTTCTTGGTACAGCAAGCTATCAGCTTCATAGTGTTGGTCCCAAATGTCTATGTTAATAACAGCGTCTGAGCGATATTCAACAGTGAGTCATAGAGTAAGCTAGAAACCTTCCAACATTGTCATCATCTGCATCCATCCTTTCACCTGACTCTTGCAAGAGCCTAGTTTATCTAACCAGGCTCTTGTAGGTGTTATTTTTTTCACTGGAGGGAAAAAATATTGTCATGAGTTTAAAGTCCAAAAGATAAGCTCTGGTTGTTGTCATTGAAGGTACATGATTACATGGTGGACTTTATGCAAAACCACGTAATATTTATTAAACTATTATTTTCTTGCGGAGTTTTAGTAATTTTCATTCCATCACTAACAAGGTTACTTGCATGTTTGAACAGGTAGCTGTAACAAGCTCTCATTGCTTCCTTTTTATAGCACAATTGAACTGAAAGATCACAGCTGGTCATTGCAAAATGATATGTCATCATATCTATAAAATTTTATTTGTTACACATATTAAATGATGCTTTTTTCTTTTTCTTCTTTTGCACAGCAAATTCTTTCTTCATGTTAACATTACAGAATGTTTTATCTATCACTTTCTGTGAGATTCATCTGTCAATTATCACTTTGCCAAATTCCCAATTCTCTCTAATCCTGCTGTTCCTTAAGCGAGGCGTAACATACATTTGGTGCTGGTGCTAAGATACTTGTAGAAGAATTAAATAGTAATAATGAGGAAGCAAAAGTTGTTTGGTTTTTTTTTTTGCCAACCATCTAATCTCTTATTACCCTATACTGATAGCTAATTTTTTTTCTTAGAGAGAATTTAGGGAGCACAGATTATCAGTGTGTCTTGCCTCTTTGTAACTGACAGAAATTTATTGAGTTTCTGCAATCACCAGAGTCACTGGCTTATAGAAGGACAAGTTATTATGTGACTGCTCCTATGACAGCAGTGGCCCTGACTCCTAGAACTGATAGATTTACATGCCTAATTGGGCAAGCTGTTACCATTCAGCTTCAAGAGGCAACGGGAGGTAGCTCTTCTGTTGAACAGAATAGTTAATTGTGTTTTCCTTCCTTTGAAGCTGTGGTTTTAATCCTGACCTGTGTAGAATCATTCAGTGCAATTTCTGGCATTTCCTAGAATGCCGTCAGTGGGATCTGACATCTACAGCAAGACAAGAGAGTAGAATAGGATATACTAATTTGGAAGAGCTCCATCAGGATCATCCAATCCAACTCCTGGCCCTGCAGAGGACACACGAAGAATCACATCATGTGCTTGAGAGTGTTGTCCAAATGCTTCTTGAAATCTGCCAGGCTGGTGCTGTGACTACTTCCCAGGGGACCTTGTTCCATTGCTCAAGCACCCTCTGGGTGAAAAACCTAAACCTAAACTAAAATGATGTAAAAATGAAATCAATTTTATGAAAAAAAAAAATGTCTAATGGTGTTTCAAAGAATAGAGTTAGTATTGTGTTATCATGAGTGAAAAATATTAATTTTTCTAGTATTTTTTCTTCAATTATCTTAGTACCTTCTTATATATTAAATGTTTTTTAAAAAAAATAAAGGTAAGATACATTCAGGCCATTAGATATATTATTAATTTAAAGGCTTTGATATATAATATATTTGGTGTAAGGGACTTGGTTATGTGTAGGCAATACTTACATGACCTTGCTTATGACCCAGAAGAGAAAAAATTATCCTCGTATTTATTCAAGTAGATTAAAAAGATTGACAGGATAAAAGAGTAAATACTTAGAACAGAAGAACTTTCCTATTAAACATTTGAATAATGCACTTGTAGGGTTAATTCATGGTAATATTATAGCAACAGACATGATTTTTATGTAATTTAAAGTAGATAACCAGCAGAGTTGGACTTCCTGATTGTACTGTAGCAATGGAATGAAATACTATTTTCTAACCATTAACCAGTAGCTGGGCAAATGCTAACTTGGGTTCTGAAGTTTTATGTTGGTTTTTTCCCGGACCTTACACAGAAAGTCATATAACTTTTTTCCAATGATTCTTCTTATTTAGTTAAAAATTCTCCCTACAAGAAATTGTGAATATTTATTTTATTTATTTAAATTCTGATTTATGTGATTAAATATGTACATCCCTTTCACATTGTATATTTCTGCCTTTATAGAGCCTTTTTTGACATTAATTCAGAACAGTTGTTCTACTGCTTGATAGCATCTGCAACGAGCCATGCCAAATGTTTTAGATCAACTTTTTTCCCAAGATCCTTCAGAATTTAAATAGCTTGTTCTGCTAAGCAGAGAAGGTTAAAATTGAGAATAGGCAAGCACAGAACAAAATCATAGCAGGTTTTGGTTTGTGAGTACAATTGCTCTGATTTTTACTGATAAGGAAGATTATCTTGTAGCTTGCTTTTGATGTATAATGATATAAGGTCCCCTTGATTACCTCAGCTGAAGGTGTGAATTTCCTGAAGGAAGAACTAGCGTGCTGCTCATTTAGTTTTTTTCCACACTGTGCTCTCAAATATGGAGTAAGTACCTGTGAAATCCACCTTCAAATTTTTAGCCCTTGGTGCCCCACCAAATTCACAGACCCCATTTAAGACAAGGACCATATCTACCCATAGGGAAGATTCTAACACAAAAACAAGTCTGTCTCTGGATTTTTTTCCCCTGATGTATAAACAAGAATTTATGTTGAAAATAATAGCTTTATGTTAACTATAGAAAAGCTGATTTCTCGAGAATTGCCTGGAAAAAGCTTTGAATTCAGGAAAATTATTGAGAATGATGGACCAGCATCCTAGTATTCTCTTTAAACTGAGTGAAACTGTGATATGAACAAACTTTTGACTCTTAATTACATTTTTTGCTTTTCTCAGGCAGAAAGGTGATAAACTGGACCTAGGCTGTAATTCAATTAAGGTGCTGGCTCCTAAAACTTAAGCAGAATACACAACTTTGACTAGTTCTAGTAAAAATCTGTAAATGAAATGAAATGCAGAGAACAAATCTTAGCCTCAGGTTAAACTTAATATACTCTTCAACTGTATTTAAAATTATCTTGCATTGCAAAATGAATCTTTTCTAAAAACAGGTAGATAAATTTAGTAATAAGATTTATGTTAACTTGTGAAACAAAATTGCAACTAGTGAAAAGTAAAACCCTAATAAGGTATATTCCAGATTTCTGACTCCCTTAAATCACACGGAACACTCACTGGAAGCTAAACAAAACTTTACCCTCCAGAATGTCAAGAGATCTAATAGGCAAGAAGTAGCAAAGTCATATATTAAAATGATAAGAAAATTATAATGGTGAGGAAGATGATGATAAACGGAAAAAGGATAATGTCTGCCATTTTGCAGTTTTGCAGTACATGTAAAAGAAACATGGGCAGCTGGTATACCAGATGGTTTATATTTGTGACACCCAAAGCAAAAAAGTTTGGACTAAAAAGTTCTGTTAGCACTTGCAGCAACTCAGAATCCAAATAATGATTCTTCCTCTTCGTCTCTTGAGTAGATTAATACTACAATTCATCAAAAACCCTGAAAAAGTTACATTCTTTCTTTGCATTTCAATTATCTTATTTTAATAGTGTTGTTCTCAGATACACAATTTTCTATGAGAAGGGAACAAAATGAACATACTGAATTTAAAGTATAAACAGATTTTTCACAATGAAAAAATCCCAAAATGCCAGCATCTTCTGTCCTGCTCAGTACTAGTGCTTGCAGTTCTGGAAATCCAAAGAACAGTTCAAAATACCATTTCCAAAGGAGTGAGTTGTTTTTCTCCAATGGTGAAAGCCAGCTTCCCACTTCTGGAAATTTTGTAGTTGGTGATTTCTTGAGCCACAGAAAGTTGAAGCAGTTGCTTCTCTTTTTTCTCTAAAACCACCACCCAAGCCATCACCTAGAAAAATAGATTATTAATACAAGATTAAGTTACAGCTTTCCATAAAAAAAATATACTGAATTCTCTGGCAGGAAGCTTAGCTAAAGGGATAAAAACATTCTGTGCCCTCTTGCTGTGTGTTGAGTTTTTGATGGATCATAATTGCCATTTGGTTTTTCAAGTTTCAAGAGTGAAGGCCCAGAAAAGCTTTCTTTAGAAGTAATGGAGAAAATGGACTCTTTGAAAAGACAGTTTCAGGTGCCTTTTTTAGGATGAGAAGACCTAAAACCTAAAAGTGTTCCTAACTTTCACACAAATGCTTTTTTTAAAGTGACTAGCTCTGTGCCATACACATCTGCATTTTGTAAGATGAAATTCATCCAAGAGATGGATTTCAACCAGCCACAGGCAGAAATAGTCTTCACAGCTGTTTGTTAATTGATATATTTTATTCTTTAGTAAAAGTTCAAAGGAGAATAGAAGAACCCTCTATGGATATTCATGAGCTAACTGCTGATTATTATATATGCTTTTTCCCAGCTCTATGATTCTAAAATTAAAGCAAGTATATTAATAACTTAAAAGAGTAAAAACAATTTACAATTTTATTTAAAATAATTCTTTCTAATTGCTCATCTTAGGAGATACCATCATTTATATCTAGAACACCACAAGACAAATATGTTTTATTAACTTATTGAATTAATTTTATGAAAAATAAAAATAAGACAGACCAATATTTTTAGGGGGCAAAGACAGAACTGAACTAAATGACTATTTTTTTTCTAAATGAGCATCTTATATTTATATGCACTTAAAGTTTCAGCAACCTGTTTTCTGTCTATGAAGAACTATTCTTATCTTATGAAAATTAAAAAGTATAGAAAACTTTATGGCAAAGAGAAGAAGGGAGAAAGAAAGGAAAATTTTAGTAAGATCATCTCTAAAAAATGCCATACGATATCCTACACATAATAATAGAGTAAATAAGGAGTATGAATTAGGGGTGTTAAGTCATGTGCTCTGTGAAATATTTCTTTAAAAGGCTAAATTTTTACAATTTTCTTCACATTTATAGTATTCTGAAAACAGAGAAACTGTCTTTCAATATTTAGAAAGGATTCAAGCAAACTGTTATATGTCATCTTTCCCTTAAACCCAGTAAGGTCCTTCTCCATGTTTCAAACGATTGAGTGTGTGTTTTATTTGACTGGTTTTTGATTTTTCATAGACCTTCACAGTTTCCTTGAAAGCTGCCTTGAGTAAGATCTTGCTGTGATTTTAAAAATATTCTCATAAGTCTCTAAGATGACTGTTACATCATGTAAATGACCGGATTTTTTAAAAAAACCTTTTCACAGTGGCATTTGATGCCAAGAGACCAATGGAAAATAAAGTGTCTGTGAATATAATTTGACATGTAACAGTTCAAGTTTTTATCATAGGCTTTTGCATAATATCTACTGCCATGTATTTTTTCATCACTTCTATCTGTCTAGAAATAATTTCATTTTAGCTGCTCTTACGGTTAAATGAAAGATTGTTGGAAAGGAAAATTGTAGGAATTCTGAACTGAAGGATACCTTTATTTCTTAAAATGAACAACTAGTTTTTTATCTGGTACACAATAGACTTTAGTGAAACTTTTCAAACTTCTGCCTTAGAATTTAGGGTAGTTGAACAGTGCTTTCCACTCTTATATAGGCATTTGTTGGGACGCAAGTTCCTTCAGAAGTTTGATTTTGTATTGGCACAGTTTCATTTAGCTAAAGTGAAACCATTTGAGACAGTGGGAGGGGTGGCTGGATATATTTTAAGGCCTGGATATGTGTTGAAGAATGAAAACAATGTGATAGCCTGAGATGAACTTTGGGGGGGGAGAGGGGGGGGCATTGGTGGTGTGGGGATTTTTTTGTTGTTGTTGGATGTCTTTCAAAACATTGTGGACTGGGAAATCCTTTCTCAAATACTGTCAAAACTGAAATGCTTACCATATACAGTAGTAAATAAAATTTGAGAGTCACTTTGAAAAGTTGATAGATTTTACAGAAATATTTTTAATTTACTTGAATTTTGACATATAATTAAACCAGAATGAATGTAGTGTAGGCATCAAGAAACATGGATAGAGATATAAAGCCGATTGGACTCCATGACATACGCATTACATGCACTTACATGCAGCAGTTGCAGAAACATACTTATATACATTAACAGTAAAGTTTTGCCAAAGACATGCTGGCTATATGTGTGGAAAGGATAAGAAGTGCTCTTATTTGATATATGATTTTGATCTATTTCTCTACTTGTTTTCTCTGCAAGATTTCTAGATTTACTCATTTTTGAGTGTCATTCACTCCAGGTTGTTACTTGCTCTGGTGTTTGCCTATGCCATCTTCCTGTTAGCTTCCACATTCAACATTTATCTTTCTGAGATGCTGTCAGGCTGATCCATGATAATGAATTTCTTTCACCTATTCTTTGGGAAAAGCTTTTCACAGGGACAACTATGGAAATTGTGAATCACATAAAATACAATTGTCTCGTGATACTGTAAATTCTTACTTGTTAACTAATTAGCTGACTAAGACACCCTTGTCTTTATCTTTCAGTAAAACTAATTAAATTCAGTAGAATGATTTTTCTGGTGAATATTAATTGTAAAAATTACAGGTTGAGTTTGGTTTTTTTTTCTCTATTGTTTTAAGAGGAATTTATATAATTTCATTATCTTCTATGGTTTTGGAACATATGTAGGAACATATATTCGTTTACCTGCTTTGCCCACCAGTACCAAATGAACAGTTCTACCAAGCTGTCTAATTCAGGAGACAGCTAAACAATCTGTGCTATTTGGGGATTATGCTTGGATATTTAAAGCCTATATTGAGTCCAGAGCAGAAATTCAATAATTTGTATTGCTTATGAGGATATTTCATTTCTTTGGAAGTAAAACACACAGATTTAAAAAAAAAAACATGAAGGGAATAATCCAATAAATTCAATAAACCAACAATAGCATAATTACCAGTAATTTCTAGTAATATATAGGCATATTACAATATCTCACACAAAAAGTTCCATCCTCATGAACACACAGAATACTTATATAAAAAAAACCCCTGGCTTTTAGCTGTAGTGACTGAACATTGCAAGGTCTGTAACACCTATTTTCTAGCATTGTGTAGGATACTTTGGTGCTGTCTGTGATTCTTAGGCAATTCATGAGATTCTTACATGGCAAGAATTATTACAATGGTACTTAGTCCTTCCTGTCTTAGTGCCAAGCACTAACCTACTGTCATTATCTTAAGAATACCTCTAGTTTTCTCCCTTAATATTATCATATCCAGGTCTTTCTTCATACTATGACCTTGTTTTTTGACATCTTCTCACTCCCAACTTACGTTTCTGTCACTAGATGGCCAAATGTCCAACTCAGGGCATGTATAACTCTATTCTTTTTGTCTAATTCCTTTTTTTCTGTGTCTTACTACATTCTATGCACTCTTTTGAAAAAAAGTGATTAAATTCTGCTTGCTAAAGCAGTAAAATCCAGTGGTTTTGGAAAAGAGAAATGCACCACTGTTGCTTTTTTAGGTATAATAGTTGGGTGAATCTGAATTTTTACATACAATTAATTTTCATTAAGTCTACTAAATTTATTTCCACTGTAGACCATCAGGTACACGGTAAAGATTGTGGCTGTTGTGTTCCATATGAGGAACAGGAATAGGACTTTTTGACTTGGGTGACAACCATTTCAACAGAATAAATAAGATAACAAGGTAAAGATAACTTTGTCCATGTTTATAGCAGAAGGCCTAACAGCAAGACAAAAAAAAAATAAAATAAAAAAAAATAACACTGAGACAAGGTACAAGTACTGTCCTTTAAAGTTTATGCAGAAAAATGATTGGAAATACTGAAATTTGTCAGGGCAAAATGATGAATTCTCTGAAATTTCTTAAGGCTAACATTAGCTTTGGAAGACGTAACTGAGCTGTAAAAGATGTGTGAGAAAGAAACAGAAATCAACACATTTTATAGTGCTGTGGTTGTCTCAACAGTTACATCTTTATTGGAGATTATGTTTGATCATATGTATACTTCTGAAGTGAACTTTCTAATTGTCACTGTATACTACAATTTGGTTCATGCTGCCAGGCTGTCTTGGAGAGTGCAAAGCAATTTCTTTCTGATTAAATTAAGCTGGAAGATGCACTCCAGGAACACATCTAAAGCACTTTAACTGCTAATGAGCATTCCTTAGGATAAAACATACACTTCCCCCCACTTTGGTTCAGAGTGGTTTGGGTGTTTTGGTGGGTTTTTTGCATCTTTGCTTTTTTGTCCTATAGAGGGCAAGTGTGCGTGGTAACTACCTTAAATAGAAAGAGAAATGCTTTTAAAATTGTGACTAGGCCATTGTGAGGGTTTTTCTTCTACTTTGAACTAAGGTGCATATTTAAAACAAAAGGGCTAGAGCTGCAGGAAAGGTTGTCCTGCTTACCCAGACATAGAAGACAACAGAGATACAGTGTAAATATGTATAGTATTATAATCAAAGAACAAAAATCACATAAATGCACATTAAACACAAATAAGAAGTAAAATGGAGAGAATATTGAGAAAAATATCCCTGTACCTGTTCCACCAAATCTAGTTAATATTTCTTTTCTCTATTAGTGAAAGAAATATTATGGCAAGGAAAACAGATAATCCCAGGGCACAAAGTATATTAGTAAAAGCATAGCATCCCATTTTCCTGACTTTTAGACAATATTATTTATTTTTGCATGTCTATTCTTCTGCGTCTCTCTCAGAATGTACATATAGTACTTAAATTAATATTTTGACACTTGGTGTCTCAAAAGCACAAATAGTTTTGAAAGAGCACCTTGAGATACTATGTCAACTAGATAATTTGCACAAATTGGAAACTGGCCAAAAATTGTTTTCACCATACTGGCAAAACTGTCTTGGGTAACTGTGAGACTTAGAAAAAGAATTTTAAAAATGCTGGAGAAATTAGATTTAGCTCACATGCTGAACTGATATGTTACCTGCGTGTAACAACAAATCAAAAATCCTGAATCATATGCTCAACATCAATCATATTTTTAAAATTGACCTTTTTATATTGCTTATGCCAAGCATAGGAAACTTCCCAGCTGTGACAATGACTTTAATTTTTTGACCTTTATCTAACCAATAAAAAGATGAAATCTGGCAAGCTATGCTGATTGAAACTTAAAAGATGTGTTTTGTTTCAATACTGCATTTTTTAAAGTTTGCTTCAAAGTTAACATTCATATTTATTTAGAAGGACACCTTTCCATGTCCACTCCATTACAAATGTTATTAGAATTCACATGCGTTTTTTTCTATTGACTTTATTTTTTCATAGATCTCTCCATCTTGAATAAATACAAGACTGAAAGGATACAAATGTTACAAGCACAGTACAGAAACACAAAAAAACCTACGGATTTCTCACCTCTGTGTTTTTGAGAAGCTGCCTGAAAGTCAGATTTTAAAAAAGTTTTCAGGCACCAAAAAATACTTGTTTTGCCCAAAGTAATTTTCAAAGCAGCTGTGGTGATTTAGAAATTTTTTTTTCTTTTAAACTGCCTTGAACCATCTATCTTAGGTGCTTTTGCAAATGCCACCAAGAAAGGGATAGAGGACAAAGCATTTGTTCCAGGTATGTTGTGCTATTTTAGGAATCTGAACCAAGCTCAATTCTAGAGACTAATGTAGCAGCTTTAGTCCTTCTGGAGCAGAAATGATACCATCAATCCAAATAAGCAGTGTGCACCTCAGCTGCAGGTAGTGGTAAACAGCAGAATTTCTGTCTGGTGGGTAAATAAATTCCTTTAAATTGCCGATAACTGTGGACTACTACAATAGACTGAAAAATACACTGACAAAGACAGAGACTGCATCATCTCGTCTCAGCTTTATGTGCCTGCATATACTAGAAAAGACAGTCATTAATTTTTCAAACATTTCAGTGCAATTGTTGACAAACATCATAAACTCTAAATCTGGGACCTACTTTGAGATATGTATTTTTAAAAAAGTCCATTGAATTTCCTTTCTGTATGAGGTGTGTTTCTATTGCACAGCAGTCACCTCTCACAGTGCTGTTAATGAGGGCTTGCTGAAGCTGCTGGTATTCATGTACAACATAAAGATTTTTTATGATAAAGATGTCTTTCTCCAACATATGTAGGGACTATGTGTGCCTGTGCACATATGTGCATGTATATATCCATATTCAGTGGTAACTATTATATAGAAATATGTATGTATGTATGTATGAAAACATATATATATATGAACTCCAAATAGCAGTGTGCATTACTAAATACTAATTTCAAAAGTCTAAAGAGGGAAGATTTTACTTTACCCTAAGATTGAGGAAAAAAATATTAATTTTCCTGGAGTTTCTTCTGATAGTTGATTTGTATTCATGAGAGTGCAGGAGGTTAATGGTAAAAATACCCCGCAACATACACTAATATCACATGCTCTCAAATACTTAATACAGAGTTTAAAAAGGTCAGGATGTTATAATTGCATCTGATCAAGTTTGTTTTGATTAGCAGTAGTAGGAAGGTTATTTCCTTTGAGTTTGAAACAGCAACACAAGTTCTTATGTAAGCTTAGTAACCTAGGCTTTTCTGGATGCCCTCTGTCATATAGGCATTGCAATAAAATACAAAAAATATGTTGGTGTTCTAGCAAACAATGGCCTGTGACTTGTTTCAGAGAACACACATCATGATCTTTATTAATGCCTAACTTGTAAACTTTAGTTATAGATACATCTTTAGAATAATTTTCTTCATTATTCATACACTAAGAAAAAAACTGGACAGCATTTCCAGTTGCAAAGAGAGAGACATCCATAGCTACTGTATGGAACTTGCTGATCTTCTCACTGAGCACTAATGAAAGTCATCAATTTTACCTACTGGCTTCAGAGGCAGAGAATCATACTTGAAGGGATTCGGGTCATGTTAAGTCATAGGATGACTTCATATCACAACCAAACTGGGTAACTGGTGGGAAAACATCCCCAGCTTATTTCTGGTCCATGTGCCCAGTAGGCAGATAGAAGGAGAGCAGACTGGAGAAAAGATGCTGAGATGTATTTGATTTTGATCAATACTAAATGACCTGCACAGCTGGGTTTTGGTGCTGAGGAGCAGTTCACGATTCATCATCCCACATATACTCAAACATGATTCAATTTTGTAGTGAGAGTCCTTAACGATCTGCTTAAGTCCTAAGTTAGGCACTGAGATTTTCCATGAAGACCACAGGAGAGAACAGAAGCTTTAAGAAGATATAAAAAGAGCGGCATAGTGACTGAGGAGGTAGCTATAACTTTCTGTTTAGAATACATTTCCTCTCAACTACTTTATCAGACTGAATTGTATTTCCAGGTCTATCTTTAACCTTAAAATCTTGGATATCTTTAAAATTGTCAGAGCAGTTTCATGGTCCAATCAACTATAGGCAGATTGAAAAGGTGGATTTCCAGCAGTAGATATTTAAGTGACATCAGAATGTATTGACTTTTTTGACTTGTTGGTAGCTTTAATGAGAAATTTTACATATTTGAACCATTATTTTATTCTTCTAAATATCAGATAAATGCCAAAGGCCTTTCGTGTATTTATTTGTTCTCAGAAAAGGCAAAAAGTTAGATTTTCCTAATAACTCAGTGAAAACAGAAACATTAACTCCAATATCTGTTTGATTATTTACAGGAAATATTTTGAAGTATTCAAAAACTGTTCAAAAGTGTGGTTTTGATTAGGATGAGTCAGGCAAGAGCAATATTTTACTTAACTGTGAAATTAAAAGAGGAAGTTCTGAGAATGAATTTTCAGTCTGCATGTTCTGAAATACCCATGATTTTACCTATTAACATGGAAGGTAATATTTAAGTTTGAATACTTAAAAAATAGAAATAATTTTTTTAAAATTTTATTTAAATTTTACTTTATAAAAATATAAATGGAAAAGACAAAAAAACCCCTTAAATTTGCTTCTTTTTTTGACAGTGTTTCTGAAAACAACTTTTGAAGATATTTAAATTAAATACTACTACAGTAAATTGTTAAATTACTTTGACATGTTAATGGATATTCCAATTTAAAACTAAGAAATTATTGCCAAAACCAGCCTCTGCTTTCACTTAATCCCCCTAAAACCAATAAGCCCCCACCCACTGTCACCACCAAATGTTAATAAAAAGTTAATATGTAATTATAGTTTTAACACAGTTTTTAGACATATTTTGTCGTTACAATTTCTATGCTATTTCTCAATTCAAGAGTATAAATGTATTTTTCTGTGTTTACAATCTGCTTTGTGTGTCATTTTTAGTTTTTCCTCTCCTATCACCTGTATTAAAAACACTGACAGATATCATTTTCCAGTAGAATATATTTTGAAGAACTATCATGTGGTTTCCTAGAAAGATAATGCTGAAATGGATATACTAAGGATATGAATTCTCCTGGACATTCCAACTCTGATTCAGGCCCTGTGAATTCTGTGGACATATATTTTATTAGAAAGTCTGTCTGAATCCCTGACTGTCATGGCTCTACTATTTCAGACATCAGATTAGCATAAGGCTAGTATAGTGCAGGCTACCAAATAAAGGTGTCTTGAGCAGCCGAGACTGAGAAATCACATTGTTCCTGCCATGACTTCAGTAAAAAATCAGGTAGTAAAGGAATATGCTATTCCTCACATGAAAAATTATAATTTTGAAAAGTTTGACTATTGTTGACCTGGATAATATTTGCTGCAGGATTATCTGGCAGCATATTGACACATATTCTTTACATATGAAATATTCTGAGTTTTCTTCAAGTTTCCTTCTAAATTCTTTCCTTATATACTTAAAATGATTTTCTGTTTCCAGAGACAGGCCATGTCTCTTTTTCTTCCCTTAAAAATACTAATCCTGAATACTATTATTTTAAAATTTTCACAGTAAAATGAACTAACACATAGCACTATTGAACCTTGTGGCTCTTAGAACTTTATAAATATCATCTTCAGTTTCCTCATTTTACCCTGGAGCACAGAGACAATGAAAGTAGCCAAGAACTTTTTCTGAAGACCTGATCCCAAATTCAAGAAATTAACAATTCATTGTGTTTTTAATGAGATACTATACAGTAGCAGTCAAAAATAGGTCCGAATGCCCATGACTCAATCTCATCAATAGAAAGCAGCTACTACATCACAGTACTGAAAGTAAGGGCCAGAATTCACTAGCCTTTAAAAAAGTCAATGTTATGGACTGACAACCATATGGCAGCATTTATCAGGGTTTCTTTGTTTGTTTTGGTTTTGGTTTTGGGAGCTTTTTTTTGGTTTTTTTGGGGGGTTTTTTGTTTGTTTTTTTTGGGGGGGGTTGTTTGGTTGGTTTGATTGGTTGGTTGGTTGGTTGGTTTGCTTTTGTTTGCTTTTAGTCTTGTTTTTATTTTATTTTAGTGAACCTAGAGGGTTGTGTTTAAATATACTTTTGCTCACATTTGTCACTAAAGCCATGAAATTAAACTCAAAGCCCCAGACAATGATTTGAAAGTATACTTTTAGAGTTCTGACAGACTTCAGTGCCTTAGAAAGAGTGATTAATTGTAAGCATTTAAAATCTTCAAAAATATATCAGTGCCTTTTAATTTCAAGCTTCTTTTTGATACCTAAATTCTTCCTTTGAGTGCAGAATGATGGTAATAGATGTACTAAAGGGTCTATCTGGTGGCCAGCTTTTCTGCTAACTTGCCTTTGCAGCAAGAAAAGGTTTTCTGCTTGAAATTTTCTCATCTAAAAGACTAGAACTTACTCCAGGGAACTGGAATGACAGTTATGTGGTGCTGGTTAGATCCTGTTTCCTTTGCTGCCACTTTTCACTGACTATAGCAGACGAGTTAAATTAGTACACCAAAATACAGCAAAAATTATTATTACCTGACACCTAAACATCAAAGGAATAGCTTCCTTCCTGGTTTGTTCAAAGTTGAGAAAAGAAAAAGAGCAGATTTGAGGGGTATCCTTGTGTCTTTCTGTATTTATTTATGTTGCAACTCAACAGCAGACATGAGAACCAGGTTGCTGTCCTTTCCTGTGCTGAGGATCAGAGAACCTAGTGATGAACTCAGATTGTTGAAAAGCAGTAATGCAAAGTTCAATTTTTTGAACAACAAAAACAACACTTTCTCCCAGAAAAGATATTTAGAAACTGAGCGACCAAGGATCTCTAGGGTCCATGGGGTGTACACTAGAGTCTTACCAACACTTGCCTACACAAAGAGTTGCAATTAGAACCTACTTTGTCATTACAATCTACAGCTACACAAGAACAATGGTCCAGAATTCTTCCCCATGGCTTATTCTTTCCTTCTTTCATTGCTAGATTGCTGCTGTCTCTGTGGTGTATACTGTATACTGTTTTTGTATACAAAAACCAAAACTCAATTCACTCTAAAGTCTGGTGACGAGAGTTTTTAGAGGGAAAATTTGTTCAAGGTTTCACATTTAATCAAGTAAAATTTCACCGAAGATACTCTTTAGGGCCTGAGATGAAGGTGGTAGAGAACAGTAGAAAAAGTGCATGCGTCTCCTCTCTTCTTTTCCCTAACCAGGACTCTTTTTTTAAACAAGGAGAAAGTACAGCAGAATGCTGCAATATCCATCTTAAATAGGCTTCCACCCAGACTCACATATACCCTTGCACAGACATAAAATGCATTGGCAACATCTCTAGCTTATTGCTGTTTCATGCCTAATTTTCCTAATTAACATGATTAGTGATAGGAAACAGTTAGCTAAATGAACGGTCTCACTCTTTATAATGAAGCTAGCTTTGCATGTGTGAGCTGTTTGCCATTAGTCTCGGAATGATTCTCCAATTCGTAATGTCTGCCTGGAACTGGTCCACACAAAACATAGAGCTGGATTCAAATGTCACTACGAGTACTGGTTGGGAATTCTCATGTTGTCAGACTTCAGAGCTGGCAGTGCAGCTTTACAGACTTATTCTTTAAAACAAAAGATGAATAAGCTATAATGACATTGGATATGTGTGGGGTCATACTTACTTGTTGCCACAGGCCAGGAAGGCGTGATTATAGCTTCATTCTGGATGTTTGGGGAGAGACTTGTCTAGGCTAATGGATAACTGAAAAGTTGGAATCCGTCCCAATTAACAGGGAAGAGACAGCTTTGTCGGCTCCAAACTATTTTCTTTATAGCCTCATTCAAACATACATAAAATAATTCACTAGCAAAATAGCAAAAAATATCATTTCCCCAAAAGACTAACAAAAATAATTTTATACATTCTAAAAGTCTGGATTTCTTTTTAAATTTAGTTTCAATATCACATTGTTAATGGTTCTAAAGGTGACATTGTATTTATATTTTACTGTCAAAGAATTTTCAACACAGGCATTGTATGCTTTTTCTTTCCTCAAGCTTCATAATCAATCTTGTTTTATGATGTTATAACAGAAGACATGAAACAAAAGGACTTTGTTCTTACATGGCTGCAGAAGATAATTTTCAGTCTTGGTGTTTGATTTATTATATGATCATGCAATCGCAGAATCACAGGATATGTTGAGTTGGAAGGGACCCATCAGGATGATTGGGCCCAGCAGACACCCCAAGAATGCCATCATGTGCCTGGCAGCACTGTCCAAGTGCTTCTTGTACTCAGACAAACTTGATGCTGCGACCGCTTGCCTGGGGAGCCTGTTCCAGTGCCCAACCACACTCTGGATGAGGAACCTTTTTCTAATATCAAACCTAAACCTCTCCCATCTCAGCTTCATGAGGCTTCCTTGAGTCCTGACACTGGTCATGAGACCAAAGAGACCTGTACCTCCCTCTCTGCTTCCTCTCATGAGGGTGCTGCAGACTGCAATGAGGTTTCCCCTCAGTCTCCTCTTCTCCAGGATGAACAGAGCAAGTGACCTCAGCTTCCCCTCCAGACCCTTTGCTATCCTCATGCACTTCTGGATGCTTATATTTTAATGTATTTTTTTTGTGTTGTGGCACCCAAAACTGCCCCCATAACTCAAGGTAAGGCTGCCCCAGTGCAAAGCAGAGCAGGACAATCCCCTCCCTTACCCGGCTGGCCATGTTGTGCCTGATGTGCCACCGGAAATGGTGCATTCTGCATATATTTGTATAGCTATAAAAACAACATACATTTCCCCATTTAAATATAGCAAGAAATTAAAAAAAAATCAGAAAGTAACATTATCTCCCCTTTCTAGATACAGCTGTTTCTTTAGCCGTTACAAGGTCATTTAAAAGTCAACATGAAATGAGAACAGCACAAAGAACAGCTGATATTGACAAAGCTACTTAAAACACATTGCTGAAAAGTTCTTAGAACTAAAACTAAACATTGTTTCAACCACACAAAAAAAGAAGAATGAAGATGGAGTTGTGGTATTTGCATCAGATAAAATGTCTATAGAAACAGATTCTTAGTTAAAAGAAAGTGATGACAACAGAACCAGGCATAGTTCTAGCTCATAGAGGTTTACTTATGCTACTTTAAAAATATCTTTAAAAATCTAATAACACACTGAAGCACCTAGCATAGATCCTTGAACAGTTGGATGCAAACAGAATTTCAGATCAATTCAGGAGGAACACTTTTCTCCCAATTTTACAAACCTGGATAATACTGTTGCTGCCCTTTGATTTGTCCCAGCCCACTTTAGCTAGTTTTGGTCTCCCAACCCTGCTCCACAGTTCTGCATATCTTGTGCCTTATCTGAGTCCCTTACAGCTATACTTACATAAAGCCTTTATTTGGTGGACTCGTGTTTACCAAGCCAACAGCACCTAAGCACCTTTCCTGGTGGTTCATATCAGGTGCAATTTTGATGCTGTTCGACAAAATGAAACTCATGACTGTTAGATACCCTGGATGTCTTGAGCCCTTCAGAGACAGGTTTTGTTTAGCCAATAGTTCCTGGCCTTAGGTTTCTAGGATTTAATGTGTTTTTATTGTGTGTACAAATGGAGTGTGAGGTATGAACCCTGAAGAATTTAATCCTTGTTTTGGAAGAACTTGACGGAAAAGGGGTTAGTTACCAGCTAGCGAGTCTCCAATCCTTGTTCAGAAGGGTTCCAGACTGAAAAACTCTCTACTAAGGTACGTGTTTGCCTTTTTAAACTTCAATCATGGTGACTATGTTTGATTGCAGCATTGTACAGCTACACTATGTGCTATTTTACACCTACAATATGCAGCCCATAAGTTTTGCTGCATGTCAACTTGTGAAAAAAGTCAGCAATGCACCCCTAATTTCCACTGTCAGGAGGCTGCAGGTTATGCAGGCTGTAAAGCACTGTTGAATACACTTGTCTGAAAAACAAAACAGTTATAGTGACCAGAGGCAATACATCCCAGCAGAGATTTACAGTCCTACACTAATTATGTTTTCTGTTTTCTGGGAACTTTTCTAACTCTTCAAAATTGTTTCCAACTTATATCTATAATATTTCTTACTTACTATTCACTTTTTTTTCCACATTATTGTTGTAATTGTCCCAAACTTCCAGTAGTTCTAAGAGCTTGGTGCAACTTTACTGTACATACATGTGATTACAGAAATGTTCCAAGAAAGTGTAGATTTTGTGTTTATGTATGAGATAAAATAATAAAAAAAAAAGAGAATTGTTGGTTATTACCTAATAAATTAACTAGGCATTCTATATTGACCTGAACCTGTAACACGCGGGCTTGATATTCTGTTTGGCTAAATTATTAAATCACATGTATTTCTAAAGCATCTGTATGACATCAAGTAGTTAGCTGAGAAAATACGTATTTGTCACATTCATTTCATTTCTTTTCTGTGTAGAAAAGAAATAAATATTTTAATTATAACTTAAATAAATTTACAACTAGATTCATGCTAGAAAATAGCAAAGTGAGGACAAGAAATGTGGGAAACTGTGAACAATTACAGCTTAATAGAAGGAAAATCAGAAAAGCTAAAATACATCGAAATACCACTGTACATATTTTTTATCTGAAATTATAGGGAATTCATATACTATGAGTTGAGTGACCAGTATTCTCAAATGATGCACGATGGAAAACCTCATGAGTAATGTAAATTATTTGCATGACAATGTATTGAATTAAATTTAAACTAATATTATTTTACCATTCAGAAGGACAACCCTTAGGTCAATTTGTTGGCTCAGAATGGCCGAACTACATTGCTAAATGAAAGGGTTTATATGGAATATGTGATTTTTGTACCCTGAGAAAGATAAATTCTCCTAAGGTTCTCTTTAGTAGAAAGATTCACCTTCTACTCTGTCAGTAACCTGTTTCTTACAGTCATTCTTTCAAGTTTTTTATATTACTATTAAATAGTTAATAGTCTGGCAATATATTTTCTTGACATTTTCTGATTCCATCTTGTCAGTAGACGTGTCATCTTTTGGTATTTCTCACTCTTTTACAGTGTTTTTCTTAATTTTTTAAAACATATTATAGACTCACTTTTTTATCTTTCGGGAATATAAAGAACAATTTGGCTGAAGTCTTCAAGGTCTTCAAGAGTTTTAACTCTATTTGAGAAGTTTATGTTTTGTTGGTATGACTTCATATTGAGATAACTTGTTTACTAATTGACGGGGTACCTATTATAATTGAAATAATCAAGTATTCAAACAGGATACTAGTCTCAACAGGACAATTATGTTCCTGTCATTCATGTTTTAAAGTCAGATTTCTGAGACAGGCGGATTGGGTTTTGTAGTTTGATTCCAAGTTTCTGCTTTCACATTTTTGTAACTTCAGCTTCTTTGGCCTCAACAAAGTCCTTAGCATGACTTAATGCTAAAATTCATAGGTTTTCCAGGACAGTGATATTGGCTCTTTTTTAATGGCTGCATGAGACTGTGTGACTTGCGAGTAGTGCAGATAATCTATTAAAAATGTAAAGAACATATCATATTTAATAAATTGGTTAGCCTGAAATCAAGAGTCCAGGAACCTTAGGAAATGCTATTTACATTCAAAGGGCTATGCTAATATTTTCTGCTTTGTGACTGGATTTGTCTTGCTTTATTAGTTCCATCTAAAATGAGATGCTTTATAAGCGCCATCTAAAATTAGGCAGGTTTCCAGGACTGTCAGCGGAGAGAGATAGGCACTCCAACTGACAATTCATCCTTGCTATCTTGGACATGTATAGTAGGATCGGGTGAATCACCTCCTTTAAGGGCCTAGAGGAATACCAGATGATGATATGGATTAGTCACCTGATTTTAGACAGTTAAAGCAAGATAAAGTGAAGTCTGATGCACAGTGTCCAATGTAGTTACTGCAGCACTCTTCTTTATAGGCACAAAGGGTAAAAGATTTTGTCAGCTGAAGATAATGTATGGTCTGAACTGTTTATCAGTTCCTTGACCTGGGTTGCAATAACCAGCATGATTCCTGAATTAAGCAGGTGGATGGCATAGCTCCCGTAGTGACTGGAGTCTGGCAGCTCACTGTGATAAAAGCAAGAAAAAAGCTGTTTTCAGTGGCTACTCTTGTAAAAGAAGGCCAGCAGAGCATACAGTTTTTGTCCTTCAATGCAAGCAAATATGAAATCTAGTACTTAGTGCCTAAAAGGTACTGGCATCCACATGCTTCTCTGTAGGTGTCAGTCACATGTGCCCAAGGAACTAGCATCTGTTAAAAGGTTCCTTGTGTAGGAACATTTTCAACACATTATAAAATTGGAATTTATTGGTGGTTTTATACCCTGAATACAGTGTAAAGCTCTGGAATAATAGAGTGAAGGGTAAATACTTTTCCTTCTGGAAAGAAAATTAATTCACAAGAAAGTAAATATCTTAAAAATTAAGACTGGGAGTATTTGCATTTTTCCTTTCTAGACTGTGGCGAATAATTTCTTAACCGTAAATTTGATACTAATTTTAAATATCCAAGAAAAAAAAATCATAGTATTTTGAGAATCATTACAATTTTTTTCTAGTTTTTTTTTCTTTTGTGATAGAAAAATCAAAGAGTTTGAAAGGGTTTTCCCAGAAGCAGTTCAAACAGTGGGTATAATTTTCTTTGTTAGGTTGGTTTTGTTGTGGTTTTTGTTTTTGTTGTAAAATAACATTCCCTTCTAATTTACTGATTGCCTTATAACGTATGTACTGGAGCAAACCTAGACTTTAGTTATAAGCTATCATTCTTTTGCAGTAAGTTGCAGTGTTACTTTATAAAGAAATACTGTGTACAGGTTCTGTCTCTGGCACTGTGAACTTCTGGTAGCTAGAAAATGTGCTTTCAAGTGTATTTGTAATAAAATGAGAAATACATGATATCAGGGTGAATTTGAAAATTTTGCTCTGCGTGTATTTATTACAAGTTTATGAAACCTCTTCTTTCCCTTTCCCTTTTGTTAATTCTTTACTGCTTGATCAAAACAGATTAAATGGATAGAATACACTATGGAATAGGCATAGGACCCTGTACAACTTATTATGTACAACTTACATTAATTCTTTATTTCTTTGTTTGCAGCAGGCTTATATTTAATTTACAGACAGATAAGGAAATCTCTCAAGTAAGTAAATACCTTTTGACTTTTCATAAAGGTTATTATTGCCTTCTTGCATAGTATGTTGGCAATATAGAGAAAATGAAATAAGTTTACAATTTGTTGTTTTGTTAAAATATCTATTTATTTTTCTCCATTGAAAAAAATAGTATGATAAAATCATACTATATCTTAAGAACAAATAAGGAATACATGCTCCTAGAACTGAAAAAAAAAATTAGAGAAAATACTACTATAGAAATGAATAAATTATAAAAAGAGAGAGAAATGTAATGAAAAAAAATAAAAAAAGATTAAACAGAGGGGAGGAAAAGGTGGAAAAATGAGGGAAGAAAGAAAAAACGTGTTGTCTTCATACTACCATTGCATAGTGGTGCAAAGTAAAACTCTTAGTAGGACAAAATGTTAGTTTATAAAAAAGCCCCCAACAAAACGTCCAACTGATTATTTGTCTTCAGTATTCATTACTGCATCCTCATGAAAGTATTCTGTATTCTAAGTGACTATGTTCTGATGCAACTGGTCTAGTTTAAGACATTTTTTTCCCAAGGAAGAACTTCATATAATCTTGTAGCTATTTTGAAATTTTTATAATTTAAGCAGTTTTCTACCTGTTGAGAAAAATTCAGTTCCTTTTACATGTTCCTCTCCACTAGAAGTTAAAAGTTTTTAGATGGTATCTCGTGTCAGTAGCAGCTTCAAAGATTATCTTCATGAGATATTTGAATATTACTTAGGTTTTAGGAATCAGCCCTACAAGTGTAGGTGAAAGAATGAGTTGAATGAGGGTTTTATGCCCACACACATGAACACGTGCACTCACACAAAATCTGGTTCTGTGAACTGAGTGGGTTCAGGTCACCAGCAAAATACTGAGGTCAAAAGAGTAAAGCCATTTCTTTCATTTTATTTAGCACAAGTTGCTCTAGACATCTGCATATTCATTTTATTAGATCAACACATCAAACTTGTGCTCAGTTTTTAAAGTAGTGAAAGTAATTGTAATGAATCCCATACCTTGGAAAGAATGCATACAAAAGGCTTTTCCTGATCAAAGGGTAAGGTATATATTTGGAAATGGAAGTTGACATTGCTGTGCTCTGCAGATAAATTTCCTAGTCTGGCCATATAGTTACATTAATAAGACAACACCATGAGAAACTGCTGAATGTTTCTTAAATCAAAGAGAAACCAACGTCTAAGCAGATGGCTAACCCTGATTTATGGCTGCTATAGTAAGACAATATTTTTTAGATAGGAGAAATAAACTCATGACTTTTTGGATCCCTAGCTCAAGAGGAACTACCATGGTAATCCTACCACAAATATCAAGATAGGGATACCATGAAAGAAGAATGAAGCCAGTAGGGTAAGAAGGATCGGAAGAAGGTGGCTTTGGCTTTTATTTAAATTTGTTTTGGCAAAGGTTCATAACTGGTGAAGAGACTGGAAGGGGAAAGCAGGAGTAAAGGAAACATAAAGTGAAACAAATCACGTTAATGGTGTGGTCAGTTCTTGCAAAGTAGTTCTGTGTTTAACCATGGTGATTTGGACCTTTTTTTTCTGCATTTTTCTGATTTGTTCCTGTCATCAGGAAGGACCTGGCATGATCTCCTTGGCACTGGTGAATGAATACTTGGAACTCTTTTTCTAGACTGGACGGGAGAACCTGAAGAGTGTAACCTAACATCCCTTCCTCACCTCCTTAACACACAATCAGGACTATCAACTATTGATTTGTTTGGTAACCAGGAGAACCAAAATTCCAAATAAATACTGCTTGGTTTTTGTTGATTTGTTTAACTGGGTTTTTGTGCTTCTCCTCAGATTTAATATTTTTAGTGCAGTGATTGATTCAGGATGGATGTCAATTCCAATCAGCCACTTGAAAGTTTTAATACCTTTAGGAAAGGATGAATGCTGAAACAAACTGCAGTATTTTTACAGGATTAATAGTAAAATATAAAAGCTTGTTTTATTTTCTTCCTCTCTTCCCCCCACAAACTATTAATTTGACTCTTTGAACACATAATATATCATTATGAATATATAATATTCCTTCCAAAAATTTTAGTCTAGATTAACTAGTCCTGTTGCAACACCACTCCCCCCTAAATCTCCCATAAACGTATTATACAGAGCTGCATTTTTTTTTTGTGGTACATCCGAGTGAAAACAAGTTCTTCAAAGAATTCTTTATTTGCTTTCACCTGGAAAACCTATCATAGCTTTTTCAGCTACGATAAATGAATACTAATTTCATTGTCAGCAGGAATTCAGCTTTTCATTCTTTAGATAAATTCACCTCTGTATTATAACTGTAACCCAGTGATGTCATGAACTGAAAATGATGAAAAGCTGGATCCTTTTCAGACATATGAAAGCAGTATCATATAAGAAGCACAAAGCACTTCTACCTGTGGAGTCTACTAATGGCTTCTAGATGAAATGGGAGCAAATTGGCTACAAAGAATCCAGGTTAAAGTCTAGAAATTCATAAACTTGCAAATGAGGGCAGTGCTGGTATGTAAGTCAATGGGAAAAATGAACAGCCTGTTTGAATTATCACCCCCATTCTAATCCTGTCTGCTTTTCTCATTTTAATCACTTCCTGTATAAAAATACAGCTTTTGGTCACCTAAGCAATATTTTTGCCCTCTAATTTTGCTTCTACCCTCTCTCTTACACAGAACATGACCATTAGTTGGGCTAATTCCATATGGGTTCTAGTCATGTATTTAAGCTTTTGCTTCCTTCTCAACACACTCCCAGCTTCCTTTTATCATAATCTCTGCCCTGACTCTTCAATTTTTCTCTGTGCCAGCCATTTTTTCTTCTACTTCCCTGGTGAAAAGAAAGTTTCACATAAAAAGTAGTCAATTCTGATCAGTATAAAGGGATCTCTAGGTATTATTTGATTAGTCAGCTTGCTTTAATTTACTGATCTGCACACTTACTTTGACATATCCTGATTTCAGCTTAAGCCCTATCATCCACACATAGAACACCATGAAACACAGCTGCTGGTGCAATGAGGAGTTGTCAAACACAAAGACAGTTGGCCATATCTCCTTCCCTAAGTCAGGATTTTCATGATACACTTCAAGTAGGGAATAGCAGAAACTTGCAATTGAGGATGTAGAAATGGTTTACTGAAATTACCTGAATTAACAATTTTTCTAAGGCTTGAAAACATGGTTTGAGAGAGTGGGAGTGGCTGAGTGTATTTCTGCTTTGTTTAGTTTGGTTGTATTTGTTTTTAAAGTAAAGGTAGAGAACTACCTTAACCATAGAAACTACAATTATTATGCAAGGCTTACTAAACCACACCAAAATATTATGATCTCTGTCTTCAACAGAGAACAACCAGGATGAAGAATGAAAAGGAACACAGAGCATCTGGGTTTAATCTCTCTTGTTTGACAATAAGACCTCTAAGAGAGACAACTTACTGCTTTAGAGAGTCTATTTAATGTCATCCTCAAGGCATGCCTTTAAAAATATTCTGTTGTAATAAGATAGCCCAAACAGTGAGTACATGATCATCAGGTTTAAATAGCTGTTTTATTGCCTATTTGAAGGGAAAAAAATCCAAGAAAAAGACAACTTTATGGTGAGAAAAAGGCGTGGCACAAAATCCAGGATGATAATAGCAACTGCCATATCCCAGGAACAGCTACATCCTCTACCAGCTATGTCATTAAGAGTCAGTGCTGATGAACACCAATCTTCTTGTGCACAGCATGAATGACAGAATAGAGAGCTTTTTCCTGAGTACAGGGTGGAAAAAGCCTCAAAGTGTTTGCTGCCACTTTTCCTAATGGTTACTGCTGTCATTTTATATAGCAGGTTTATCTGGAGGCTACTGTCAAGTGGCAGAATCTTGCTGTGGAAACAGAAAAATACAATCAAAATGATTTCTTTCTCCAACTTCTTCATAAAAGTGTGCGTGTTTCACCCTACACCATTTTTTCTAAGGCCATAATGTCAGAAATCAGCATTTCAAAGCCTTATTGTGGTCATGACAAAAAGGCATGGTCTCTTCTTCCTCAGAAAGGCATTTTACCTTTCAGAGCTTAGGGTGCCACCTTTCCTCGGTATTCAAACCGACATTATAGATAGGAGGCTTACATAAGCACACTTCCCAGGCAGTTAGTGTTCTTTGACTTCATTTAGGTTAGGAGCTGTTCATAAGGACCATTATTACTTCAGTAATGAATGAAGATAATTTTAAGGTCTTTAAAAGAATTGTATTAGGAAAGATTTGAATATTTCTGAGGGAAAAAAAAAAAAAGTAAATGTTCCTGTTGAATCATAGATTTTAAGGCCTTCAGATAAACCTGCTATATAAAATGAAATATAAGTATGAGCATATAACTTCAATGTAATTGTCATAAGTATTTTAGGATCTACTCAATAACTCAATTATTTCAAAAATTAATTTAATTCTGTTGCTCTGAAAAGCATTTCCTCTTTGCTTTGTTTACCTCACATAGATCACATATCTACATGAAAGAGACCTATATTTCTAATCAATTAATCTCAGCTCTGTTTCTTAGAATGACAGATTAGTTGTTTCTGTTTGTTTTCACTTGGCTCCTCTATTCAGAGCCAACACCTTTTGGCAAAGTTTTGATATCATATGCTGGATGAGGTTGCTGCAAAAGAGCTGTTTTGTGAAGGCTGCTATAGTTGTTGCTAGGGATGTCAAAAATGAAGGAAATTTTCCATGCTACTAGAGGAAAAAAGCTGCTAGAGTGTACAGTTCTGCATGGAAGAATTATATGGATTTAAATATATTTGAGGTCTTTTCACTGCCCATATTGTTGACTATAATTTCAGNAAAAGAAAAAAGAAAAAAGAAAAAAGAAAAAAGAAAAGAAAAGAAAAAAGAAATGAAATGAAAAGAAAAGAAAAGAAAAAAGAAAAAGAAAAAAAGAAAAAAGAAAAAAGAAAAAAAAAGAAAAAAAACCCTGTCACTTTTCCACTTTACTGGAGTTAAGTTCTTGAAAAAAATCAGTGAACGTAGTATTGCTTTTCATGTGCCAATTTGGCCCCAACTATGTTATACTAGCTGCTTTGCTAAGTCAGTCACTTAATAGNTATTTCAAAAATTAATTTAATTCTGTTGCTCTGAAAAGCATTTCCTCTTTGCTTTGTTTACCTCACATAGATCACATATCTACATGAAAGAGACCTATATTTCTAATCAATTAATCTCAGCTCTGTTTCTTAGAATGACAGATTAGTTGTTTCTGTTTGTTTTCACTTGGCTCCTCTATTCAGAGCCACCACCTTTTGGCAAAGTTTTGATATCATATGCTGGATGAGGTTGCTGCAAAAGAGCTGTTTTGTGAAGGCTGCTATAGTTGTTGCTAGGGATGTCAAAAATGAAGGAAATTTTCCATGCTACTAGAGGAAAAAAGCTGCTAGAGTGTACAGTTCTGCATGGAAGAATTATATGGATTTAAATATATTTGAGGTCTTTTCACTGCCCATATTGTTGACTATAATTTCAGTTTTGTTTTCTGCTACAGGATACTCTTACACTTATTGCAAACTATCAAACAAGAATTTTATCTTATATTAATTACACAAAGAGTGAAATAGAAGATAATGGGAAATGTCCACATAGAAACTACTATCAACTGAAAAATTGAAAATATGGTGTTTTAAAGAACTACCTTATAATTGTGTTAATTATAAAGTCTCTTTATGAATGAGGAAAAAGAAAAGAATTGTTATTTCCTGAATTCTACAGAAAATTTAATTGTGTGATAGTAAAATAAATTAGTTTTATGCATTTCCTCCAAGTTCTTACATCTGGCTTAGCCATTTTCTTTTGGGATAAGAGAAAGTATATTAAGAGTCGCATACTATACACAATGCNATGGAAAATAAAATAAAAAAGATTGAAGACAGGTGAGAAGAAAAAGGCAGCAATAGAAATCAACACAGCAGGGAGGAAAGGGCAGAAAACTTATGTTCACAATTCAGGAAGATCTTCAGATGCAGCCATAAAGATGATATGGTAGTTGGTCTCTTCTCCTAATTTGTCTGCAGAGGATGTCTCAGAAGATCAAGGAAGAAAACACAGTCATTAAAAAAAAAGAACTGCAGATTTTAACATTCAGAGGCATCTGTTAAAACCCATGATTAAGCTGTGTAGTGAAATATATATATATGCGTGTGTGTGTATATATATATATATATATACATGTCTATATATATCTCCTCACATGAAGCACATTCTGGTTAATGAATTTTAATTGCATTATAACTGATACAAGTTTTTGTGATCATCTATCAGACACCTCGCAACCTAAGGCTGAAATAGAAAATGGTCTGATAGCTATCAATTTGCAATAGCAAGGTAGGTGTTAATTGCTGTAAAAACAAAGTAATAAATCTGATGGCTCCTTACAGATTTTTATCAAAGTCCCTTCACCTCCTAATTTGTGGGAGATTAGGTGCTCCATTGCACTGGATGCATTTGTAAAGCATGGAAATTTGGAAATACTAGTCAATGGTTCATGGTCTAAAAAATTCAGAAAAAATACTCCAGACACCTATAAAGCAAAAGAGAGAGCAAGACAACACATCTTTCCAAATTAGGAACTTCTTTACCTCTCAAACAGCTTTAAATCTGAGGATCACAGAAGATATAAAGGGATAAATAATTTAAAGGGATATGGGGCAAAACATAACTTTTGGGTTATTTGTCTGTTTGATTGATTGACTGATTGTTAGGGTGTGGGATTTTTTTTGCTTTGCCTCTGAAGAGATTGTGACTAATTGTCCTAGAGTGACTTT
>WBMY01011892.1:1836981-1921054 GCA_013397315.1 Donacobius atricapilla | reverse complement strand
AAAATGTATGAGAACTAGTGTGGATTGTTGATACATGTTTTTGTAATAAAAAATGTACTGGTGTCCTTGCTACATGCCATAAAAATGGTACAAAGATCAGGAAAATTCCTTATATTTTTCACTAAGTAAAGGAAGTTTTGATTATATAGGTCACACAGAGAACTGTCGCCATCAATTTACTTTCTTCTTTTCCATAGGCTATACAAGAAATCCTGGACTAGTAGGAATACAGGTAGGAATGCTGATTATTTGGCTGGTGATTAACTGTCATACTAATAAAGGAAAATCTAAAAGTATTTCAAGAAAACGAATAAATTCTTGAAGAAGAGCATGCACAGAACTACTATTAATATAGAAAAACTACATATAATGAATATCTTTCATAAGGTTCAAAAATCTCCATTCAGTAACTGCATAACTGGAGGAAGGATATGATCTGAGGAATTTAACCACTTATGTCCGTTTCCCCAAAAAAGAATAGAAATCTTTGTAACTGTTCAAATCTTGTATCCTTCATGCATCCTTGGTAAAAATAGTTATAAAATATTGCCACAAACGCCTTTGTCTACAACTTGCTAACATGCAACACTTCATATATAATCCTCAAAAGGTAAAGCTGACTTTCCTGGTACATGGAAGTTGCTTGTGAATTCCAACCCTTTCTCCCTCTTGCCAGAATTTTTTGCATGAATGTACAGCCCTAAGAAATCACACTGGGCATCTTTCCTTGAAATGCTTGGAGTCAAATGGCTACAAAGGATCTCTTCAATTTAACAAATATTATTCCACTCAAACACTGTTGGAGGTGAACCATGCAGTTAAGAAAGCAGGAAATGCATTAAAGTAAACAAACAAATAAATAACACTTTTTGCTCTCACCATTAATAATACTGGCTTCTGAATGCCTGATAGGATAGCATAAAGCAGTCTTTGTTCAGATCTGAGCAGAAACTGCTCCTCCTTAAGTATTTCACACTGTTAGTGTAGGAGAACAATGCAAAAAGACTCACTCATGCCAAATAAATACAAAAAAGCATGCTCAGACACTGGATTTGCCACAGGAGTGATTAGGAAAAAAAGCAGGCAGAAAATACATCCTAAGAAAAGCCAACAAGGATTTTCAACACTGCTTCCTCCCTGAGCACTACAGCATTAAAACAGGCTTGCATAAGGGAATAGGAAATGGGAATTTAAAAGCTCCTGGGGTTACCATGTAATGTTTAGCTTTGTATTAATGATTGACATAACAGATTGAAACTGGGAAGATGTTCCTTTCATGACAGCATTACCTCATCTCATACTCAACAGACAGCAGTGAGAATATTTACTAAAACAATATGAAAAGGTAAGGTGACTTTCTTGTCCAGAAATGAAAAAATGAAATTGAAAATGAAAATAGAGAAACAAAACTTAACGGAAACATTATAATGGCTTTGTCTAATTTGCAGCTTTCATCAAATCATGAGGTATTTGTAAAAACTGTGAAACAGATCTAGACACAGTAAAATCAATTACAGAAATTCATCACTCTGTCCTATTCAAAGCATGATGCTGCAAGGAGTATATTTATACACCATGACAGCATACACTTGAAAATTTTTCTAATCAAATAGCTGTATTCAAGCATATTCGAGTCAAATATCTAGCCTCACATCTTTAATGCTCACCAAGTTGGCTTTGAGTATTCCCATTAGAGATAATTATTTATAAAATTTTGTGTCTGTTGAACATACAATGTATAAAAATAGATACACTAACTGGAAACAACTCAATTTACATTCTGTTCAATTATTTTGGTTTATATTTGCTATGTTCCAAATGGCCAACATATTTTCTTTCATTAATTAATTCAATCAGTCTTGCTTTTGTTTTCTGTTTTAGTTAACAAAGTCTAAAAAGTTTCCATTGTTGCTGTTGCTGTGTTTCCAAAACATCCTGTGGTATGTCCTATTCGCTACATATTTTGCTATTTTTCTGCACTTTCTTTCAATGTTCAGTCTGCCTATCATGCAGTGTTCTTTCTGGTATCAAATGTCTGAATTTTGTTCTTAGATTCTCTGGTATTGGTTCATGGCATACTTAATTTGATCATGATACAAACATAAATATTAAATGTGTATATTACACATACCATATTAATCCTTAAGAAAAGTCTGGGTTAAATATGTTTCAGACATGTTTACTTTGTTTAACTACCTAATTTATTTTAAAAATGTATTTCTTTGGCTTTGTTTGTGCCTATTTGTTATACATGTTCCATAAATACTTTTGTAAATACTCTTCATTAAGTGAGTAGTTACAACTGCTAATTTTGATCAGATCTTCTTAGAGTAGCAGAAAATATAGTTCATAATTCATATACCATCATTAATCCACACTTAATCAACCACTGTTGCTAGTTTATGATCCTGGAAGATGCCTCCCACTTATTTGTAGTACAGTGCAGTGCCTCATGACCTAGACTTGACTAAAGTAGTGAGGATAAGCAGATGAACCAATGTCTGCACAAACAGATCCTGTTTTACTGCAGAAATTATCCAGTCAGAAAACAAAGCAGTCAAAAATAATTGTTATGTACCATTTGTGAACCATCTATCTGCAGGCCAAGTTGTTCCCTGAAGAAATTAATATATCCTTCAAGACAACAGGTGTGAGCAATAAATGGGATCTGTTAGTACAGTTCACATCAAGGAAGAATCACAGCAAACAATGAGACAGAATTAGGTAGGAATCTTGCAGGCTGCTTTTTAGCTCTTTCAAATAGGGTTTAAATTAGATATAAGTAGATAATATAGTTTATACCAAGGATGAGAATTCACATAAACCAAGTGAAAAATTAAATTCATCAATCAGTCTGTTGGAAATGTTTTCCTGTTCTTCTATGCCGGAAATAGACACTTGATGAAAAATATTCTTTTTACAAGGAAAGGTGACATTCAGTTCAAAAAATGAGAATGCTTTGTAGTATTCTTCTGATAGGGTTTACTGAAGCATCCTTGTTTTGTATGGGAAGTAATTTATTATTATCTGTCTGCTTTTTAGGGCAACTTAGCAACAAATTGCAGAGGTAAAAAAACCCTGGTGTTTTAAGCCAACAAATACTCAGTTTTTCAGAAGTTGAGTGTAAACACTTCTAAGGTTACTTTCAACAGAAGATACATTGATTAGACACCAAAAAAAAGAGAAAGAACTTGAAAATATTAATATGTCTGTAGCTGGCTTTTGTAACAAACATTAGGGATTTTTTGTAACAAACATTACGGATTTTTTGTTACATAAAACTGCCTGTCTAGAGTAATTTGCTTAGGGTTTTGGGAAAGCAGAGCACTGGAATTCACGTTGCTCAGCCCATCACTGTTTTTGAAGGCCATACAAACTGCATATATTGACTGTGTATATTGACATTAGAACTTTCTAAGTTTAAAACTTTGCAATGGGAACAGATCTTTTCAGCATCTACAAAACAAAATTCAAAACCAAAAATTCTCTTTATTAAATTATTAAAAACAAACATCTACAAAACAAAAATCTTCTTTAAATTATTCCAAAATATGTGTTACAAACTTTTACTTCAACTGGAAAATGGTACTTTCTCTCTAACACTCCATTATCCTTCAACTGAAGTAAAAGCCCCAAAAGAACAGGTGAAAAGTCCATGGAAATTAAAAACTACATTTATAATCCAAAAGACAGTTGCCCTGAGGTGATGTTTCAAGAATGAAGGTCAGTTTTTGCAAAGCATTTTGTTGTTAAGGGAATTGTCAGAACGCAAATGTGGCGATAATGCACGTAGTGTATGTGGCTCTTCTGCCAACAAAGGAGGATATTTATATTTATCACACATAAAAATACTCACAGAAAACTGTTTTTGTTTTGTTTCTTTTTAATAATGTCCTCTAGGTGACCTGGAAATGATAAGATGTATTGCAATGTTCAATGGCAAGCCTGTGATTTCACTGTTCAAGGGAAGAACTCCAGTTCCATAAAAAATGCTCAGAACAACCTGGAACGGCGCATTCCATCATACTGCAAAGCACAGCATCACTTCGAGAAGAGAAAGTAAATCCTGCACCAGTTTCCTGTAGAAAACAGTTCCCTACCTGACCACAACATTGCATTAATAAGGCTACTCTCTGCGAGGACGGGACATAACAGGTACAAATGAGGCTGACTTCCACCAAAGGAATTATCCAGCCTTTGGTGGCAGCATGTCCCACGTACCAATTACACGGAAGAGATACACGGGAGCAATGTTTGACCCTCAAGAACTGTGTGAGCTGTTCACTGCTACCCTTAGTAGACAGTAAGAGAAAAGTTGGCTCAATGTACTTGAAGGTGTAACCCAAGCAGTGGGTGGGAGGAGTAATAAAACTTTCCTTCTTCCTTGTTATCCTGTCTCAAACACACAGATAATGCTCCGAGCATACACATGCTCCTCCCCTGGGCTATACAGGAGTAGAACCATATCAGGGCAGCACTGCACCACAGTCTGGTGATGCCACAGAGCATAGAATTAATTCGGGGGAATCCCAGACTAACAGGCTCATGTGGCCTCTGGAACGCAAGTTTTACCTGGTGTAAAGTGAATCTATCCTTCCTTTCCAGAGATGGAGAATCAAAATGTGTAGCTGGTCTCAAACTTCAACTGACTGAAAAGCAGTGAATTAAGCTGACATTAACTTCTGATGACAAACTGACAAAGAAACTAAATGCTTACTGTGAACTGTAATCTTCTCTTGCACATATTCGGATTTGCTTTGGCAGCTTTTTTAATGGAGAAACACGGCATTGCTTACCATATCATACATTTCTATTTCATTCACCAGAACTGTAAAACATTGATGCATAAAAACATGAATGTTCCCAGATTTGCTCTTCCAAAATCTTAGGTACAGTTCGCCAAAGACAAGTAAATTAGCAACATATTGAGGCTGTAATATTTCAATAAACTAGAAGTGAATGAATAATTGTCATATGTTTTACACTCTATTAATTTCTGTTGTTGATAAATCATAACAAACAGGATTTGTATTAAATTATCCCCACAGACAACATGAAATATTATTTTAATTCTCCACTGAGATTCTACCTACAGTTACATAATTTTCAAGTCCTGCTGTAAAATATTTTCGTAAAATCACCTTTAAAAATATTTTCTATGGAAATCCAGTCTTAAAATACATCCTAAATGGAATTATAAAAATAAATCATAATTTTTGTTGACAATCAACATTTATAAATACAGTTGAATTCATGGGTTTTGCAGAAGGAGTTATTAATTAACATTCCTTTCTTTAACGCATAGTTCACGAATAAGGGATGTGATGCCGACAAAGTGCTGGTAGAGGTGGCTAACTGGTGAACCATACCCCTCAGATAAATTCAATTTTTTGTTTTACAGTATTTTATAAAATTTCTGCGTAGAAGACAGGAAGAAAAATGAAAAGTGAATACAAACTGCAGTCTTGTTATGAAAATATTCTGTTAAAGTACTGTGACAAGTGTTGCTCTTTTTAAGAATTAAGGCTAAATCTTTCCTTATTCATAGAATCAGTTAAAATGGTGTTCATGAGAATTATACCATTGAATTCAGTCAAAGTACAGGCTGTGACACTTCAGTTGCTCTTAGGAACAAAAAGTGCCATTTAACTCTGTTACTGTAGTCAGTGCCCTCGTTGTTAAGGACTAATGAGAGAAGAGAAAATTCTGAGAGTTCGGATGCATTCAAACATATTATCTGAAAAAAAAAAAAACCAACCAAAACCCCACAAAAACCAAAAAGCCATTTAAACCTTCTCTTATATGTCAGGCAGATTTCAATGACGAACCAACATTCACAATCATTTCTATACTGTTCAATATGCATGAATAAAGGAAGGGTACACAATCTCTTCACCTTCAGAAATGTAAATTTGGAACTGCCCTTGTACAAAAGGTATTTGATCATCCACACAGTTTGTCTTCAGCAGATGCTTTTGTATCCAAGCCTGCTCCCTTGGAAATCAACAGAAATTAGCCAGTGACTCAAAAGACAATGCAGTTCTTTGCTACATTGTTGGACAGACATTTTTTACTTATCTCTAGAATTTTTCTAGGCATAATCTTAATGATATGCATTTTTACTATGTGACTCTCTACCGTTATTCATATTCTCAAATTTAAACTAAAATTTCAGTGCATCAAAAGCATTTTTGTATTAGCTACTAATAGTCTGTCAATAAACACTGGAGAGCTTAAAATTGATAAAACTTATTTTATATACTGCTCATTGACTATTTTGTGAGTTGTGTTTTTTGAATTGATCCCCATGCCTCAGAGTATAAAAAGCTTAGCAAATGGCATTTATTCAAGCTATATACAGCTCTTTTTGTAGTTTTTAACATCTGTGTGTCCTCTTGATGACTTTAGCCTTTCTAAGACCAACAAGTGAATTTAGGATTTATAGTTGAGAAACAGCATGGTTCCTTCTGCTGCCAGTCTTTATTCATTACTCTAATAATAGGAGGTGTAATAAACAGCATAGATTTACAACTGTACATTTTAATTATTGTTTCTGAAGGTTTGTATAATCGAAAGAGGTGATCACTGCTCCTTTCTGCTTTGGAATTTTCTCCTTCAGTGCCAGACACTACCGAGTTATTCTGTAAGCAGACAGCTTTGCTCTTTTCATCAGTGAGTCATGAAAGAGTTGACAGTGTGTTAAGGCCATCTCAGCTTCAGTCTAACAATTTGATTTGTTGGCTCAGTAGATTTAGTGCATCTTGATTTTCCTCATAAATTCCATGTGAAACCCAATACCAGCTACCTGACAACATCTTCATCTACATCAGTAAGTTCATACTGGTTAAGATGCAAAAGAAAGAGACCTGTATAAATCTGAGAATTTTGTAAAGAAAACTTAAGAGTTTCACAGGCTTCACATGCAGAATTTTTTATTCCACAGATAAGCTAAATTCAGAAACAATATTTTGCTTTTGGACAGTCTTTGTTAATCTAAAACAAAGATATTAAATAATTGTATCTTATTAGCATGTGGTAGCTACAAGAAGAAATAAAATGTCTTTGCTTATTACACATAACCACTGTGACTGTAATTGCAAAACACTGAAAAGAGATAATTTAATAATGAACTATTACACAAAAAAAACCCAAATCAAAACAAGCATAGACTTGGATTATAGAACAGGTACAATATAAATGTTGTGTGGGAAACAGCTTGATTTCCTGGGGTGAACAGTGTATCAGATGGTTGCTCCCCCCAAAATTGTCACTTTTGCAGCTAGCTCCTAAATTGTAAGGCAAGTTTAGAATGTGACTCTCCTGTTTACTGTTTTCCTATATTCCCGTTAAATAACATAATTGCATTTCTTTCTGTGGTTTATAAAGGACAGCAATACACTTTATGGTAACTGCAAATCTCTGAGATACTTTCTCCATGTAATCCTGTCTATGTGTTTTGCATTTGTGAATTACCAAATTCTGGCGAAGAGTGCACCTCATGATGTAACCTGACATATATATATCGTTTTCCTACCCAAGAACACAGTTACACAGTACAATTTCAAATTCTTTTACATTTAATTGGTAATCTAGAAACTATTTTCTGGCGTACTTCAAATGCACATTTCTGAGAAAATTATGGTATATAGCAGGATCCCACTTGGATAAAACAAATTTACTATAAAATCCAGAAATACACCTAGGAGGAGCTAGCACTCCTAGCAATTAGTTGAAGTAATTTACTGTTTGTACAAGTGTATTGTGAGAAAGGTCCACCTGTGGAACATAAACCACCTGACATTGTAGACTTGTTGATGATAGTCAGTAGTGACTGAAGTAAGTAACAGACTGAAGTGACTGAAAAAATCTGTTCAAAGGATTTCAGTAACGGTATCAGGAGAAATCTCTGAATGTTTGGCAAACCCATTCTAAGGGTTCTGTTGCCTTTTAGCATAAAGCAGAGTTTAATGTAATTCTCTTGCTGATTTCATGAACAGCATCACTGTGAATGTGAGACAAGTGTCTGTTCCCAGTTTGATACAGACATTGCAGACAGCCTTGAAGAGAATATAGGTTTATACTGGGAAGATTGGTGTACAACAGCATGTTTTAACAGTTTGAGGCCAATCTTCATTATGTTGGTGGGTTCCTTAGATGTCTGAGTTTAATGATAATGTGCTCTGGAATTCCTGCGAAGAAAATGCTTTAGAGCTCTTGAATAGAGAAAGACTTGTGAAGAGAAGATAGTGTGCGCAGTAATTTTTAATATCCTATGCCTCTCAGGATGTCTGGTGCTTACTAATCTTTCTGATCATCAGGAATTAATTTAAGAGAAAAAGCAGCAAGAAGCATAACTGTGGTGTAGTTTCTCTGAGGCATCCTAAATCTCAGAAGGATTTTACTCTATCTCAAAGTACACTGAAATACAACATTGACAGAGATAACAAGCAGTGATAAGCAAATTCAAAGAAACCAACTTATTCAGCAGTTGCATAGAGATACAGAATATAGACTCACCAATCTACTGAGCTGGAAGAGAACTGCAGCTAGATTCCCAGAGAATTAAGCCATGCTCCCATCTGGCAGGATTTTGGAACTCAAAATTTGAATGGACTTCAGAAACTTTGGGAGCTAAAGTCACAGTTCTAAGGGTTAGATGGCCAGTTTAAGTGTCCGGACAACTATACCTCAGTTCTGATTTGCTTATGAATACTGAAAATTCTTCATGGCCTTCAGCCTAGCAAGAATTCCCCTCTTTTCAGTGCACTAGACTATCCATTAGGAAGAAGGAGAGCAGGTGTCAGTAAGAATGCTAAGACACATGTGATAAAGAGATCTAAAGATGTTAACAATGATTGCTATTCAGTTACTTCCCCTGGAAAGCAAAATCTGAAGTACCATACAAAGTTGGCCAGTTCACACAGGGAGGGCTTTCTTGGTGCTGGCCCTATTTTACCATTTGGCCTTAGTACCAGTGGTATCTGCCAATATAATGACACACTTAGGACAGCTTTTAGGAAAAAAGTAAATATAAGCCAGTGAGTACTCCAGTCATTTAAAACATATTGCTGCCACAAAGCCAAATACATTTAGCATGCTTCCCCTGTGCAGATTTTATGCTATCACAGGACAGAGAGTCTCATGATTTTAAGTCCATCAAGTCATAGCAAAAGCATGTTAACTCTGAGCAGATATTACGCACTTTAACAACAGTGAATAATGTCAATGAAGAAGATAATTTACCATAAAATAGACCTAATATTTAATCAGAAAAAACCCCTTGAAACTAAAATCCCAGAAACTAAAACAGCACAAAATTTTTTGTGGCATGATGCTAAAAGTCAGGAATCAGACCTAAGATCGTAGACTCATAGAATGGTGTGGGTTGGAAGGGACCTTGAAGACCGTCTAGTACCAATCCCCCTGCCCTGGGCTGGGACACCCTCAACTAGGGCAAGGTCTTAGAGCCCTATTCAACTTGGGCTTGAACACGCCCTGGGAGGAGGAGTCCATAACCTCTCTGGCAACCTGTTCCAGTGCCTCACCATTTTTTCCTAGCATCTAATCTAAACCCACCCTCCTTCAGCTTGAGACCATTCCCCCTTGTCCTTCTCCCCAGGGCTCATCTCAATCCATTCTCTGCCCAGCCTGTGTTTGTGCTTGGGATTGCCCCAAACCAGGTACAGTACCTTCCTCTTGGCCTTGCTGAACTTCATGAGGTTCTTACAGGCCCATCTTTCAAGCCTGTCCAGGTCCCTCTGGACAGCATCCTTCCTTCCCAGCACACTGACCACACCACACAGCATGCTGGCACCTGCGAACATGCTGAGATGCACTCCATCCCACTGCCCACGTCTCCAGCAAGGATGTTGAACAGCACCAGCCCCAGTACCAACCCCTGAGGAACCCCACTTGACCTGCAGAATTAAGGTTTGTCACAAAAGCAGGCCTGGAGGTTTTAGGGCTACACATATCTCTTGAATATTAACGATGCACATATACCCTGCATAGACTCATTCCTCCATCTAAGAACAGGTTTTAACCCTAAGAAAGAGATAAAACATTCCAAATCAGTTACAGAACGCATAGCTGTGCCACAAACAGAATCAGGCAAACACCTGATGGAAAGCAGGTATATTCTTTGTTCCTTAGGGAGTGCAGCAAGATAGACAATGGTCTGTCACACTGAAAGAAAATGGAGATTCTTTCCTATCAAAGGACTTAATCATATTTAGGATACAGTTTATTTTCTGGGAGAACTTCTGGCAATAACCATGAGGAAAAGTGGTTTTATTCATCTTGATTACTGTCAGGTATTTTTCCATTGTGTAAACAGTAACTTATAGGTAGTCAGGCACCCAAAGCTTTGAAATAGGTTTGAGAGCAGACAGCAACTGACTTAGCTTGAATCCAAACTCACCATATAAACCTCTTGATAGTTATTATTCTAAGAAGCACATTGCCTCTGTTTTTGCCTGCATGGACGACAAAGTCCATGAAAAGTACTGAAAAGAGCCTGAGAAGTTGCTGGGGGAGGGAATGCAAATTTATTCAGACCTTTTTAAAACAGTAGACAGGCACTTGTGCTAATCCTAGAGATGTGCTTGTTTTTCTAAACTGTTGCAAATGTTCTCTTAAGATGGTAATAAAAATTTAACTTTGAATTTATCTAGCATTACAGACATATCACATAAAATTAACACTAGTCTGTATACCCTTTGCAATTTCCATCGTGTTCAGATTAAACAGATGGGGCACGCTCAAATGAATATTTTTGGACCATAAAAAGGTACTTTTAAGCCCTTGTTTTCAGTGGGAAACCGCTTTCTCTGTTTACACATCATATATGCCTGGTTTTTAGAATTTGGTCTGAAAAAGTAGAAGAACTGATTCATAACAGGAAAAAAAGGCAATTTCTTCTCCAACTGCACTTTTTCAACAGCACATAAGATAGAGATGACAACACGGTAACACTTCAGTAACAATTAGTCATCATGTCTTAGCAGAACATTATATAATAAAACCTATTTTCCTAGAATTTTTGTTCACCTTTTTTCTTTTTAACATCATGTACTTTAGACTGCCTTTTTATATCAGATATTATTGGTTTTTTCCTTCCAGATGCTAAGAGGGTAGGAAAGGATTCTCCTTCTTTTGATTCCTCTCCTGGGAAAAAAATTCAGCAGCATGCTAGTTTTCTCAGTACTCTCTGTATAACAAAAGGTGGCATATATGGAGGGCCTCATTTTTCTCTTAGCTCTACTGCACCAGACCTGCAAATTACGTTAATTTCCTTGGGCACTGAAGATGTTCAGCAGCTCTAAAGGATTGAATATACTCAGACCAAACAAATATCAGCAGTTTATACTGGAGCCTTGGAATTAATAAGGACTGGAGTTCTAAAACAGACAGCAGTGAGTTTAGACAGACATAAAACCAGTATTTTTTTTTCCAAGTGAATACATAAAGAAAGATGTGACTTGTTAGAAAAATAGCTTACTTCTCCTTACTTCAGTGGCCATGTTCACAAGCTCTCATTATAATTTGCAAAGTGCAACAGAGTAAGATCCATTCCTACTCACATCTCAGTCTCAGTCTAGTTACTGTCATTATACAATTAATATAAAAATATTTTTTGTTATTCTCATCTTCCATGTGTATTCTCCTCTTTTCTTCTTTCTTCACTTTTTCTTCTTCTTTAATTCTGTATTTTATTACTTATTTGTTGTCCTTTTTTTTCTGTGCACTAGTAGTTAATTATATTTTACACATGCTGGAAAATTCCAATAAAAAGCACTAGGACTTAGAAAATAAACTTTTCTCTTTTTTTAATTGATGGAAATCTGCAAGTTTAATTAGGTAACCCATTGAGACAAATGCATCAACAAATAAATTTCCCATTCATGAATGCAGCCCAGCTGACAAGAAACTGCCTAGGAAGCTTCAATTCATTTGGGTACCCAAGTATTTATACCCAACAGATTTGATGCAGATAACAGCTTTCCAATACAACCCAAGGATTACAGAGTGAACCCCAGCAGGGCCACTGATTCTTAAGCACTTGGAAATCTCCCACTGGATTAGAGCACACATATTTTTCTCTCAGAGTGACAGGCAAAGGAGTGCATGCCAGGAAAATGCCTGAAGGAAGAAGGGGTTGATACAAAACTGTCCTTTGCAGGTAGTCATTACTTAGGCTCTTCTACGCTGCTCTGTAAATAAGCTGGTCCTGATGACCTGAAGAAGAGGTAGTACAAAGATCCTAGTTAGTCTGTGAGCCCCTTGTTTACAGTGCAGGTTATTCTTCTGTTTATACTCTGCCCCATCTGAATCCAGAAAAGAAAAAAGTGAGCCTAGACTGAGGCTGTTGATATGAGTAAAAACTGAGGTTATCTTGAGATTAGAAGTACCAAGAGAAAGGATACACAAGCATAATACCTTAAAAAGAAGAAACATAAATGCTATTTTAAATAATAATCACATAGTATGGGCCATAACATTTATAATAAAGTCAGATGTTCAATATTAATAACTGACATAAGGAAGCAATCATATTTATAAAGGAAATGTTTATTTCTGAATACTCGAAAGAGGCGTTGCACTTTTTTCTTTTGCATCTGAAAAGCAAACATTGTACTTGTGGAATCAATTAAAAATAACAGAATAAAAGGGAGGACATAGCACTATCAGTTCAGAATTTCCAACTTCTTTGCAATTTGCTTCCACTTAAGAATATGACTGGCTCTTCAGAGCAATAACTGCATAGCATCTGGGGGACTTCACCGGATCAAATAACTTCACAAGTCCAGACCAGGCAACATTTTCCTGAAAATGATACATGATTGAAGAGCATAAAAATGTGTTTGACTTATAAGTTAAAATATGGTAATAGGTCCACATTTGGAAATACAGAATTGAAAATAAATAGAATTATCCAATGCAAGGCAGGAAAACCACTTATCTAGTAAGAAAATTGGGGGAAAGTTTGTTGTGAAAAAAAGAACACCCGTAACAGGAGTATTTTAAAGTAATTTAATTATTTCTGGTGCTATCAAGTGATAGCTTCCCACCTGCTTCATCAATAAAGCTTTGCTTTTTAGTTGAACCAGAGAAAAGAAATTAAGGATCATGTCGTATTTTCTTTATGTTGCACATTATACTAGTGAAGCTATTTAACTGACTTTTCAAATGAATCAGGTCGGCTGGATCTGGTCCTCATGCTGCATTTGGCTTTTATCATTTTTATTTTTCTTCTTAAACACATTTTGTGAATCAATCAGTACAAGATTAAATCCATGCATATATTATATTTAGAAAAGGTGAATTAGTGCTATATGCAGCAAGTTTGATCTCCCATCTTGGAAATCATACAGATTTCTATGCAATTTTTAACTGGATGGCATTTGGGAAAATACATCATTATTTAACTATTTCAAATTGCCTCTATGTAAAAATACCAGTTATAACAAAGGCATACATTTACTACAATTCAGTTGTTCCAAGTGCACCATGACAGAGAATAAAGTGAGCTTTCACTTACGATAAAATTGAGCTGTTAAAATGAAAGGTTTATAGTGGAAAAACAGAGCTATTCATAAGAATGAGTTTAAACGTTATTTTAGAATTTTATTTTGACCATGACCCAGAGCAGAAGCTGGAAGATGCTACCATTTCCTCCTCAGGAAATTATTATTTGTGTGAAAAATGTTTACTGGTGCAGAAAAAGTATTACCACTGCTTTCAAGTTAACCAGGCCAAGCTTAAAATCAGTGTTAGAAGAAACAGTGTAATAATGGAAGAATTCATCTTGGAGTAAATGTAGTAGCATTTGCTTATTATATCCCAGATCTATACCTGTAAAATATATCCAGGCTGTATGTTAGTCAAATGTACCTCAGCTGACCCATACAGTTAGAAAAAGAGCACTGTCTCTCATTATTGATCTTAATTAAGAAACAGTAAAAGAAAGTCATAAACATTTTGGATCTAATTCAAACCTTTTTGAACTATATGTTCCAAAGTACATTAATTGGAAGTTTGAGTATTAACAGCACAATATTTGTTTAGCATTTCCAATTTTTTTTTAAATTATTAAGTATCTCATTGTGTTGTATAAACTGAGATTTGCTGCATCTTTGATTAATTTATTTTTTACTACCTATTGACTAGTAATTACCATACAATTAAAAGAGCATAAACTTGACTGTTGCTGCTTTGCTGAAAATAAAAACATCTGCTGGGCATATGCTTATATTAAATGGAATGAATGCTTATACTTTTGCAAATATGATAAGTAATAATTCTGCAACAGAGACTTTTCGTCTGCACAGTAATAAATTGACTGAGATAGCCTCATTTCAGTGATGTAGCCTTTAGGTATCATAAAAGAGAATGCAAAAATACCTGCTCCTTGAGGTAGCAAAGACGATCCAGAAGTATCAAAACTTCTATGCAAGGAGCCAGAACAACCTTCAACTGAAAGAAAGATTAGATGCTACAATCCTTTTGGGAAAGACAGGAAATACACTTCCAATGGCTACATTTCCTCAGAACAGTTCCAGGAAGGTCAATCATTTTTTAGGGGTTCGTTGTACAAATGTCACCTTGCTAATTTTCCCTATGGGACAGACATCTTCAAAACACATTATATTAAAGATCAAATATACATGGAATGCCATAAAGTCAGGGAACTACATTATTTAGTTGGTTTTCAGACATTGTCCAACAAGAAAATAATATTAAATGTAGCAGAACAATTTTAAAGAGGCAAATAATGAATTTTAATAAAAAGAGTTTTTTATGAAATAACTGCATGGAGACCAGTCTAGATTTAAAAGGAGACTGACATTCCATTTTCCAGTGCAATAGTCCCTCTTGAAAAAGAATCTTCCATGTGTTCACTTTATTACTTTACTTACACCTAATATAGTTCTGGAATAGGATATGCTCCAAGTATGGAAGGAGGAACTGCTTTGTTTTTTGAGATTGCATACCACGGTGTAAGACAGTCCATCTCCACATAAAATTTAACAGGGCTTTGTTCTAGACTAGCACATATATAACAGGGTAGTAGTATTAATCCTGTAACTTTTACCATATTAAATGCTTCAAGCTCATTCATTCTGTGCTTGTACTTTTCATAGTAATCCATTATACAGCTGTCTGGGAGCTGCAAGGGATTAGAAAAAAAAGATATCAGAGTTATTCTAGTTACTTCAAAAGAACTTTAGAATTAAACATTGTCACATTACAAAATGAAATCCATGATTCATTTTTTAAATTAGCACTTTGCTAATATTTATAATTTTCCAATAGCAGTTTCTCAGTTCTTATTTACAGTAACTGTTCTTCACACAGCATTTTCCACTGAGCATGAAATACTGAGATATATCCATTATTCAGAAAGTTCCAGTAATTCTTAAATGAGAATTACACAGTACAGTGGAGATAACATTCTCATTTCCTTTCCATGTACCTTATCCCCTCCTCACTTCCATTCCCAAGAGATTTATTTAAAAAGCTGAGAATTAAATTCTGGTGTGAGGGTAACATTCTACTACTATGCAACCTACTATCAGATTCTGGAAATAATGCGCTGTTTCCCTGTGCCTAAAATTACCCATCTTTAAAACAGAACTTTCTCTATTTACTTTGAACTACTTCATGTTATTTCTCTTCGTTTCCCAATCACCTGATGTGAGACTGCCAGCATTTCCACCATGACTGTAAATGCCATGATTTGGGGCTGAATTGACAGCCAAATACACAGGCAGCTCAGGAACCTGACCAAGCCTTTTCAACCCTTGCTGGCCACTGCAGCAGAGCAGCATGCACTGTGACCATGACTGCTCTTCACAAAGCATGCTCTCTATAGGGCAGCCAGACCACCACATCTCCTGGCTTTTGAAGGTCATGATGTGTCTGCTCTGCTGACCACAGTCCTGGACACTGAACAAGACACTTGAGCTGGCCATGTAAGGAATGTGCCAAAGAAGTGGGAAGTAGGATTGTGGCATTATTGCTGATGGAGGCTGCTGGGAAGAGCAGAGCTGAAAGCCTGATGCACTTTTGCAGTACTGGCAGTTTTGCAGTATGGCTGTTCTGTCCTGGCTATGGAATGACAGAGTCCAAACTTGGCAGAAAAGTAACGGCCCTGATAGACATTTAGATGTGGCACTGAGGGACACGGTTTAGTGGTGGACTTGCAGTGCTCAGTTAATGGTTGGAACTGCTGCTCTTAAAAGTCTTTTTCAGCTTAAATGATTCTATGACTCTGACAAAAGACCAGGAAAGTTGAAGTGCTTAATAAATTTTTGCATATTTTATTAGGAAAATCATCTGAGAGCATGTGGCTAATACAGTTGCAAAGAAGTAAAATCTTTGTCTAAAATAGGGAAACAAACCAGAAGATATTTAAAGAATATGTAAGTTTTCAAATCAGGCAAGTATTATAAATTTTATCCTAGGACAGGCAAGAAGGGACTGAACTATTACTCATTGTCACTAAGAAGTTCTCAAAAAGAGTATGTCAGACAGATAGCAGATATATGACCTTTATTATAGAGCAGACAGTTCAGATTCAGTGCACTGAAAAAATTTGAACAAATAAAGAATTCAAAACCACTGAAAGCTAAGCAAATGAGTAATAATCAACACAAATTCATAAAGAATACATCACAAGTCAGTCTACTTCCCTTGTAAGGAGGGTAAAAGGATTCATGACAGAAAAAACCAACTGGTTCTCATATATTATGATTTCAAAAGGATTTTTGTAACATTTTCCATACTAATTTTATAAGCAAATTTAGGAAACAGGCTTCAGATTAAAGTACTAAAAGGTGAGGGAAAACTGCTTGAATGACCAGAACCAGAGAGTGGTTCCTAATGTGTCTCTGAGCAACTGGAATGACCAGCTGACTGGAGGTCCATTATGAAATGCAGTACTTTCATTAAGAATTCAGACAATAGAACAGAAACCACATTAGCTAAGTCTGCAAATGTGCAAAAGGAAGGCATTGCCAGAACTTTAAATAACTTTCAGAAACTGGAGCTTTGCTTAGAGAAGAAGTTTGAAATGCTGTACAGAAAAGCAGAAGGGACTAGGCTCAGGCAGAAATAATCAGCTGTTCAGGATGGGGAGCACCAAGTGACAGTCTGGAAGATAGAGCAGATCATAAGCTGAGTGAGAGTCACAGTTGCGCTACTGCAAAAAAAAGCAATCACCATTCTGTGACATGTATGGGAGAGCAGCCTGCAAAGTAAAGGAAGTAATCCTTCAACTCTGGCAGTGGGAAAGCTCTAGCTGGAATACTGCATCCATTTTTGGGCATCAGATTTCAAAGAAAGAAATGAACTGTCTGAAAAAGCCCTGAGAGGGAAAATAGATCAGAGATCTAGAAAACATGACCTATGAAGAAAGACTCAGAGAACTGGAACTGATCAGGCTAAATGAGACAAAATTGAGATTGGGGATAATAACAGTTTTTATAAGGCTATCATGAAGAAGTAGGGAACAGTTTGTTCACTGTGTGATAGGGCAAGAACTAATGAATTGCAGCAAAAAGAAAAAAGCCAGAAACTTGAAGAAACATTTTCTCTTAGAGGTTAATTAAGGACTGGCAAGGTTGTCAGTCTCCATCACAAGAAGCTTTCAGAAGATCTGACAAATATTATTTTCAGGAATGATACATAATTCTAACTTAGCTTTAAAACAAGAGATCAGAAAAAGCTTTTGTAGTATTTCAGTCATATTTTTTTAATTTAGAAAGTATATTTTCCCAACTGCAAAGGCAAGGTTGAGTAGCTTATCTGGCAGTACTAAAGCGGACTAACAAGAACTTTTTTGGTCTTATTGCTATTTTATTTTCTGTGAAGCTGTGCAAGTATTTTAGATGTCTTTTTGTTTTTCTCTTCCGCTTTAAACAGTCAAACCAACTAAAATATATCAGTCATGAAATAAACAAAAGAGTTTATTAACCTCTGCCCTATAAGCTTTTCATTTCAACTGAGTATTAATAGGGTTTTAGTATAATGGATTTTTGAAATTACAGGCTACTTGGAATTAAAATACAAAGATCTATATTTGTAAAAATGTGATCTTGAAACCTTTCTGGTTTTTCTTCCTTTATGTTCTCCATTTTTCAAGATGAAGCATTCAAATTAAAAGAGAACAAATTGTGAAATGTTTGGCAAATAAAAAGTAGGTCAAAAATGTCTCTTGCACACTGCCATACTCAAGTACGTGCTTTTCCATTTCTTCCCTGCCTATTACACATTCTGACAGAACACATTCTGCTGTCATGGATAGACTAGTTACTATTCCAAACTATGCCTCAGATAAAAGTTTGGTGAGGGAACCAATTCAATGCAACAGCTCAGCTGGAAAAGAGAGAAAGTGTCCACTGAAAAGCACTGGTAGAGAAGGGCATGGAAAGGATAATTGGTAGGTAGCCATGTGGTCAATTTATTGAAAGACAACTAAAACCCAGGTAACATCGGCTTTGTCTGAAACTGCAACAGCCTTCAGTACCTAACATGACCTTCAGCTCTCCTTCTGAGGTGAAGCAGTATTTAACTCTTGGCATTTTTGAAGAACTGTACTTCCACATGCAAAGCAAGCCCCATTCAGCCACCGAAATTGTCCAAGCAACTGTTCTCTACATCACTCACTTGTGTATCCAAAAAAAATTTCTTCATATATATGCACTGAACTTTTTTCTTCCATTTTGATATTGATACTGTGAATATGAAAAAACTGAAATATATGTAAATGTCTTAATAATGGCTCTGGACTCAAAGATCTAACTTATGTTACTGACACTCAAGTGACCTTCATTTCATTTTGGCCAGTATTTCTTCCCTAATACAGTTACAATGTCTCCTGGTCTTTATCAGGTTGTGAACAAAAGGATCTTGTCCCGTTGCATTGTGACGGTGGCGCGAGCTTTATTTTGAACTGATTTCTCTGTGGATTGATGTGGTCACTCAAACACCTGAAACAAGCAAGTGGACCTAGCAAGGTCTCCAGGGACCTAGTTGTAACAATACCATACAGCATACCCTATATACCATAAATGCCATACAGTGGAGATGGCACTAAACATGAGCCACAGGACTGACTGATCTGTTGTGAACATGGTGAGACTGTCACAGAGCTCTGACAGCATGTGAGATACCACACGCCTCAGCCCACCCACCTTGGACTGCAGTCTCACAGGCACGCTGATAGCACACAGGCTGAAAAGAAAGTATTCAGGCACAAGTTGTGAGGCAATTACTGATACCACACTTCACGTTTCTTCAGGGAGCATTTTTTCGGAGCTGTGTCCTTTCCTAGACTAAGAGTATTTTCACTGAATGAAAGCCTCTTTTACTGTCCAAGGCTGCACATGCCCTCCAGAGAAGAGACAGCCTAAGGATGCTCTTCCACAGTCTGTTAGATGCAATTCCTCTTTGCTACCTCAAAAGGACTTCTTCCTGCACTGACTGTACAGTTCCACGTTTCCTCTCTCTACTTGTATCAGCACAATCAGGAACACTAATCAGAGTACAAGAAAACTGTAAGGCAATCCTTCTAGCAGAGCAGTGTCTTAGATCAGTTCAAAACATTTGGGAGAACACACCTAACAGGAAATTTGACAACTTTTCCAGGACTAAGGTAGTTAAAAATAATGTAACGTTATATACTGTAAAATAATATAAAACAGATAATGAAATTACTAAGAGACTTAGGTTTATTTAGAACTTTGTTTAAAATGCATTTCAAATGAATGCAATTTGTATTATTTCTAATGATACCTAAATGAGATACAAGTCCCATCTCTTAGGACTTCTTGTCAGAGCAAAATGCTACAGTACCATAACTGGGATAGTATTTTGGCTATGTGAAAAACAGTTATGCTTAAAAACAGTGTTATGTGCTTACACTTTAGAGTGCTATGCAAGTGTTACCTGAGCCATCATTTAGTACTTCCCTAACTAACAAAGGAAACAGGGAGTCTGTGAGATGAAATTCCTTCTGTCCAAGAAAACAGTGAAGAAAGTCAACTCTTCAACAATTGTAAAATGCATTAAGTGTGTAAATCCATGTCGTACCTTCACTTTTTGACTGCTTAGTCTCAGTTAACTGCTGTTTCAGGATTCAGGGGAAAGTGGAGAGCATTGTTTTGGCTTTGGCTCCAAGTTTGCCCAATGGCTGAACACAACAAAACATATCAAATTACAAATATTCTTAGCAAAGACCAACCAGTTTCAGATGTTCACTGTCACTTCAAGATATCCACACTGACATTGGCTGTGGGGTAGACATTAAGATCATAAGAAATCTCAGGCTAGAAGTCCCTCTCTTCCCCAATTTCTGCAAAAATTTCTTTTTAGTTTCCCATACAGCTGCATATATTCAGGTTAGTTCATGTCTTAATGTATTACACAATTCCAATACTGACAGTTTCCCAGTCTTAACTGAGTGGCTTTTCAACGCTTTTTAAAGCAAGAGAAAATTAAGCCACACAGTAAGCTTCATGTTATCTCCCTTCATTTGCAAACTGTATTTTGTGATATTCCAGTAGTCACTGCTGAGGAGAATTTGCAAGTCAAGGACATGCTATAGTAAGCAAAGAGTAACCCACCTCCACTTATCAAATGTAAAAACGTCCCAAATTTGTCTGATAAAAAAATAAGAAATTAGTGAAAAAAAAAAGTATTTTTGCACAAATTCTGATTTCAGTATTGTCTACCAGCTTTAACACTCAAAATGAAATAGTCTGGAGTTTGCAAAAGCATCGAGTCAATTGATCCCAAAGGTTGTCAGACATACATCCAGGCCTTACTTTGTAAGCACTTTCTCTATTTAATCACCTTAAGCTAGCCCCTATGAAAGATCTTTTGTTAATCTACCCCAGTTAAGAACAGAGCACAGGGAAACCTAAAGAGTTTTGAGTTTTCTTTCTTAAAAACTCTAGAAATACATAAATACTTTTATGAGGACGTTTTGCCATGGCAATGTTATTTGTAGCACTTATTGCCTTAGGTAGCAATTAGATGTTTTAATAAAGAGGCTTCATTTTAAAAGCATTTGCAAAGCAGCTACAAACAAGTGAAAGATGCTCTGAGCTGAGGAGGAAGGAACTGCTCTCACTGCTTGAAAGCAAAAAGGCTAACAAGTATCACAGGGGCCAGCTACTCTAGGAGAGAGGACAGGGATGACTGCTCCATTCTCCCAAAAGACGGTTCCCTGCTCATGTTAATTAGGTAAAACAACCAATAAAAGGGAAAAGAAACCTTGTGATAGAAAGAATTTCTCCAAAATCTATGTGATCCTTAATGCTCTGTCTGTACAACATAGAGTCTATAAGAACAGAGTGAATTTTGGCAAAGAAAACAATCAGGAACAAAATACTGCTTTAGTATGTATCCAGACCAATTACTGCAGCATTGTGCAGGGATCTCTAGATATGGCCCTCTACAGGCACAAAGGAGCAGCCTCACTTTCACAAGCCCTTGTCCTCATGGGGCAATTCAACCACACCAGCATCTGTTGGAAGGATGACACAGCAGGGTATAAAGCAACCCAGGAGGTTCCTGGAATGCATTGCGGAGAATTTCCTTCCCGTGAGATAGGGAGCCAACGCTCTCAATTCTCACCAATAAGGAATGCCTGGTGGGAAATGTAAAGCTCCAGGGGAAGACCAGGCTGCAGTGACCATGAAAATGGGGGAATTCAAGGTCCTTGGGGCAGCGAGGAGAGCACACCACAGTCATTATCCTGGACTTCAGGAGACCAGACTTCTGGGATCAGCTTGACAGAGTACCATGGCATAAAGCACTGGAGGGAAAAGGGGCCCATGAAGGCTGGCTAAAACTCAAGGGTTACCTTCTCCAAGCCTAAAGAGGAAGTCAGGCAAAAATACCACGAGGTCAGCATGGATGAACAACAATCTTCTGGCCAAACCAAACAACAAAAAGGAAGGCTACCAAGAGTGAAAGCAAGGATGGGCAGCCTGGGAGGAATACAGAGATAATATCCAAGCACCCAGGGATCAGGTTAGGAAAGATATATCTCTCACAGAATTAAACCTGACTGACATCAAGAGCAATTAGAAAAGTTTCTACAGGTACATGTGTGCATTCTCCAGAACAGGAGACCTGTTACACAGCTTATGGAGAATGCCAAGATATTCAACAACTTTCTTGACTGAGTCTTCACCAGCAAGTGTATCAGCCCCACCATCTGAGCTGCAGATGCCAAAGGCAGGGACTGACTAAATGAAGCACTGCTTGCTGTAAGAGAAGATCAGACTCAAGAACATCTTAGGAGCCTGAAGATGCACAAGTCCATAGGAGCTGATGAGATGCATTTGTAGCTCCTGAAGGAACTGGCAGATGAAGTTGCTAAGCATATTTGAGAAGTCATGTCAGCCTAGTGAGGTTCCCAAGGAAAAAGAGGAACATAATCCATAACTCATTTTCAAAAAAGGAAAAAACTGAAGGCCTGGGGAACTACAGGTCAGTCAGTCTGACCTTGATGCCTAAGATCATGTATCAGATCCTCCTGAAAACTATGCCAAGGCACATAGGAAATAAAGAAGTGATTGGTGATAGCCAACATGACTTCATTAATGGCAAGTTGTGCCTTCAAATCTGGTGGCCCTCTATGAAGGGATTATAGCATTGGTAGATAAGAAAAGAGCAACTGACATCATAACCTGGACTTGTGCAAAACATTTCACATTATCCCACATGACATCCTCGTCTTTAAATTGGAGACTGCTCGATGGATAAGGAATTCGCTGAATGGCTGCACTAAAAGAGCTATGGCTGCTAAGAGCACTGGGGCTGCACAGCCTGGAGAAATGAAGGCTCTGAGGAGACCTTAAAGCACCTTTCAGTAACTAAAGGGGACCTACAAGAGAGCTGGAGAGGGACTTTTCACAAGGGCATGTAATGACAGGACAAGGGGGAATGCCTTTAAAATTAATAAGGCTAGGTTTAGATTACATAAGGAACAAATTCTTCACTGTGGGGGTGGTGAGACACTGGCACAGGTTGTCAAGAGAAGCTGTGGATGCCCCATCCCTGGAAATGTTCAAAGCCAGACTGGATGGGGCTTTGAGCAACCTGGTCTAGTGAAAGATGTCTCTGCCCACAGCAGGGGGGTTAGAACTAGATGATCATTAACATCCCTTCTATGATTTTATGATCCATGGCCCACAGAGCAATTCCATTAATTCTGAAGCTAGAAGCAATATAACCATAGCTGTGAAACAGCACACTCACACTGAAAGACCTTTCTCTGCCCTCATAAAATGAGAAAGTTTTGTCAGAAATTCAGTAGTCATGGTTTATACCTCATTTTTACTACTGAGGTGAAGAGATGTGTGAAGGGAATGGTCCAAAAGGCAGAAAAAAAGTATTTGCATCTAAGTATTTAATTGACAGGCTCTTCCACACTAAAAAGAAACACCATGAATGGAGGAAATTATTTTGGCTCACTTAATAGGAAACTTCAGTCCTTGAACAGTAATTCTTAACAATGAGCAGTGCTAGGTTATTGATAAATGCCTTTTCCTTATTTTTTGTAAAAAAACTATTTTACTATGTTATCTCATTCTAACTGATTTCTGATAGACACTCTTTTCATAAAGTCTGATTCTTGCTTCACATAAGCAAAAACTTCACATCTATTTCACAAAGGAAAGAAGCAGAGGGGTTTCTCCACATGAATTATTGGCTGAATCAAGAACTTATCTTTACTTAAAATCAACAGCAAAAAAAACTTTGGTATTTGAATAATTATACCTGATGCGTCTTCATCAGTGTAATATTTAGCAAAAGGCACACACTTAAAAAATGAGTATCAAGGCAGGTTATGTGTTTTATATACTTGCAGTCTTTATCCTGCCTCCACAGACTGGAAAATGACTGGATTGCACCAGGGCTACCTTTTGATCAGAAACAGAGGTATTGGTGTGTATAAAGGAAGCAGCTGTGATGCTTATCACGAACCACTAAGTTTGCAAGAGTGTTTACGTCCCACAGCACAGATTCAGCTCCAGTGATAAAAACCATGCAAGATTTTACCATACATGACAATCTACCAAACCCTGGCAGGGACTCCTGGAAACAGTGCCTCTAACCATCTATTTTCCTTTCCAGTACTTTTATTATCATACAGCGATGAAATTCTTTTAAATATTCTGATAAGCCTAGTAAAAGACTGGAGACTCACAGTTTCTTGACTTCTGTATTTTAGAAAATATCTTTGCACATGTAAAACAGAAACCCATATGGAAACAATTTTTTCTCATAGTTCTTTGGTTGTATTACATAGTGTCAGTAAGTTTTAGCTGCTTTTTAAATATAGCCTAAATATACTTATGCATTAAGACAATGATTGCCTCCCCTTTTTTTGTGTGAATGACAAGGACATTTTGGATTATTCTGGAAGTATGCTTCATATAGGCTTACTCCCACCTTATATTCTTCCCAAGGCATCAGTTTTTGTCCACTGCCAGAGACAAAGTAGACATTTGGTCTATGCAGTACAGCTGCTCTTTTGTTCATTTTTAAATAGAGCTAAAAAACCTAATTCCACATACATTTCTCTTTGATTTTTGTTGTCTTTCAGAGCAAATGTTTAGGCTTCATCACATTTCTAGCTACGTAAGTATTTTTTTTTCCGGAAGAGAGACATTTAACACATTTTCCAATATTGTGTAGATATAGTGCTGACTCCACCATGAAAACTGCAGGGTCAGAACCACTGTTAAGGGAGCAGTAACAACTTTCCTCTGAATAGTATCAAAATAGCACTGGTTTTGTGCTGCTGCAGATTTCAATATAGCTGGGAAATAAAAAATAATATTGTTTACATCAGCATAAAATCTAGTCTACAGTATGCAGCCAGCTGCACATAAAATGAAGAGAAACATGAGCAAAAGTGAACATTTACTTGAATCAGGTCTTTAGCAAACACATAAATGTGCAGCTTGAAGTAGTGTTGACAGACATCTTTGTCTCAGGACAACTTGCATTTGTCTAGACCCTTCTTAGAAAAAGGCAACATATCTAAAATCAGACCTCTTGAGACAAACTATCTATGATTACTGGTTTTAGTGAACAGTGAACAAATTTACACTAGCAGAGTTTAATCAATGATCTTGTGAACTGATTATTATACAAAAACCCACTATTGCTTTTGGGTGAGTGTACACACATGAAGAAAGCCACATTCGCTAACTACAGAATTAAATACAATCTTTTTAAAGTACAGCACACTTCAAGCTTAAGTCCTTTTCTTAATGATGTTAGGCTGATTCCAGTGTCATTTGAATTTACTTGCTTATTTGGTTATGCCTGTTTCTCCTAGCTCATACTTCGATGTGCCTGTCAAATTTTAAGTGATTTGACATTTTGCCTACAGGTTTTAAACACTACTTTACCAAAGATTGCAACATTTACCTTAAATATTTTAGATGCTTGCCACTCCCACTTTTCCTATGATCGTACCTAATTTGTTAACAATCTGTCCAGTACTCTCTACTGTCTCCTTTGCATAACTTGTTCTCACAACATAGTTGTGATCGTCACACAGTCATATTCCATGCCTAATGCTATGTTGCCATCTGTTGACCAACTGAGCAGTTGTAGGACTAAGACTAAGACAAGATACTCAAGAAAATAAATAAAATCTCCAAAAAAATTTAAATCTCCACTGTATATTTACTTCCTTTTCTCTAACAAAGTGATTTAAAATCTTCATATATTTCCTTAACATTTACTAATTTAAAGGTATTAAGTCTTCAAATATAATATTCATACAGTAATGTATGACATAAATCAACTCAATGGCTCAATTGCATTGTGGTACTGACTTAAGAACTTATATGGATATAACAATTTCATAGACTTGCTAATTAATGACTCACCTTTGAATCATCCAGTTCGAGCTTTTTCAGAGACCGTCTGACATAATCTATGAAGGAGGATGATTTGGAGAAGGTTTTTCCAACATGTCGATCACTGTAAATACAGTACTGAGGTGTAGGCTTTTATACATCCAACACAAGAAATTCAGGTATTTTTAACAGGAGAAATAAGTCAGTTGGATGGCTACTACTGCCAAGTTAGTAATAATTTTCCTTTTTCCCCCTTCCACATAAAACAATTAAGCTAATACTTGAAATAACTTCTAGACACAGCAACTGTATAATTGTATTATCGTTATGATTATTATTTTACCTAAAATTTTGAGAGATAGTCAAAGTTTTTTTTTAATTTCTTTGCTAACATTTTTTATTTCCTCATATGAATGACAAAATTATTATTTCCACTGACAGACATTTCCTTCTACACTTCTATATTACTTGCATAATCTACCATAATGCTGCTGTAATTTACTTAACACCAACCACTGGACTGAGGAAACGCCACTTTTGCTTGTCATCTGGTGTTCTTATCCTTTCAATATTTATTTCACCAAATGATGCCAGAATTCTGTCCTGTTCATAACTCAATTGCATTTCAAGCCAGATAAAAATGACGTTGTTTCAAAAAGTATGTTAAAATAATGCACAAAAACTTAAAAAAAAAAAAATTTAAGAAAGAATCCTAGCAGACCACTCATTTGTTCTCTCTTCTGTGCTTAAAATATCTTGGAGAAACAACACACAAAGGTTTTTTTTTTTTTGGTCTGAATTCACTTTCTTGACTGAGTAACATTATTTCTCTTCTAGATGTGCAGGGTAGGAGTTAAATACTCAGGTAAAGAATTTTCAGCTACTGAATTACTTAACAAGAAATACACTCGCCCTGCAGCCTCCCAGTGAAAAAGTAAATAAAAGTATCTTAGTTTAAAATTTTTCTCCCTCTTTATTCTTAGTAAAACCTATCTCCTTATCTAAAATCCAGAACTAACATCTGAGGTCAACAGAAAGATTTCAAAAGATTTCACCCAGTAGAGGTTCTAATGCTGTTTAGCAGTCAAGGACCTTCACTCACTGAAAATCATTTTTGCTGACATATTTAATATTCAGATGCATCTAAACATTTAGGCTGATGCAGTCTGAAAATTGGTTAATGATTATGTTGTTATGTCATTCCTAAGAAGATGGGCATTTAACATCATGCTCAGAAAAAAAAATGGAGGTGAGAGAGGTCTTTCCAAGGTAGCCATTGTGTTCATTAGAGACATATCATCTTAATTACTTCCTCCAAATTAAACTTCCTTCAAAAAATGAAAAATCTACCTCAGTTTTTCTTTTCATTTTAGCAGCCATGACTTTTTGTGTGATACTTTATGCAATTTTAAAATAAAGAAACATTTCTTCTTTCAGGAATTTGACCTGATGGATAAGCTGTCTGAATCTGTATCTAGCAAAAGTTTTAAGGGTATTTGCATTAGCACTTATTTTAGCTCAGAAATATACTTCTGAAGTGAGTTTTCTGGTTTTCCTCACCTCTCATGCCTTGGCTTACACCGTGAAATAGTATCAGACCTCAAAAAATGGGTTATTTTCAAACTGAATTAAACTGGAAGGTGTGCTTCTGGATGAGCTCCAAGTGCTAACAGGCATACATCTCACAGAATAAGATAAAATCTAATCCAACTGCAAACACAGAAAAGTATAATGTAGACGCAGGTCTTCATCAGCAGCTCTCCAAATCCCATTCCTACAAGGAAGCAGCACTTGCCAGTGTAGCCATGGGCAGTGAGTAGCTCTTTAGAGCCATGATGGCCATCGAGCTGCCAGTAGTTTTTCTCAGGACAAACAGAAATGCCATTTTCCTTCTGCAGTATCAAAGCTGCCAGGACCTCTGCATGACAGGGTAGCCCAGGACAGCGTTGACTTCTCAGTGCATTTGCTGAGTATTCTCAGGTAAAGATGTGCTTTACCCATGTACTCAGTACCAAAGAGGGCCTCCTACAGCTACAGGTAAAGGAAGGGCAATACATTTGTGACGCGGATTTACGATGAGCAAATCTATCTTGCATTTTAATACCGATGTGTATATACAACCTGATGCGACTGATTCCTATATCCTTCTGCTTTCCAAAACTTACTTTCTCTACAACACAGAGGTGGAAGAGAATCAGACCAATCTTTGGTTGGTATTCTGTGATTTCAGAGCTTCCTACCTTTTGGTGACACCATAAATTTCTTCTATAATAACCTGAAGAACAGCTCGATAAAACAATGATTCCGTAGGCAGCTGCAAAAGATTTTACAACAGCAAGGATTTAAAATTGGCACTGAAATTAAGATCAGAGTAACAAAACCAGTATTGGCTTCCATAACTATTTATTGAGTTGTATACTTTATGATCAGTCATACCAGATTTAAGAGGACAAATTATTAATGTTCTTGCATCCAGTTAAAATTATGTTTTAAGTCAGATTCTAACATAACCATAAATGTAATGACAAAAAACCAAGCCCAGACTCTCTTGATGGAAAGAAAGACAACAGAGGAAAATACACTGTCCATGATCTGAATTCTAATATGCAAAATAAATAACAATTATCTAAGCTGTTTTGAAGACAAAAGGAGTAATTACCGAGCTAAATCATCTGCAGTCAGACTGCAGTCTGAACCATTAAGAAAGTACAATGCTCAAAAAGAATCCACCTGAAAATTTCATATATTTGTCTATGAAAAATCTGTTTGCATAAAACCAGTTAATGCTTGCCAATTAAAAATTCACAGAAAAAGACTGCTGAGGTCAGTGGGCTTACTGAACATGGAAAGAAGTCTCTCAGCCTGGCCTTTTAAATACTTGCACCGTATTGTTGCCCACCATCCCTTAAGAATAATTTGCACAACTATAATTAAAAATATTCACAGGGAAAAAATACACAGGGATTAGAAATGAGAATTGATGATGTTTCTAACAGGTTCAAGCTTTTGTCATAACAATGTCTGTTTTTACATTAGTTGATAAAACATTGGGATAGAATGATCCAAACCAGGGATATCAGAAGGACATTTGCACTGAATTTATGTATTAGAAGAAAGACAGCAAAGGAAGTTAGGAAGGGTAGTTTAAAGCCTTTAATTTTAAGCTGTGTTTTTTTTCTCTCAGACTCGTAATTGTCAAAAGAAACCAGATTCACTAAGTACAACCACAGCAATAAAAATGTGATTTCATGATGACACATGCTATCTTTCAGGATTTGAGATAGTGTAGGCTAGTCTTTCAGATTCCAGATATGCAGAAGTTCAATAAAAGGCCATGGATTAAGAACATTCAAGGGGGAAAAACACATTTTATCTTAGAATGGCTAAAATAAACAATATTACTTACCATTTGGCCAACTGCAACTCGCTCCAAAGCCTTTAAGAGTCAAGGAATGAAATTGCTGATATGTTTATTCTTTATTGTAACATTTTATAAACACATTGTAAAAAAGTCAGAGGAGATGACATTTTAAAAGATTAATGGTGTGACATAAAATGAGCTTGCACACTTTCAAGTGTTAATACCTTTAGGCACTCATAAGCAGCTACTCCTGTTATTTTGGTTTATTTATAGGAGAAGAAATGACATCCAACTGTGGAAATAGATACATGGAAAATTTGCTTGTTTTTCTTTTTATTGTACAAGAATTTCAGAGGATTACTTTCTGTGAATAGTGTGCATTATTTATCACTAGAGTCTCCATACTATAAATGCTGATGTGGATGTGAGACTACATGATTTTTATGTTGCATAGTGACAAAGAACGACAAATAATTAGAAGCATGTAATACTCTTTCACAGTTGAAAAGATAGGGTGTCTACAAAAATTTCAACAGAGTTCTAAACATCATAGTAGAAATGAAGACAAAACCTCAGTATGATTATCTGATACTATATCAAAATAGGTAGCAAACCAAGAATGCCTTGCCATTTACAGATTATTATCACCTTTAGCCCCAAACTTCACTACAGTAAATAAATCTGCCTGTTACACAACCACCCACTCCTCCTTCGCCTTGTTATAGAACTAATCCTGTATTTCATGCTCTTCTTCAAACACGGTTCACATAGTTGCAGTTCCTTCATTCATGTCTTTGGCCAACTATCAGGTTTGCCTTTTGCTGCGTAAGCTCGCATAGCAGCATCTATCTGCTGCTGCCAAGGAGATGGATATGGGTTCCAAGACATACTGTAAGGCTCTGAAACTGGAAGTCTTGCCCAACACCTCTAGCCCTTGGCAATTCAACCAGTTTGAACTCTGAGTGTCATTGCTCAGCAGACTTTCTGTTATCCAGCCAACAGCCCAAGAAATGTGGGTACTTAGTGGCTCTGTGCTGACTCCCTTGTACATCCTACATGGCAAGGAAAATCCTAGTCATGAAAAATTCATATAGACAATTACAAACATAACAGGAGAAGTATCTAGTTACACAGGAGAACTCTCTGCCTTTTGTGACTATTCAAACAGAAAGTTTTTAATTGCCAAATTTCTGTGATTCCTGAGAAATCTAAAATAGATAAATATAGCATGATTAGTACTCTCTTGGGGGTCATTTGCTTACAAAATTTATCTTCCTACTACTGCTGAAAAATAGCCCACCATTTTCTTTCCAAAAGAAATGGAATAGGAAACAGCTAATCTGTCAGCTGAGGAAGGACTGGTATTGTATGACACTGACAAGAAAAAGAGAAAAAGTAAATCCCTTTAGAAAGTACTTTTCTTCTGCTAGGTTTTACAGCTACATCTCTAAAATGGACCATTCTTTTCTTTTACTTTGCTAAGGGCGACACATTTAAGCCTTATGGATCCTAAACAACTGTCCTCCTATATTTTCTCCTGATACCATTTAATTATCATGGTAGTTCAAGTTTACATAACCTCAATACATTAGCCCACACTGAGTCTTCAGTCTATACTCTCCTCCGTAATGGAGGTACAGAGCTAGCAGCAGAGCCTAGCCAGAACCTGATGTGATTTATCTGGATACCATAAATTAAAAATTAAGAGAGAGAAGGAATAGTGGTCTTCTAACTGAAACAGTGGTCAAAATTTTCAGTACCTGTTTTTTCAAATTAAGCAACAGCTAATCATCCTATTTTGATGAGCCTAAGTCTTCAGAAGTACTTCATCTCTTGGGGCAATGTTAAAAAGACATCTCCAGACTCTTAAGCCACATGGATTTTAGAGCTCCTCTAGTTTTTGGAATAGGCAGGGTTGTTCAGGTTTTAAACAGCTAGAACATTCAATATTATGAATCGTGAAGGTATTGGGGGAGTTACTGATTGCAATCCTTCTACAATTACCTTGTTTCTCCCTAAGTTTTTGGCCAAGAACTATTATCCTGAGGGGTTACCTTGTTTAGGTTTCAGCAAAGTTTTGGCCCTTCTGTCCACTCTTAAAATACATTTCTGTCAATACTCATTTTTTCATGCCTTCAACAAGCGTAAAATATATAAGGCTGGAAGGTCAATACTATTTTTTTTAGATATAATTCATCATGCTTACAACATTAATGATGTTATTCTGTAGATTCTTGGATTAAACTCATGGCTTCAGGAGCAGAAGCCAAAAACAATGAATCCTTTAACATCTGGACAAAGCTCTCCATAGGAAAAAGAAAGGAGGGGGAATCATACCAAGCATGCTGACATCCTAGCATTGCGACCACAGCACCAGCCTTTGTCCTTCAAGTACTGACACATGGGAAATCCCCAGACTTGGTTGCGGCATTCTGCAGTATGGAGGAAAAAAAAAGGCAAAGCTTTTCCTCTTATAGAATACACAATGGATTGAGCAAGATGAACAGTAGGTAATGTAGCAGAAACACTTAATTGTTCTCATCCAGTACCAAAACTTGTGATGGTACTACAAAAAGAATGTTTTCCCTGTAACAGATGTTTTTGGTTTATGCTGAATTTCTGATAATTTCACATTTTCCAAAACAATTTTAAGTAAGTGTCTTTTACATAAATCCTCTGAAAAAACAGTGAAAGGGACAAGAGAAAAGTTTGCAAATATTCATGGCAGCTTACACCGTGCCACAAATCACAAGACGTAGGCCAGGCAGTCATTCCATGCAGCAGGGCTTCAGTATCACCTCTCATTGTCTTCTGATTCTATCCCAAACATCTTTCAAACATCACACGGAACAATGACTATTTGTTTATTCCAGTTCTGAAAGACCATTTTGCTGCAAGGCAGAATGTTTGTTTTCCAGAAAAGAGCAGCTGCAAAGGCTCTTGCTGTTTCTTCAGAACACCACGAAGCATTTGCATCACAATCTGTGCTCAGTTTCAGTATCATTTGTATTTTGATTAACAAGACAATTATTCATGTTTAACACTAATGCAAATGTGGGAAAACTGAAGTAGAGATTACTTTATAGATGATCTTAATATTCAGTTCTAAATGTATACAAACTCCAAATGTTTAGAGCTTTCATTAACACATTATCAGATATTTTAGAATGGCGAATAAGAAGTACTGCTTTCTTTAAAAAACCCCGATGAATTGGCTGAGATCCTGGCATTTTAGCACAGGAAGGTGACTGGGGCAAATTTCAGACTAAATCATGTAATGGGGTTAAACAGAGGGGACAGCAGAAAATTTACCAACAGTTGGAGTACATACATGTAAGTAGAATTCATTCCATGAAAAGTTAAGCAAAGAAAAAGAAAAAAACTATTAAGACCCCTCCCCACAACTCATGACAGCCTTTGGCTTTCTGGCAGAAGTGTCCAGTCTCAGCTGACCACTAGAGACTAACAGCAAGCAGGCAAGAATCCCCTGCAGGCAACCTCACACTTTGCTCTCCTTTTGGCCCTGAGAAACAAACACCAGAGGCTCTTAAGGGCTGAATACTGGTTTGAGAACCGTGATTTAAGAACAGCATTTTAATTAAAGATTATTAGCAGAAGGAGAAAGAAAATTCTTTAAAGATGAAATTTGACCAAACAGATTACAATTGGTTTCAGCACTAGGAATGTACTAAGAATTTGTAAGTGCCTCATGACAAGCTCTAAAATATTAATTAACTTCAAGTATAACTATGGAGTACATGGAATACACGGATATTTCTACTGCAGGGATGGCAGTTAAGAACTTATTAAATATATTTATTTTGCAAAGAAAATAATGACAGACATGGTTCCTATTGTATGATTCTCACTAATATGCCTTTCTAATATGTGTGTTAATATATTTCAAAATAAAAATTTGAAAACCGAGTTAGAAAAATGAAATCCTTGATCTTTTCAAGCAAATCCCTTCCAATTTATATCCTGTCCTCCAGGAAAACTCATCATTCATTCAAGTTAAAGTTACTACCCTGTCAGCTACAATCTCAATATCAGTGCACTGTACTCATGCATAATTCTGATAATCTTTGAAAAAGATTATCAGTCAAAGCACCATCTTCATTTAAATTATTGAAACTGTAAAGCAGGAGAAAAAGAGAGGGAAACTAATGCTTTAAGTTAGAAAGATTTTTTTTTTAATATATGAAAAGTTGACGACACATCTACAATACTACTTTATGTTCTATTTATTTTTTCACATCTGGTCTGCTCTCAAGCACACTTCAAAAAAAATTTATTAATTTATATATTGTTATAAAGTTCATATATTTACAAGCTACATTTTAAAAAACTAGAAATTCTTTTAATGCCTGCAACTATTTCAGATATACTTAATATTATATAGCTTGCTAAATACCTTATTGTGCTTCAATCTAACAACACAATAGCTGTTTTAAACTGTACAAATCCCAAAAAATATTCACAAAACATTTTAAGCACAGTTTAAGTATTCCATGGAACATTTCACACGGAACAGCTCAAGTGTTCAACAATGCATGAAGCAATCACGTTGCAATTCAGTACAGAGTAGCCAGTCAGATAGAATTCCTCTATGAACAGTTAACAAAATGCGAAATTTTAGGTAATCATTCAATAAGCTGAACTGAAGCTTTACTGTGTTAAACATATCAGAAGACAGTAATTAAATAGCAAGGCCTTTACCTCTAACCTAACTTCTAAAAAAGACCAAATCACACATTTAATAAAATGCTGCAAATATTGTAACAAAGCATCAGCATTTTTTTATTGATACGGTATTTTTAAAAAAAATATTAGGCCATACAAGTAAGATAAAGGTAAAATAAAACACAGTTGCTAACTCTGTATGTGCACAAATGATGACAAGGAAGTTCAAGAGAATGGGACAAGCTTCTCCAATAGTTTTAATATTAGGCTGTCCATAGATTTTCATCTCTAAGAACAATACTACAATTTTTAGTGTGCTAATATTCAAATTTTACTTCACAAAGCTTTACAATAAAATATGGTCTTTATACAACAACAGGACCAACAAGCTTTAAGGTTACTAGGAAAAATAAGCTTGACATAAGTTCCATGGCCAGATCAGAAAGGTGTGGAGGCAGCAATGGTGGTGCAGCGTCGTGTTCCCCTTGGCATGCCTTTTCCAGCCCTGGTGTCCCTGGAGCTTTAGGCTTTGTGGGAATCTCGAATACCAACTCTAAACCTAATGGCTGCTTTTGGCTGATTATGTAACTCAATGGATTGAAATGGCATTTTTTCATGTGAGATTTTTCAGTGGAAATTAATTTTTATTACCCTCATTTTTTTTCACATACACCCTACTTTGTCTCTTTGCATATATTGTGAACTTCATCAAAATAGTGCTAAAACACAAATAACCTTTTTCAGGTCCTCTATAGCCTCTATCTTCCACAACATTGTAGATTTTCAGTCTACTTCTGTTATTCCAAACAAAATAGGAAACTACTAAACTGCCCTTTTCCTTCATGGGAAAGACTAAATCTTCCCTGGCCATGTAATTCAGTGTTACTTGAATTTTTTATTTTTCAAAAGAAGTCCCCTGACTAAGCAGGATTTTGCTGGGGGAAGCAGGGAGCAGTGGGGACTAAAAATGTTGTTTAATTCCAGAAACAGAGTCAGCTGTCACCAAAACAATTTCCAAAACCCTAACCTAGACTATGTTTTAATTAGGTGCGTTAAAACTTCGTCATTCTCAATTCTAACCTCGTACTTTGCACACACAGAGGAAAATACAAAGACTGTTAAGACTGTTTCTGGTTTTAATATAGTCTTGCTGCATTTGTTAATGAAAAATACCACAATAACTTCAACAGGTAATACTTTCATTTAACATCTGTAAAGCTTACCTTGTTAGTATTTTTTCAAGTTTCGTATTTTTTTCAGAATCAATTTTTATAGAAAACATCTGGGGTTTAGTGACTAGTTAGCTGTGTCACAAATACATGGAAAGGCTCCCTATGCAGCAATTTCTAAAGATGCCTTGGGAGGGAAATTAAGCTTTTTGATCTGTTGCTTGGAAGTGTTTTCCTGTGTTGCCATGGTATCAGTAGTAGCTATTTTAAGACACTGGCTGCGGACTATCTTTGGAAATATACCTAGGCTACACATAAATCATCTGTATTCTAATACCCTGAAACAGTGAGTAATCTTTCGTATTTGAGTGGAATGGAGTGATACTGAGCCATAATGTTTGTGTAAGTAATCCTTTACAGAATTCAGTTTCAGAGTATTTGTCCTCGGAATCCACCTTACTCAAGGCTTTCCCAGGTTTCACAAGTCTGATAAAATTCTGTATGTGAACTTTGACAATCCTTTGCAACCCTTTTGATTCCCTTAATTATGTTCAGTAGCTTTTAACAAAGTGTATTCTGCAAAAGCTTTGCTGACTTCTTCCAGAGTGCCTTACTGAGAAGCTACTTTCCACAGTTTCCTGGGGGGTTTTAGAACTCCTTTATCCAGCAGTGACCTGACTTTGGAAATCCTTACACAATCTGCAGTTCGCGTTTTGTAGTACTTAAGCCAACCTCAAAAAGGGCTTCTGTCAGACAACTATCACTGAAAGCATCTATACAATTATACCTATCTCTTATTTCAAGTTACAGAATCAAAGAATATGCTGAGTTGGAAGGGACCCAAGGGATCATCAAGATCACCTCTCAGCCCTGCACAGCACCATCCCCAAGGATCACACCATGCACCCGAGAGCATTCCCAAACACTTCTTGAACCCTGTCAGGCTTAGTGCTGTGACCACATGTGCTAAGGACTGCACATGATCCGAAGTGTTAAAACTTTCCCTTACAGGGGAAGTACCTGGGCATTCCCATCTGAATCTGAGCACACATTAATCCTTGAAATGTTTGTTTCACGGCTTCCCCCACCCCTGACAGATTAAGACTGTGATCATCACTTCAACCAGCAGATATCTGAAGAGCAAAGTGCTCCCGAAGTGCAGACATAATGAATGGGTGGTGATATCTTTCCTGCCACTAGCTACTCTTGTGATTTCTTTCTCTTCCTTTTATATTTTATTTAGTGATATTTCCATGCTTTTATAATGTCATATTACTACAGATAATAACCAACATGGCTACATTTCCACTGCAAACAAATTGTTCTAAAATACATGTAACTCCACACACACACACACACAGAGACAGAGATCAATATATCTGTAGGTACACAGACCTGTCATTGGTTTCACTCTAATCTGCCCCAAGGGATATATTAAAAAGAACCTCAGTCATCCCATCTCTGTGGTGGGTCTTAACAGTAGCTCCAGAGCAAGAGCAACAGTCATGTGTTTTTTTCCTCAAAGCAGAGGATATAATACTGAAGAATTTCACTGGTTTCCAGACTGGTACTGATGTATTTGGTGGTATGGAGGATGGAAAGAAGAGAATCAGAATACAGAAATCCAAATTCCTTTTCAAGGAAAGTAAAATCTTTTTTAAAATGCGTTAAGTTTTCGGTTCTCTGTTAAGGGATAGTCATAGACCAGCTGGTACATTGCCCCAAAAATGTGTTAGCTAAATGTAAAAGAAAACAGCTCTCAAAAATCCCAAGAACATCTCCTGAACAGAGGAACAGAGTTTCTTTTAACCTAAAAATCATTAGCAAACTGATTTTTTTCCCAGAAAACTGACATAATGGCTCACTTTGTAAATAGGTTTATGTAAAATGTCTCTAATAAATAGTAAAATCCTTTCTACTCTGATGTAATTGACTACCCAATGCAGTAACAGAGAAGAAAATCCCTAAAGGAATCTATTATACTAATGGCTACACATATTTTATCCACACAAGAATCTCTATATAAGCAGACAATTCTCCTTAGAGACAGCCAAAGTACAACTACTTAGAATTTTCCAAGAGCTGTCGTATTATTCCTTATTACCTGAAACTTAGAATTTCATACTGCTTATAACAGCAGTGAAATTTAAAGACAGTGGCTTTAAATTGTCTTTAAAGATGTGTGTCTAAACATACTGTGTTAAAAGACATTGGCTTCAACTTTTTAAAATCGAGTTGAAATTTGACATTACACAGCACCTCTTGGTTGTTTTAGCTACTAATAAATCAAAGCAAAGGCTTTCATGATCTTAACAGTTCAAAATTATTCCCAGCATAACTGGAAATGTGGTCCCATTACAAAGATTTCCAGATGAATTCAGCTTATTTATAGACATATAGAAGGACACTATACACTGATTGCTTTATTATTCAAGATCGTGACTGCTGACACCTACTTTCATCAGAAATGCTCTCAAAGTATTCACAGCAGGTCCAACAGCAAACTGAATCAGCCAATCTTGCAATATCTTTTCTATTTTTAGAGTATGTGAGAAATGTAATGCATTATTCCCTGAAGTCATCTTAGAAAGAAAAAAAAACCCTCAAACTTGTGATAACCAAGGTAATTCAGCAGCCCAACAAAAACACCATAGTAACATTTTGTTGATATTTTGTCAGCTCAACACCTCACACTTATAAACACTATGTTAGGCATTGTAACAGGTACATTATATTCCTATGAATATCAGTTGATTCCAGTTAATATGGAGTGAAAAGGTAATTTTTCACTGGCCTCAAGCAAGACTGATTTCGATATTAATTCTTAAATGCCAAAGAATATATTGTCCAGCCATACCAAGTTATGGCAACCAGAAGTCCATTGCAGCTCCTCTGTGAGCTGGCTCCTCTGCTTCATCTGTGCTTATGAGAACATCCCTCTCAGTTTACATTAACGAAACAGCAAAGATGGAAAATATGCTACTTTGGGGACAAGAACTTTGAGGTGGACTTGCCACAACCTTGACTTTAAGGGTGCACACCTCACAAAAATAAAAAAAGCTTTTAAAGAGGACAAATGACATTTTAAAAACAGATTTTGAAAAACTTTGAGGCTACTCAGTCCAGATAAAATAACTGTAGAATGCTTTGTAACAGAACTTCCCACTGTGTCCTCATAGGCAAGCCCTTGCTTACTGGACTGATTTCAAATGAGTAAGTCATTTCCTGTGTTGCAGCGAATTCTGCCCAATTCTCTTTGCTTCTATCCATCACTGCAGAGATGTAGCTCTAAATCCGCTTCCTAATATTCAAACTAGTCTCTCCATATAAAGCATCCACATGTCTCTGCAATCTCTGACTGATGCCTAGAGTAGCCAGTAGCTTTCCTGAGTTCAGTGTCAGAGCCTGGGCAAGCAAAGGACTATCTACAGTAGAGATTATATTGGCTGAAGTACCACACAAGGCAACCAGAAATACACAACTGCATGTGGCCAGATGGGATGCATTTCAGGATCACATAACTCATCGGTGTCCTATGAAAATCATACTCTATCATCTTTGACAGGTCATGTCCATCCTGATTACAGGAAATGGGTGAAAACCACACTCATTTTCACCTGAAAAAGCTCAGTTAGTCTCAACAAGTTCATGAAGCACATTTTCCTGGAAACCATGCCCAGGCCTATGAAGAAAAAGAAGGTTGACACTAGTTGGCAGGAATTCATCAGGCACTGACAAACTACTGCCTTCTGTGATGCAGTGACTGGCTCCACGAACTAGGGGACAGCAGAGTCATAGTTTATCTTGATTTTATGAAGTCTTTCAGCAAGGTTTCCTTAGTATCTTTATACACAAAATGGAAAGATATGACTCAGACAGGTGGACTGTAAAATAGGTAGAAAACTGATAGTAATCTGACTCTTGACAGTGAAGCCTGCAGATTAAGAGATGCGATTATTCTCTCTTTTTAGTGCTTGTGAGAGTATCTGGAGTGCTTCTTTGGGCTCTTCAGCCCACCACAATGACTGAAATGAATTTATTGGTGGCAAGAGAACTAAAGCACTGCTGAGATGGTCAAGAAGGGATCTAACTGCTGTTTTCAACTACCTAAAGGAAAGAGAACAAAAAAGATTAAACTGGCCTACTCTTGACATTGCAAAATGACAAAGACAATAGATAATGCACAATAGCTGCAAACTCTGAATAGACATGAGGGAAAGAAATTCATGGTGAGGGCAAACATTGAAATGGGCTACTGAATCACTGCCCTTGGAGATACTCAAACATGAAGGGACAAGGTCCTGAATGAAATGATCTAAGTTGGCCCTGTCTGGTGCCATGATCTGGTCCAGATGACCTCCAGAAGTTACTTGCTACTTAAATGCCATGATTTGGTCCATTCTGGAAGCAGTATTAAAATCCACTTGCTTCCGACAGCTGCACGAGGAGTTTATTTACTGCTTGTGCAAGTGAATTGTTGGATCAATACCATCTGATTAGTTACAGAGTCCCCTAGCATCCTTTACAATGCTTTGTCAGTTTGAAGTCCATGCATAGGAAATGCAGACACAAGATACAGTCTGAATTCTTCCCCATTTTCCCTTTGAAGAAATCTTAACTCTTAGATACTCTCCGCCCTTATTATCTTAGCCCTCCGCTGCGCATTTAAGAACAAGCCATATGGTAAGTTACTTAGTAGGGGAATACAAAAGCATTATACATTTTAGAATACGCACTCTCATAGTAATAGTAAAAAAAAATTAATTATTTTGAGCATTACCAGGACAATATATGTATTCTTTCCCAAAGAAAGAATACTGTAACTTTCTTTTGCTCCATCCAAATGTTCTCCTTTGAGAATAATTTTGTCCTTCAAGCAGAGTAAAATCAAACAGCTAGAAATTCCAAGATGCAATTTGACTTCATTTCCATACTGCTATGAAACTGCAGTATCTTTTCTACCATGCACATGTATCTGTTTGTTTGAACTTTGAAAAGATTATCATGCCTGATCCTTTGGTGGTGTCTGTGTTTATGCACCGGTCTGCAAAAAGCAATCCTATATAGCTAGCACAGGAAGCTGTGTCCTCTTAGCAATAATAAGAAACAACCAAATGTTTCAGACACTCAGACTTAATGATAAGTACCTGAAAAGTTCTTAATTTCTTAAAACGCTGATGTAAAAGTAATTGAATGTTTTTTCTCTAACTGCATTTCTGTAGCATAGAAATTTCAATTGTATTTTCCTTTGCTTGGAGTGAGCTGAAGTATTTTGAAATTACTAAGACTAATACACAGAAAAAAACCCTTAAAACAGTTGCAGAGCAAATTAAAAAGGACATGAAAAGATTATTAAAGCAAGCAAGAGCTAGCATGTGTCATGGTCAGTGCAGAGCTGCCTAAGCAGCTAACTCTCAGTGAGCAACTCCTGGTTCCCATGTGCCTTTGTGTCTGTGAAGCTCCCTGAAAGAGCTGAAGTAAACCTTGCCAAGCCAACCCTTTCCCAGATTTGGCTGATATGATGAGCAGGTCCCAGGACTTTGGCAGCTGGTCATTTAGACAGCTCCCCTATGTACCACTCATCTCAGGAAAGCCAGCTCCTTAAATCGTTTTCATTATACAGAATTCCAAGTAAAAATACCATCTTTCTCTCAAAAATTAATTCCCCCCCTCATTTGTAGGAAAATTTGCCTATATTCTGGATCCATAAATAATTTTCAGGTTACCCCCCTAAGAAAAACTGTTACATATGTACTGTTTCATGATGGGCTAAACAGGCAAAGACCAGCACAGCACCCAGATAAATGTTTTTTTTGAGTATTACTTTACATTATAAAAAACTTAATTCTGCTCATTGTTTTATATGTACAACTTAACATAATTGGATGTTGCACTTAGACAGCTGAGGACAAAATCTGGTACAAAATATTTCAAAAGGATGGAAACATACTGGACTAAAAGAGCCTATACATTTATAAGTGAATGAATGGAGTAAAACCGGCTGTAGTCATAACCACATAAAACATTAGGCACTAATGTCCCTAATCTCAGTAAAAATATTAGGATTATTGGCATAACAGAAAAGCAACAATGCATCTGGGAGTGAATGACCCTCATAAAGTAATTAAAACCAGTACTAAATAAGCCACTGAAAAGGAAAAGAACACAAGGAGGATATTAAATAAAATGTGTAATATTCTCAACACACAAACTGGCAGGCACAAACTAAGCTCAGAAGAATTACCTTCTTGGTTTTCAAACTGTTCTGACAACAGATGGTAGCAACAGCCCACACTGCAAACAGCTTTGATTTCAGGCTTGGCAGTAAAAATTCGTAGTGTATTTGCAGCAAGATCACCACATGTATGTAGACCCACCATCATACAGTCCTAAGAAGAAAAAAAAAAGGCAACAATGATCATCTCCCTCATCAACTGAAAGAGCATACTGCTGCTACCTGGTTAAAAACCATTATTGGGCAAGAATATTCATTTACACCAGAGACAGCACTCTATATACACTCAGCAAATGTACATATGAAAATGGCAATATAAAGACAATGGACAATCTAAAACCAGTAAATATTTAGAGTAAAATAACCTCCAGATCTGTTATGATGTCATTGAGTTCTGTTTCTGCAGTGATGCAAGAGGTCAATGGAAAATACAGGTTTGATTCACTTGACTTTCTTGCTTTAGTCTTGAGAGATGTCATTTTTCTTTGTACTTTTTCCTCTTCAGAGAGCTCCCTACAGTTAAACTGAGATGAAGAAAAGTCTTCTACGGCATCAGCAGGAAGAACATTTAGAACAGCAAGAATCTCTTCAGAAAGTTTGGCCTCATGGGATTGTGTCCCACTCACTAAATCAGCTTCAGTTTCTGGGCTGGTTTCAGGTGTAGCCATTTCTATGGAACCACAAGAAGGAACTATGTCTTGGATAATCATTTGGTCCTGATTTTGAAGACTACTGGCATTATTTAAGAGTTCTTCATTGATTGCTTTACAATTAATTTCACTTTCCACTGGCCTGTTATTTGCCTCTTCCAAATTCTGGCTTTTGAGGTTTTCTCTTCCTCGACTCTGATATGCTCTCCAGTGTTTCTTCAATTTTTTATTTCTTTTGTGAGCACCATTCGTGTTGGAGCTTGAGGAGTCAATTCCATAAACTTTTAAGTTATATTGCATGGACAAAAAAGAACTCAAGTATCCTTTTCCAGAACCTATATCAATCACCTAGATAATGGAGGAAAAAAAAGAAAATTTGCTGTATTAATGAGCAACAAGGCACATTTCATATGCAAAATTATTCCCTAAAAATTTAAGCATGGATTGAACAGCTACCTTATCAGTATCATACTTCTCAATGCACTTAGTTCTTTTGCTTTGTTGTTCTACCTTCTGACTTTAAAACACAGAATTAAATCTTAACTCATGTAGTCCAGAAAACAGAGACTGCAATGTTTATGCAATGCACATGCCTTGCTTCTTGTAAAGACTTACAGTATATTTTTTGACACAGACCTTTCTTCTGCTAAAAAAAATAACCATAAACCACCAGCAATTCCACCTGCCCTTGATAAACTGAGCCAGAATTAGCAAACAAACCACTCACAGTGTTCAGCTTTAGGCACATAATTCCCATAATGAGGAGCCTACTACCCATGGGTGTAGAGCAAAAAGCATCTTTAGTTTCAGTGCCTGGTTTAATCTCTTCAGATTTGACCTAAAGATGGGTGATATTGATACTCTTTTATGTCACAATGCTTGTTTATTCTGCTTTCCCATTCTGTGAAAACAATCCATACCGCTTTGTTTAACATGAGAATGCTTTTCTAATAAAATAAAGGGGCTCATAAGCCACATGGACTTTGCACTGCCCATTCTGGAGGAAGGAGTGATAGGTGACAAGTTTAGTTTGTCTCATAGCTGATACCATGTGCTAGTTCAGTGACTGATGTAACCCCGGAAAGAAAACCCTATACGAAGTATTAGCAGAAACAAGAGTAACCTGAGATCTTTCAGTACATAATCACAGATTTATGTAACATGCTATATATATATAGAATGGTTTAATATATATTAAATACATATATATTAAATACATAACAATATTTTGTGAGAATTGGCGGAGTGACACTTCTCTAAGGAGAAAAAATTAAAATGTTCACTTCTGTCCAGGTACTGACCAAGAATAAAATTGATTAGATATAATGACTTCTTTGTAGAAGCTCTTGGAAATATTTGATTCAGGAACATCTATGCTTTGTTCTTGGTCTGTCACATGCTCATAATAAAGCTTACACTGATACTGCTAAACCCAAATTGCAGCATACACTTCATTGATGCATCTTAAACTCAACTGCATAGTTTTTTACCAGGTAAAAATATTCAATACAGCAATGTTCTTACTCAATGAGAAAGAAAGATTTATTCACTATCTTAATAAAAAGATTTGGACAGCCATGGAATTAGAAAATTTTGAGCCAATGTCACTGAAGACTATGCAAAACAGCGGAGAATACATACATAGTATTACGCAAAAACTGTTAACTCAGGTAGGGCATGGCTTTCTCAACAGTAGTCATCATGGGGTATTGATGAATATTTGCAATCTAGACAAGGTACAACCATAAAATCTTTTGAAATAAATCTGTACAGGAATGAATTTAGTGAAATAGAATTTATATAACCTAAGCATACTTTTTAAAATGTCATTTATTTGTCACATTTATCACCAATATTCTGCTCTAGTGTGTGAGGCCACACCTGGAGTGCTATGTCCTGTTCTGGGCACCTCAGCACAGGAGAGACATGGAGCTCCTGGAGCAGGTCAAGCAGAAGACAACTAAGATCATGAAGGGACTGGAGCACTTCTCTTATGAGGATAGGCTGAGAGAGCTGGGCCTGTTCAGCCTTGAAAGGAGATAACTGAGAGTACAAGTATCTGAAGGGAGGCTGTTAAGAGGATGTTTCCAGGCTCTTCTTGGTGCTGCCAAGCAATAGGACAAGAGGTAATGGGCAGAAACTGATGCACAGGAAGTTTCACCTAAATATGAGGAAGAACATCTTTATTGTGCAGGTGACTGTGGACTGGAACTGAGCGCCCTGAGAGGGTCTGGAGTCTCCCTTACTGGAGATATTAAGGAATAATCTGGATGCAACCTTGTGCCACGTGCTTTGGGATAACCCTGCTTGAGCAGGGAGGTTGGACCAGATGACCCACTGTGATCCCTTCCAACCTGAGCCATTCTGTGACTCTGTCATTGGAAAGGAAGGAAAGACAAGTGTTGAAGGAATAATTTTACCCACTCTTTTATTTAACAGACATTACAATTATGTAGAGTGTGTGCTCCTCCTCTTCAAGTTCTGAACTTTTTCAGTAAAAAGCAGCATTTGGACACAAGAGAGGGGTAGTGAATTATTCCTAAGTGTGACCCCTGGTGGCTATGGAGATTACCTGCAGTTTGGGGAAATTTTCTCAAGTAAATAGGAAATAGTAATACATTGTTAATTTACCAGTGGGAGAACAGTTTAAAAACAAAAGGAAAAAAATTGACTAAAAATAGCAAGCAATGATCTTGCACTAAACAAATAAACTGTATTAAATTATTCCCTGCTTTACCTTCTATTGATTACATAGGGAAAGGTAATAAGCAATCCATAGCATATCTGTCAAGCATGAACTTTTAAAATGAGATTCCATGATATAATAAACTCCAAAGGTCTTGTCCACAGAGAGTTGTGTCCTATGTTTAAACAGTTTCTGGCACAATCAAGCATTCCAACATTTCCCAGCATCAAATCACAAATGTAATGGATGCTGAATGCAGAATTATATCATCTTAAATTACATACTCCAAGTTTTGCTGCACATGCTGCAATTTCCAAGGAAAACTTTGACCAATACATTAAGTAAAACAAATGTGCACTTAAGTAAAGAGGAGTCAACACTGGCTTCTTTTCAGAGTTTAATCAAGAACTTCTTTAAAAAAACAAGTTCCACTTGTATAATAGGAACAGCGTTTAAAAGGGTCAGCAAACTACTGAAAAAAAAAGCCCTCTAGTTATTTTGCTTTAATGTCTAAATTCAAATCATTAACCTAGAAGTGATCATAGTGGTAATAAAGCTTTTGCTTTTATTCTTATTTTACTATTTACTATTCTACATTATAAAATACCAACAGAGAGCAATATCTTCTACCATCCATTATATACAACGTGGGTATGGAGGTGAAATGGAGGGCATTTTTCAAGCTGGTAGTGATCTGTAATATCTGAAAGAAACACCCTAAGGACATGTGCTGCTGTAAAACATGTGTTGTGTTTTCATGGCTCTAGATTTTTTAATTTAATGCTACATATATTTTGTTTTGCAAGGACGGAAAAAAATCCATAAGGAAAAACTCCTAAAAATTATAATTGCTATTTTTTTAAGTTGAAAGAAAACAAAAACAAAATGAGTTGCTTTTTAAAGACCGAGGATACTTTTTTTTATATTCCAAAGTAACAGGAAAGCTCTTTTCATATATTAGGGATTTGTAACTTTGCACAAATAAATATTGTTATAGTGTATGACTAAAATGGAAAAAATTTAATATAGAGCAGTCGGCATTTCATATTCAGTGATATACTGCATTAATATTCTTCATTAAATGTTATAATCTTTTTAAAATGTAAATAGAAAATAATTCCATGGATAAAGACACTCCAAGTTATCTGATAAAAGTGTGTAATCACTGGATGAAATTGCAGCATATTGACAGATACTTATTAATGACTGGTTTGAGATTTTATTAGTAACCAGCTACATTGAAACTTCAGTTAAGTTATGGTCAAGATGGCTTTACTTTTTTACTTTCTGAACAGGGTTTTTGCTTTCCTTTCATTCCCGAATCTCACAGGAACTATTTAAATCTAAATGAAAACACTATATGAAACACCACTTTCCAGCAAATGCAGAGACCACTTACTATTGCAATATAAGCAAACTATACTCTCCTACAGCTTTTTCAGTACATGAAAATCTTCAATACTTCGACAACTAATACTTGCCTGAAACAAAAAGTAAACAAGGCCAAAAACATGCTTATGACAGAATACCAGACTTTCAGAAATGTGCTACTAGTGTATTTCTGTTCTCTACAGGGCACACCCACTTTAGGGCTGTGCTGGGCCCCAGACTTGTCACTGTGGCAAGGCTCCTGAAGGGCTGCTGGAGCAACCGCCTTCCATCACCATAAGCCATCGCAGGTGCTCACAAACTGATTTGTTTGGCCTTAATTAAAGGTCTCTATTTACTTGACAATCCCAGTGGTAAGAACACTGCCTAAAACCTAGCCTTCATCAGCTGTTCCTCACAAAACAGATGGTCAGGACTGAGATTTCTGATCTCTGTTTCCAAGTATGCCACAGGCCTGACACAAATCTAGCAAGAGTACAGCATTACTTAACTAAATTAAACTCAGTCTGAGCCAAATAACCTCCTAACCAAAGTTCAGCTTCAGCAATTCAGAGCCAAATCCAAGTTTTGGGGCTTTCCCTGTGGTGGTAACAACAGCAACTAGGGATGCTGCAGGTACATTAATTTTAAACTATACTGATATATATTTATTATAAAAAAGAATACTCAGAGAAAATACCCTTACCATAAAATCTGGGCAAGTACCTTATTAACCTTTGGTTTTAAACATAGTTTGTTCTCCACAAATCTTTGTGGGAATGAATTATTAGCCAGGAGGAAATAAGTCTACATTTACAGTTACAGCCCCTTGTACAGAAAGCAAGTGCAGTTCAGATGCAGAAAGGAATCAAATGTGTGTTGAGAGCCCCATTTCACCTCTAGTTTAAAGCAAGGATGAAGCGACACTGGCCAGTTACCAGCATTAGAGAGATTAAAATGAATAAACAAACTCAGCTCACCCAGACACTGAAAAATTTAGCCTTACCACGACACAGGCCTAAGGTATGGAATCTAACATAAGGCTTAACACTAAAAAAGCTTACAAAAAAAGCGTATGTATGTAAACTGAAGAAATGGTATTGATGCATTTTGTCTAATAGAATGTGAAACACACTATTCAAAAGAGTCAAGTATTGCTGGGGTGCTCGTGTTTTGTCAACAGATCCATAAATAAACCTCTACAAGGTTTTACTGAAACAGTGATCTAGTGTACTGCGCAATCATAATTACAGGTATATTAAAAAGTGGTTTAAGTTACAATCAATTTTGAGAATGGAATCCTGCAATTTTTCCCCACCCAAAGACAAACCTACCATCTGATATACGAAACAGCCAACTCACGCAGTAATTGCTGGGTGATAATGGTGTTGGGTGTCCAGGCCTCACACATGCTCTACCAGATGTACTTCATACACACTCTTACATACATTTGTCCTTAATTTGGTCTCTCTTCAAACTAAAAACATCGCGACTAAATTTCTAATTTATAGATATCAATCCATGTTATAAACTAAGGTGAACAGAATTAGACAATAGGAAATAATTTGAATCTCGTGTCAGAGTAAGAGGAACTTTCAAAATTTCTCAAGATATTCTGCCTTGGTCTCTGGGAGACACCCTTGTGTGCATGACACAAGGCAGTTCTCCTACTGACACTTGTGCAAAACTGCCAACAATATGATACTGACAAACAAGGCAGAACCGGTCCAAAAAGCAGAACAGTTTTTAGCTGCTCAACACATATAGAATGATCATAACTTTTTAGAATTACTCATGAGTGATTGTGAGCCGCTGAAAGGCAGCTCCTTTGGAACAATATATTTGTAAACAAAATTGTCCTTCAGTCTGGCCCCAACAGCTCTTCCTTAGGGCCTATTATGTACAGGAAAAACAAGAACAGCAGTGACAGAATATCAAAATCATGTATTTGCACACAACAAGGAGAATAACTCAGAAGGTACTTGGTAACATACAGTAAGAAATGCTTTCTTACCTGCTTTATCCCACAATAATTCGCTATGCTGTCTATCAGCTCTGACATCACCTGCACTTCATGTGATTTCTTGTTATTCATAAACTCATCTGGTTTGATACCTGTATCACATTAGGAAAATAAATACACATTAACACAACCTGCAATAATAAGGATTTGTGATCAACCAGGAAAAAAAAAGCTAATATATACTTCATTGTTTATATATTTTCAGGACAGTAATTTTTACTTGAAAACTCACTAAATCATTACAAGAGTAAACTTCTGAGTCATGGATGAATTAGCAACATTCAACACACTGTAAAACTCAGGTTTTTTAAGATGTAGCATATTTAATACCTGTCCAGATATTAGACAATAGCTACAACTACAAAACTGTACTATTTCTTCCTTTTCATTGAATATTTATTTTTGTCTCATTTAACATATTTACCTTTCTATAAATTAAATATAAGGGCAGGGACAATAAATAATCACATTGTACAGCTTGTTAATGCTGCAGATTTGCTGACAATATCAAGAGGGAGATATCTCTCCTAAAGGTTATGAGTGATACTGGGAAAATCCAGAGGAAGATGGACTTTCCTTTTCTGTATTTACCCTATGGATTGGTAATGGAACTGTTGCACCTTTATGGCAGAAAATCACTCATTTCAGTGTTGCTGGAGAATGTGTTAATGAGATGGAATCCGTCGCCCTGATTTTTTCAGCCTTCTCTTCTGTTTCACAGTTTCATGTTTTGGGTTCTTTCTCACGCTCTGGTCTGTAAACACTGGCCAATGTTCTTGTAGTTTCAAAGGAAGTTTTCATTCTTGTTCTTAGAGATATGGACAGCTGATGGACAGTTGTCTTGACCAATGAGATGGGGAGAGGTGTCAGCCTTCTCCCCCAATCCCTGGCCTTTGTAGAAATACCATAAAATGGAGTCAGACTTTTCAAATAAATCAGTTTTAGTTCATGCCTTCTGATCAAAGTGTGAGGGTGTGTTTGTGTGTGTGTGACGAACAGCGTCAGGAGACAACCTCCATCACGGGTTAACTGCTTGTGGAGAACACCAAAAACTCACTTGCTCGCCTCTGTGCTACCCAGCCAAAGCAGAAGCTCAGAAGTCACTCCCTTGGGAGAAACCCACATATTCCTCATAGAGGTCCAGTGCTGCAGTACACATGGATCTAGTTAAATTGATGGTAAGTCTGAGTGATGGTAGAGAAGAAAGTGGATCATTACTGATGAGCATGCTCCTAAAAACAGGACTTTTCTATATCACTAGGCAGATTAATATACTTTCCCATTTTCTGCTTGATGCACAGTATGTGTTCATCTGTCCAGAAACTGATCATTAGGCAAAAACCATGTTCATTTCTTGATCAGATCATGCTGGGAGCAGAGCCAGGTGTGTTACTTCTTTAAAACAGAGTGAGGAATTGAACTGAGCTCATAAGAAACCCAGCATTTTCTGTTTTTCCCAAACCCCAAGGGATCTGTCCATTTCTTAAACATCTGGGGTTTTTATAATAAACTGTTATGACAATACTTAAAATCTAATATAGACTCTATGAACCGACAAAAGGAAAAATAGACTAAAAGACTTAAACAATACAAATAGCAGAAACAAGCATTTGTCATCTCATTGAAGAATCTCCTTAACTTTAAAATTGTAAAGATCTATACAGCATCCCAAAAATCTCTTAATTTGTAAGCATATCAGTTAAAGAAAAACAGACAGGGAAAAAAATTTAAAAAGAAAAAAGGTCTCTCTTTGTTTATGTTGGAACATTTTTGCGTTTGGATAGGTTCATCAGAAAAAGAAGCAGAACTGGAACGAGAACAGACATTTAACTTCTGACAGAAATAAAAGGGTTTTTTTCTCCAAAGGAGCACTGTCACTTTGGATGATGACCATGTACTGCACCTCTTCTCTATTACAAAGTCAAAAGACAGAATGGGGTAATGCTAGGTGAATCACTATGTCAGAGAGTATTTAATTCAAATTAAGTATTTCAAACATGGTAGAAATCCAGATCAATTACCTAACTTACAAAAGCTGAGGTTCCAGACAGAAGAAGCATAATTTGTTTATATTTACATATATAGCTTATTTATCACCTTAGCTACTAAAGTTTCTTAAGCATTTTTGACTTCTTTTTCTGCAGGATAACACACTGCTTACATATCAGCTCAGGGAAAATGATACTTTTTGGAGAGAATTACAGTTTTAAAAATAAATTTTATTTTTCTTGGTTTTTATGCAAAATTCTGATAGGTTTTTACATTATTCTGAAAAACAAGCAGATATTACAAACGAATGCAAACAAATGTATCTGGGGACTGTTTTATATTGCCTGGACAACTGAAAATTTGAATTAAAAAAAATACTAGTTGGACTCAAACTGTGTAAATTCTTTCTGCTATCACAAAATTTTCTTCTTGAAACAAATAATTATACATGTACATTTCCTTATTATGTGTACAACTGATGCAGGCAGAACAAATACTAATTTCAAAAAACCTCAGAAAGTTAGAGAACCATCTCCCTTTGTGATGAAAAAAAGAGAAAGTGTGGTTTCAAACAATTTACAGAAGTGGCTTGGATATGATAGAGTAACAGAAAGCTTAATGTTACCAGTTTTAGTTGGTAATGAAATGCTGCTCATTTCCTCAGGGAATCTCTAGCATGAGTATCTGTATTCCATTTGAAGAACTGCTTTAACTCTGTAGTGCCATTTACAGCTACATCTTTAGTTGTGAAGCTGAGCAAATTGAGGAGAGACTGCTTCTGTATAGGGCTAACACAGATGTTTTTAAGATCTCCTATGGCAGGGTTGCAGGGGTTTCACACCCCAGCTACCTGTGGAAATTCAGATACACCAGATAAAGAAGTATAAATCCATAGTCCACACTATACAACACCATCTGTACAGAAGTTTACTATGGTGATTTAACTCCAGGATCAGTGTGAGGAACTGGACTAACCATACACTCAAAAAAACCCTTCTGAGGCAGAGTGATATTCTGGCACATGGAATTTAAAGATGGATTCATTAGTACTCACTACATGGCACAATTATTCCCTTGGCCATAAACACACTGCAAAGGTGGAGTACTCTCAAACCAACCCTCACTTCTGGGTGGTTACAAAGCAAAGTGGAACACCCTTCAGACTCAGAACTCCATTCTGAGTAGTTGTGTCCACAACATGCTTAAAATATTCATGCTTCCCAATTATTCCTAGAAAGGATAGCAATTACATTAATATCGTAAAGAAGCTAGAGAACTATGCAAGTATTCAAACTGTGGGAACAGGCTCAAAAGTCTGCTTGACTTAGAAGAAAACGTATTAAAAACATTTGAAACATAAATGGAATTATCCTGATGCATGTTTTTCAGAATACGAGCAACACCAGCGTAAAGTTGCCAGTTTTCTCAGACTTACATTCCTCTCAACTTGCAAGCCTTAGCATGTCAGGGAACAAACGTATCTTCTGAAATACAGAAATAAGTCCAAAATAGCTAAAATAGCTCAAAGATAACAACTTTCATTTGGCAGCTTACACATTATGAATCCATCAGTTGGTATTTTGCCTATGCCAAATGATTACCAGGAACTTCAATTAAGTTAATTTAACTGATATTTACTGCCAATTCAGCACAAAGGTTTTGAATTATAATTCTATTGTACACATTTGGCACACATTTTATTTTTCCCAAGAAGTACAACTCAAAAGTACTGCAAAAATACAAACCCAGGCCCCAGTTACACAACCAAGTATCACTTCTGCCACACAGAGAACAACATATTCAGCAACTGCCTTATTCCTGATGCTCCATTCTGCATGACAAGAAAATGAAAGACTTCTCAAAGTTTTGGCTAAGAAAGTTAATCCAGGTATGAACTCTAGTAGAAGTATAAGAAGGCAGAACTAGAGAATTGCAGAAAATTAAAAGGAACATGAGGGATGAGATACAGTAAAAATGAGAATAGCTAAAAAGCTGGTGGGAAAGAAAAGCAGCATACAGTTATCAAGGAAGGAAAAAGAGTTTCCAATGAACTAGGAGCATAAGGAAAGAAGCCAGAAAGTAAGAGGAATGCACCACAAATCATTAGGAGTATCTCAGCAATGGCATTAAAACTGGGGAGCCAACCATGAAAAATGGCAAGACTGGAAGGAGATCACTGTAGGAAACGGGAGAGATGCACAATATTTGTATACTGGTGCTATCACTTAGGATAAGAAACGTCAGGAGTTTTAATGCATCCCAGAGATAAAAGGCACTAGAAGGCAAAGGCAGAGAGCTGCTCAGACTATCTCTTAAAAACTAATGAGAAATCTCAAAGACAGTGACAAATCTAGAGAGGCTGAGGACCCCATGAATAGCACATTTGCAGTGAAAATGACAGCAATCCACGTAAGGATAAATGTCAGTTTATCATCTGAGTTAAAAATTAGAATCAGGGTAAGACTCCCAGTGTCCAACTTGATGCTAATTTAAGAGTGTTTTAATTCAATTTCTTCAACTACAGAAAATGAAATTACTCTTGTTTTATCACATATAACTGGTATGAGTCCCAAAAATACAGAATTAATAAAACCTTTTATCTTCCTAAGACAGCAAACATTTGCCATATTTTAGGGTGATACTTCTAAGAAAAGCATGAGTAGCAACTATGATTCTTGCCACTTGGGGACAAGACAAACAAAGAGAATTAACAAGGTATCTCCAACAGTGATGTGCTCACTTCTCTGTCCCATCCCCTTTAAAACTGAATCCAATGATGGGTCTATAGATACCAAATGCTCCAATTTTAGCAAGAGAATCCATTTTGTAAACAAAGACAATAAAGAAACTTTACAAGAAAAAACAAAAATGGAAGGGAGGATCAAGTAGGAAAAACCCCTCAAAAAAACAAGCTACCCTCCAAAACCAAAACTCTCTTATAGTCCTATAGTGAATAAGTAAACATTAAAATACAAATGTAAATATACCTGTTGCTCCTTCACTGTCTCCTTTCAGCGCTTCAAGCACATCTTCTAATGGGGTACAGACTCCAAGGTTGGGCAAAGAATAATACTTAGCAGCCAGGGCAAACAAATGTACATTGATAAGCTTCTCAGAGTTTTCACAAAATGCACTGGAAAAGATGTCATCATCTGCACATAAAAGAAAAGATTTTAGTAAACAGTGCTTAACAGCTCTCTAATACTGCTGACAGAGAACTACAGGGAATAAATACTTAGTATCAGACACAGTTGGCCGTTTCTCTTGCTTCCCTAAGTGGGAAAACTCATTATTTTACTTCAGCTGTATTCCCTCTTCAGAACTGAGGTCAAATTTTGATCTTAGCTCAGTCAGTGTAAATGTGGCAAAATCTGTTGTATCGGCAGACCTACTTTAGTAGAATGGACAAGCTAATTCAGTCAACATTATCACTTCTCTCCTGTTTACAAACTTGCTCATTATACATGTCCTAGTCAGCCCTATCTGCCAACACATGCTGCTAGGGTTTTTTTAAAGGAATGCAGCTGTTCTGTATATGTAATATTTGGATTCACAATCACTCAATTCACATGCTTTCCAAGCTGGTTTTTAACTGATGAATACTAGGAGAATTAATTTTTATTTCCAATCAGGTGTGGGCTGAAGTTACATTCCAATGTGTATTTTAGATTCATGATGAAATACTTCATTTTGGTATTAGTGCTGAGTGTCCAAAAATGTACATTCATTTCTTCATAACCAACTTCCTTGTCTGAACAAATTTCAGTTAGTGTAGTCTTCATTGTCCTGGTTTAGGGCAAATTGCGGGAGGAAAGTCGCATCATAAAGTCACTCTAGGACATTCATGAAGGGTAAGATTGTAACAGGACTTTAGAGACAAGAAATAAAGACCAGAGTTTTAGGCAGAAGGAGCAGCTTTGCTTTCCAATGTCTCTTCTCTAAGATTTATTAAAGAAAGATAAGAAAATAGATGTGCTTTGGCTTTTTCAGCAGCTGACATAAAATACAATTACTGTTCTTACAAATCTTACTTAACTGAAATCCAATGCAGCAACACCCATATTCTATAACACTCCTTAACTTAGTTATCTGGCAGAACATGACAGAACTAGCAGGATCTCACACAAGATTGCTAGTGTATCAATCTCCCACCAAACTTAAATTGTTGTCCCAGTTTGTCAACTGAAAAAAAGGAACCAACTGCATTAAGGCATCTGAAGCCTAACTTCAAGCTACAGAACGGCAGTTGGTGAACTTCACATTATTTATGAATATTAAAAATGTTAGGGTTTTTTTTACACGTTTCTACTCTGGATGCTCACAGGAGGAAATCTAGCATGTCTTTTAAACAGTCAGTCTATATATTTGCAAAAAAATCTTCAGAGGAAAGAAACATACGCCCCAAAGTTGGAATCACAGTATAAACAGTAATTTACAGTAAAGTATGAAATACTTAAACACAGATTTGTCTGTGCCTGTGTCCAATTTACAGCAATGACGTGATGAACAAAATGCAATATGGCAAGTGTCAGCTTTTTGATATATTCCAACTAGGTTCTGAATCCAAAAAGGGATCTTACATTTTTCTGCAGGGTAGAAATGAAAACATGAGTTCCCTCCTTCACATGGTCATTATAATGAAATGACTTTGAACAAGGAAGAGTAAATTCTGTTTATGTTGGGTTTCAAGATCTCTAATGGTTGGCTTCTGATCCCTAATGTTACTGAGTTGCACTAATGCACTCAAGCTATGATACCACATTTCCCTCTCTCTCTCTCTCCTAATTTTAACACAGGCTAGCAGTGCATTAATTTGCAAATGTAAATAGATGTTGGCAGGCACCTTCACTGAAAAACTCATATTCTACTATGAAGTATTTTCATCATATGACTGGATGGATAGATACCATGCAGTCAAAGAGTAAGGCATGAATCATCAAATCAGCAAGCATACGGCCACTCCACTACAGTGCAATCTGTTAAACAGCACATTATAACTTTAAAGTCAGAAAAAATTGGGCAATCCTTCCTCTTTCCTTTTAATTAGCAGAAAAAATCCTCGCAGAAACCAAAAAAGAAATGTTGTATTTTACCATCAGTATGAAAGCTTCACACTCCTCAAAAGACATACTTAGTTTTAGACACAAATTGTCTTTTTGTTCCAGTAATTTCTGCATCAGTTTCTCTAACATGCATTTTGAATGCAGATTATTAAATTCTTTTCCGATTTTGAAATCTACAAAACAATACTCTGCCTTCCTGATTCTCATTCTACTCTACAGGCCACCACCTTGGTGTTTGAATCATTCCATAGACTTTCCCATACAAACAGGCTAGATCCGAGTAGTTTTCCTTTACTGTTTTCTTTATGATGACTTCATCTAATAATTAGTTTTGTTCCAGCCTCTATTTACATTCAATTTTATGGCCTGTTGATCTGAATCAGTTCTGACTCTGACATTACCTGTCAAGAACATTAAGCCTGTCCTTGATGCTTCCCAACACTTTTGCTTGCTGACCAGACCACTGCCTTATTTCCATCTGGCTCCTGAAGGTAACTCATAATCCAGTGTCTTTTCCATGCACAAATAAACTCTGGGATTTTTTCAGCCCTTTAAAAATGAGTCTTACAGTTAATATTTTGATTCAACAGAGAAATGTTGCTAGTGATGTAGCAATTCACAGTTCTTCAATCTCTTTCAGAGTCCAAATCATTATCTTAGCTTGTTTTTTATGCCTAAAAGCACATGCTACTTTCTGTGGAGCCTTCTCTTGCACTCCACACGCTTTCCTGCCTCGCGTGCCATTTAAGGTGGGATTTCAGAGCTAACGCAACGTGACAGCTATCGACACCCCATCTGCTTCTCAGCGAAGTGCTTTGTCAGAGATTTCACCTCGGATTTGAAAATGATCTCTTTGCTTGGGCTCAGTCCCCAAGAATACCACAGCTTTCAGATGGTTTATCTTCATTTCTGTGCCCTGCCTTAAGGAGCATTACTGGGACGTTTCCCTCCTACCTGGACTGCAGCACATTCAGCAACCCAGGAGCCTAGCTGGCTTCCTCTTCAGCTACGTGAAAATGGCTAAAAATATGAAGTGTTTCTTAAATAGATCTCGTCAGAAGCGGAACAGTTGCTTTCCTGTGCCAGGCACCCTGACTACTACAGATGTACAGGAAAGCGGTGTTTAAGCCTTTTCCAGCTGTCCTCCGCACCACCAGTTTCAACACTCGGAGGACTTCCAGCTGTTACATCTTTCCACTCGTGCAGGTCTTTTGTATGATTTGTTTGATTTGGTGGGGTTTACTTTCAATTTGTGTTCTTCGGGAGCCCGTCAGAGTGGAGGAATCGGACAGTTTGGAGTTTCATTCCGTTTCCAAATGAACAGGATGCAATGGACGACGCGAGCCCATCGTCACAAGCGCCGCCACCGCGAGACCCGACAGCGCAATTCCCCGGCGGGCTGCGCTCCGCCTGAAGCGGGACGGCTCCGAAGGCGGCCCGTTCCCCGGCCCTGNNGGCCGGGGCCGGCCCTGCCAGGCGTCGCAGCCCCCCTCGGCCCCGGGCGTTCGTGGCCGTGGGCTCGGGGCCGGGCGTTGCAGGCTGGCTGGGAGCGGCCTGTGTGAGCTGGAGCTCCCCACGCTCGGGATTGCAGCCCCTGGGCCGGGTGGCGATGGGTTTCGGGTTTAGGACTTGCTTTGAGTTTTCTCCGTAGAAAAGTGCACATTTGAAAAGAAAGCATGTTTAAGAAAAGGTTCAGATGAATCATTGGTAGTTATGCAGATGTAAAAATGAATAGGAAAAAGAGCATGGGCTACAGCAGCACTTTGCTGAAACAGCAGCTTTGGAGAAAGAATAAAAGGAAAAGTTGGAACTAATTTAACTTCCCTTTTGAAACTGTTTTGTTAGTAAATATTATGAAAGTCAGTATATCTTAAGACTAATGCAATAAGGGAATGAAGTATTAGGGAACAGGCATGTTTAACTTCAGTAAGTTTTCTTTAATGGTCGAGACTGAAACAGCCAAAGTCTGAGCTTTCCTTTAAGCAAAAATTATTCTACGATGTGGCTGTAGAAAAGCTGATCCAGGACATACGTAGAAAGAAAGTAGTAGCAACAGAATGCTACTTAAGTGAAAAGATGTAGTGGATTATTAATGTAGAGTGCCCTGTGTCACAGCTGCTGCACACTGCTGCTGCTACTGCCATCATTATTAGCAGGGGTTTCTTGAGACTGCCTTTGGGAGCTTATTCTGGAATCTATTTTGATACTGCTTCAGAAGCTGTCAAAAGTAGGAGTGAGGTGAAATGTTAACACATCTTTTCACTGGATTCAAAAAGCATCGGCAAAAGTGTGTAGTGGTGAGTGGGCAGTAGGTGGCAATGTTTGCAATGCTCTCCCGGGGCTTTCAGCAGGCATTTTCAGTAAATCTGTGAAAGCTGCAATGCTGAAGTAGGGAACAACCTAATAATAGTGTTTTTTTTCCTTGAGCTTATGACTGGTCCTTATTAAAACTGCCACACGTTGTGGCTTTTTTCAGTTTGAAAAGAAAACAGATTGAAAGGGTCCTGACAACAATTGAATGGTTTGGTACTATTTTAATGCAGGGGTGTTTAACTCCCTTTTTCTGATGCTTTCAGGACGAGGATTTGCATTTCGGAGAAAACAAAAGATTGAACGACAGTACAGGAAATTATTGAAAAAGAGAAGACAAGTGCATTCACCACAGGGTGATCAGTTTACTGATACTTATCCAGAGCACTTGAAACATCTTTACCTTGCAGAGGAAGAAAAGCTTAAGAAGCGGCGGAGGACTCGAGATGATTCGGTGTTACCAGAAAAAAAGCTTAATAAAGCAGCAGAGTAAGTTTTCAAAGTATGTCTTTTAAAAAAGTAATTCTTTCCATCACTAAAGAAATATTTTAGGTCTTAACAGTTCACGTGGATTTCAGTGTGGTGATTTGCTTTACTAAAAATGCAGTTATGTCTTAAGTATTTTTCTTGGTTGTTAGAAAAATAAATGGCAGTGTAACTAGTTTTGTACTTGAGACAATGAGGCGTCATTGCACAGTATTGCCACCAGATGGAGATGAGAATGAGGCGAAAATTTTTCAGTTTTTTTCCATAAGAGTCTAAATGTTCTCTTCTCTCTGCAGAACCAGAACTAGAGAGAATGCAGCTCTAAGCTTGTATGTTCAGGTTTTCTAGCTCTGAGGGACTTGAACAATGGGGAGTCCTGCCTACTTTTAGGCAGTCTTTAAGCGTCAGGAAACATCATCCATGGGAAGATACGGCAGATGAGGTGTATGCATTACTAAAAGTTGTGTGCCCTCTGGTCTTTGGTACATTTGGCATTGAAGAAGCTTAGTTTGTTATGTTTTCTTGCTGACTGCTCATGCATGGCCTGGAGTGCTGTTGGATCTCATGTAAGAGTGGTGCAAGCAGTCTGTTCAGTGTAGAAGGATGGGTCTTCTGAAACCTGTATTTGTAGTTGACTTCCCTGAATAGACGAGAAGCACTGGAAGACTGTGCTGTGATTCTGCAGTGGCTGTGATAGCTGTGGTTATGTCTGCTGCATTATAACGAGTATCTCAAGTTGGTGTACCTTTTCTTCCAGGTCAGTTGTCACTCAAGAGAAGTTTAAAAATAAAACATCCAATCAGAAGGCAAAAGAAGAATATGAGAAAATAAAGGCTGAGCGTGCTAGAAAGAAAGAGGTAAATCTTAAACTGAGTTCTTTCTTGATTCTAGACAAAATTTAGATTAATACCATTTCTACCTCTCAGTCTTCCGTCTGAACTCAGAGAAGACCATAGGAGGTATTGGAACTCTTCCAGCCTTTTTCATCTTGACAGTGGTATTCAGGCATGCAGCTGTTCAAAAGATCATTCTCTTTGTTCTTACTGTTTTTATCTTGCAGTTGCTGATAGGAGGATTTTACTATGTCAGTTGATACATCAAGAAAAGCTTAGAGCTTGATCTGCATACCCCAGTGGATTATATTAGACCTCTAAATTTTGTACAAGGGGAAGTAATAACAATACCATCATCTTCTGTTGAAAAATGAAATACCCATCCTGTTTCTTAGGGCATTATCGTAATGCAGTCTTCATTTTGCCTTTTTAGGTACTTTGACTGCAAGTGAAACAATTAAATGTAATAGTATCCATAGTCAAAATTTTTTGTAATTCCCTTCATTCAAATTGAATTGGAGTTATTTTACAGGACATGCCGTAATATCATTGTCAATTAGCTCATTTAAATTATTAAGTTGAGAGGTCCTTACTTAACTAGTTTTTTTTCTCTCCCAGGACATTGTTTGTTGCACTGTAAAATGGCACATGGTGTAACGTTGTAGAAGTTATTTAACTGCCTGGTGACATATTAAATTTCAGTAGTTACTGTATAGGTACTAAATATATAGTTCTATAAAACATAATATTTCTTCAGTTCAGCTATATGTAGTTTTATGCAAGCTGATCTGTGATTCTGGATGAGTGACATGGTGATTCAGCTGATGGCTGGTTTTTTTTGCATATTAGCACATTAGGTTGTGTCAAAAAAAATAAATGGTATGACCAGCTTATTTAGAGAAGATGCGAACAAGCGAAATGCCAGCAAGGCTGCAGAGAGTTCTCTTTGAGCAGCACACAGGAGTTGCTTGAGTGCAGGTGTTGGCATTTTTAGTTTTGTTAAAGATAATTAGACAAAACAGGAGCTAAGTGCCCCAATAACAGGAATCATTTAGGTGGAGTACTTAAGTGGAGCATGATGAAAAAGTAAAGTATGTGCTTCACCATCATGTGTATTAGCAAACACTGGATTTGCTGTTAGCTATCTTGGGAAGAGAAATACGCCTAATGACACAATTTTGGCCTCCTCAAAGGCCCTTTTTGGCCTGAAAATAGCTAGGATTTAGTAAAGATCAGAAAAAAATATGAATCTTAGCAGCAACTGTCTAAGTAAGATAAATGTTCTTGCTTTGAAGTAAGCATTTGGTTGGTAGCTTAAGTAGATGATGTTTACAAGAATGTGCTGATCTGCAGGAAAATTATTAGATAGGAAGTGAATTACAGGTGAGTTAGAGCTGGTGCTGGTCTGTTTTTTTTAAAAAGGGGGAATAAATTGTATTAGTCATTATCGTAAAATAAGTCTAGGATTCTGAATGGAGAAAGGTTATCTGCATATTTTTGCATACGCATGTTTTATTGCTTGCGTTTTTTTTTCCTGAGGCCTCTTTGATTTCTGTTTAGAATTTTTTCCTTGAGTTATGTCCTGTAAATTTTATATCAGAGAGCAATTCTTACTAGTTTTTGTACAACACTGAAGCCATCTATGCTGCGGAAAACAAAAATATGATCCATAAATTATCATCTGTTCAGGCATTCTGCAGAAATGCTTGCCTATGTGATCAGCATGGCACTGCATTTCAAAGAATAAACTTTATGAGAAGAAATTATCCAAATGAACTGAAGCAATCTTTCAGTCTGATTTGTGATGTCTGGCATATTTTGGTAGGACATGATAAAAGTGAAGTAAGCTGTTTATCTGGCTTGTGGATGTTTGCCCAAATTACTGAGTAAAATTACAACACTAAGGAAGGGGGCACGAGATGTTGGATAAAATCTGAACATAACATCGTGGTGATTATCTGTATAGTGTTGATAGTCCATCCATATATAATTAACATTTCATTAGTAGTTTGGTTGCATGTGTGCTTCATGGAAGATTTTACAGGTAAGAATTGGATTAAGGTTTGTAGTTTAGTTCCATCTCGCGCTTAAAAATAAAGACAGCAGTCTGTGTTGCTTGAAAGAGGACAGGTCACTAGTAGTTTGGTCTGGATTAATTTTCCCTAGATACTGCTGTCCTAGTATCACAAACCTGCCCAACTCGTGGTCCAGATACGTCCCATATCCTATCAGCCTAGCCCATGCAGAGGTGTCCAATGTCCTAGCACATCTGGATTGGCAAGATAGTCACATGGGAGCTGATGTGTCACCTTTTCTTTCTGGCACTCAAGAGGACAAAGTGGGCATTTTTTGCCAGTTTTGCCATTTAAGGAGAGTAGTTGAGGAGCACATTTCACAGAAAGGAAGTAGTATACATTGCAGCAGCAAACCTTACTGTAGGATGTTCTGCTGAAGAAAACTTGGCTTTTCTCTTGAAGCTTGAGGCTCTATAATTTGTTTTGATTGGAGTATGTGCTGAAAGAACTGATTGAACTTCAAAGAAATGGTGTTTCTATTGGCAGTACCTATACAAAAATGAACTTTTTTGCTTATCGTTAGCTTCTCAGTCACAGAAGGTTTGTAAAGGTTTCATAATCTTACATACTTACTTTATTTCAGGAAGCAGAAAAAAGAAAACAACAAAGAGAAGAAGCTCAACGTTTGTACAAGAAAAAGAAAATGGAAGCTTATAAAATACTGAGTAAGAAGACAAAGAAAGGACAGCCAAATCTAAATTTACAAGTAGAATTTCTTCTTCAGAAAATACAGCAAAATACATAATCCCTGCATATATTTTACTTAGCTGCGGACATTTTATTAAATTACTTTTAATAAATAATGTCTTTTTCTTCCATATTACTTCTGTTATTGCCTTGATTTATCTCATCAGTCCAGTAATGATATATTCATCCTGAAAATACGTATTCTATGGTGAGAGTGAAAGGGATCTGCTGCCTTGAAAATAAATGGTCTGTGTTTCTTAACTTAAATTCTATTAGCTGTGTGACATCTTGAATTCAAACTAATAGGCTGTAGCACCATCTGACCATGAATCTAATACTTCCTGCAATTGTGACTACTAAAATTGCACTCGCTTGGGCGGACTAAAATGATGCATGTGACGTATTTGATATCTCAAGAACTGCCAGTTCTAGGAGCATGTTTTGTGTGCTCTTGGATAGGTTTGGCATGTGAAAACAAAGTACGTATACTATACTTGGATAGCTATTACGTGTTGTTCTCCACAGAGAATAAAACTTGCCAAAGGTCCAAAAGTGGTTTGGTAAAGATCTCGATAAAATAATTGTTGGCCCATTAATAAAGCTGCCTTGGAAACTTGTTACATGTGAATTGCTCTACCTTTTGTGTATAGCTTTATAATAAAGTTTGTTTTCTTCTATGTAGCTTTTAATTAATAGCAATTTTGATCAATATTTTCAAGTCTGGATTTATCTGTTTTCTCCAAAAGGGCGGTTATCCCCACATTTCTGTCTATTTTTTAATATCTTGCCATCAACCCAGTTGAGAAAACACATTTGTCAGTTAAGAAACTATAGCTGAGGATCCCACTTAGTGGATTAAAGGGAAAAAAAATTATAAACGAAGCTGACAATGTTTTAGAAATTTGTTCAATCCACACTTGCTCACTAGAAAATGTGTGTGCTGGTTTTGGCTGGGGTGCAGTTAATTGTCTTTGCAGTGGCTGGTACAGGGCTGTGTTTTGGATTTGTGCTGAACATAGGGTTGATTGTGGAAGGTTTTTTTATTGCTGAGTAGGGCTTACACACAGCCAAGGCCTTTTTTCCATGCTGCCACCCTGGCATGGAGCTTGGAGGTGACTGGGAGGCTGGGAGGAGACACAGCCAGGACAGCTGACCCCAGCTGACCAGTGCCTTGTAGGGAAAGGTATTCTGAGACCCAAAATCAGTGAGTAAATATGACACTGATTTCTCTCTTTCACCCTAACTTTTCTTTTAGTTGAACAGTAATGATTTACTGCAAGGTAGGTTATGTTATTTTCATTGTTTCCTTTTTTTGCTCTTTTGCTCTCGCATTTTCCTTTTTTCTCTTTTTTTTTCCTTCTGTGAAAGAATGAAGTACTTGAACTGTCAATGGCAGATGGAAAGTACATGATCTACAGTTGTTAATGTGTCACTTGAATCTAGAAGTCAAATGCTGGCATAAAACTAGAAATAATTTTCATTTTCAGTGCTTTAAAAAAACCTACTGTAATACATTGTATGTTTTCAGTCAGTGCTCAACACAAATCAGTTACACATTGCTAAGATTGCTTTAAGCAGATTCAGGTGATGAAACATGGAAAAACAATAATGCTAGATTATGGAAATTTTTTTTATCATTCAGTTGTTAATATTTACATTCAATTTATTGTTCAGTTAAGTTAGATCAAATACAATGTAGAATAAATACACTTCTTTTTTAAATAGAATCCTAATTTACATAGCAATGAATTTTTGAATTTGTGCTCAGTTTCAAGGACCACTTGTAGATTTGTTTATAAAGGTATCCACCAGAATAGTCAGGCTGCTGCAGTTAAGTGCTTGTTTCCCAAAAGTTCCATGTGCTAATTGAGCATTTCTATTAAACAGTCTTCTGGCTGATATATTTCATGCTTCACACCTGCACCACTTTTGGGTTGCTGGCTGGTGACAGGACTGCTGTTACTTCAGCTGAGAATTTTCCAGGGAGGAATGGAAGAAGCTGCCCCCCACAGCTGGCCATCCTGTTGGCAGGAGTTCATCTGTAGGGTTAGCTGTGCACGTATGAACTCTGCTTTCAGTGTGCACAGTATATCTGATCTGGCCAAGGCTCATCAGATTTATTGCAGGAAGCTCATCTGTGCAGATACTATGAGCATATGAAGTATTTGAAGCTTCTAGAAATTTTACAGCGTGTTTACATGGCATAAAATTAGGCTTTCTGAGCATCCCTGAGTGTTGGCAACATATCAAACTCTGCGTCCACATTACTGCATATTCAACAGTTATGTGAAAATGTTTGATCATCAAACTTCATCAGACAATGTTCTTGGATACAAAAAGTCCACCAACACCAAATATTTAATAACCCTATTTGATAATAATTTAAAGCCAACCTTATTTTTTATAAATGTAGTTCCCTTTGCTTTAGTGTCCCTTTTCAGTTTGCATTTTATTTCCTGATGATAATGAAAAATCCCCCAACATTCTGCAGTTAGAATCAAGGAGCATATATCTGCTGGAGGCAGTCTCCTCATCCAATAAAGATGTAAGACATTATATTTTGTATTCCACTGTAATCATTAATGTAACTTTTTCATCTCCGAGAAATATGTTAAAATACTTCCTTGTGAATACAGCACATACATTTAATTCTCCAAAGACAATGGAGCTAAAGCTTTTTAAAATGCTTTCTGATTTCTCAAAATAGTCCATTTTTTAGAAATGATAGGTATAAAAAGCATGAATTCATTCTGTACCAACATTTTTACTGATATTTATGAATTTTTTTCTCTTATTTAATTTTGGTGGGGTTTTTTATTTTGTTCCTTATATATAATAAAAATAAAGCTGTTATCTTCAGTGGAAAATGGTGTTTGAATTTAATGAGATAGACAGGATTCCTTTTAAAGTAATCTGGTATGCATTAAAATACTTTTAGTGGTTGATAAACCAACAGAGATTAAAATATCAAAGTATTTGAGGTGTATTTTGTGCAATTATTGTATAGGTGTCAATATGCTGAATTGCACTGCAGGTCTGAAAACACAGAACTAATTAATATGCACTGTGCTCAAGATTAAAACAAAAGGGATATAATTTACACACCCATATCTTCCCATACTTACTGGTAAACGCTGGTCTGATTTTCAGGCAATAACTTAAGATACTCACCTTTTATTTTAAAACTGTCTTGTTGTCCAGGTGGTAGTGATTACTGTTGTCAATGTTATTTTAAAATCAATCTTTTATATATATATCTCATTTTTCTGGTAATTTTAGTTGCTGAACATTCAAGCATATGAGCTGCTGCTCCTCGATCCATACAGTACTCTGCTCTGAAGGCAGTGGAGGTATGGTGATAAATTGCCTTTGCACTAGGAGCAATAAATCATACCAAAACTTACAAACGTTTTGTATTTAACAAATATTTTCATTGGGAGTGCAGAAAGGGTACAAATCAGTTACAACATATACAGGAACACCTTCCACTTCTGCATCGTATTTTGTATTAGAGCGAGTTACCCAAATTTCAGCTGCATGAGTGGGGGCAGGGCAGCTCTTCCAGTCCACGTCCTCACTTCCTGTGTCTGTTCAGGAGAAGCACACCTGGGAATGGGCTGCACCTTCAATCAGGGGGGCTTCAGCACATTCTTCATGTTTATCATATAACGGAAGAGCAACAAAAAGGAAAAATAAAAAGCTGTCTTGTTGTTCCCCTAACGTCTTACCTTGTTCATTTGTGTGTTTTTTTTTTTGTTTTTTGGGGTTTTTTTCCGTAAGTTGCAACCTAAGTCTTACTAATTTCTGGAAGAGTAGTGGGGGGGAGTGTTGTTTCTGGGGTTTTTTTGTGTGTGTTTTCTTGGGGTTTTTTTGGGTTGGTTTTTGTTGTTTGTTTGTTTGTTTTTTTTTTCCCACAAGAAGAACCAGAAGAGGATCTGGGGACCTACAGGTCTCAGAGTTTGACTTCAATGCCAGGGAAGGTCATGGAGCAGATCATCCTGCCTGCCATCACACATCAGGAGCAGGACAACCAGGAGATAAGGCCCAGCCAGCATGGGAGTATGAGAAACAGGTGTTGCTTGACCAACCCAATCTCACCCTGTGTTAAGGTTATGTGCTTAGTGGGTAAGGGAAAGCGTGGATGTTAACTACCTCAACTTTAGCAAGGCTTTCAAAAGCAAAGCCTTTTTAGCACTCTTTCAGGAGAGACTATACTACTCTCTAAGATTGTCTGAAAGGGGGCGGTAAGCAGATAGGGGACAGCCTCTTCTCCCGGGTAACAAGTGACAGGACAACAGGAAATCGTGTCTCAAGTTGCAACAGGTAAGGTTTAGACTGGATATTAGGAAATATTTCTACACTGAAAGAAATTTTTCACAAAAGTTTTAAATTCCAAGTAAATTCTGAATATTGTTCATACCTTCAGCATTCACAACTGAAGAAAGCCTAAGGATTTTAGTTGGAAGATGGACCTACATTTAATACTCTGTATACAATTCAAATGAATATTGTTTGCCAAGTTCCTTGATTCTGAAAGATACAGGTATTCTAGAAAAGTAATATACAGTCATAACTTTGATACTAAGACAATTTTTAAATATTTCCAACTTTCTGAAAATTCTTGGGTTGTATTGTAAACTCTTTTAAAATAAGTAATTACCTTCCTTGGATTTGGATTCACAAACCAAAACTTTGGTATGGTGAAGTTTGGATACTTACTATTTAAGGAAAAGCTTCTAACTGAAAACCAAAAAAAGGGGAAAAAAACCAGAACAGAGGTGAGCTTAACCTGAAACTGTAATATGCAGGTAAGACTCTTTCCATTTTCCTAGAATGTCATTTGGCAAATGTGAAATAAAGCTGTCTCAGACCTTTAGCAGCTGTAAAAAATCCACATTATGAAACAAAAAAACAACACCCCCCCATGCAAAAAGCAGGACTAGCTAGAAGCATCTCTATCTGTCAGTTTGTATTAGGTATTTCTCAAAACAGTGCAGTCTCCTGGAAAATTATGAACTGGATACAGAAATGATTCTTTGACCTGTGGTATAAGAAATGTAAGAACAGAAGATTAGTGTATGACTTCTTTGCAGTTTGAATTATTATCTAATATGTTTGGGGTATTATTCCTACTCCACCATATCTAATTTGTACTGAAGACTGCAGATTTTCCCATGTGTTAATAGTTGCAGATTAATTACAGACTGAAAAGCTTTTCATTATACTTTAATTTCATTGTCTTTATTTTCAGTTCTATGGTAGTATTAATAAATTGTAAGCAGATCTTTGCAGAGAGTAGCAGAGCTATTATATGGGAAAGAGGTTTATTCTGGAGTGGTTTTGGTATTAGATGTCAGGAAGATGCCGTCATTAAAGTGGTGGGGTATCAGAAAAGTGTATTTTTTTTCTCAATCTGGAATGGAGGAAGGGATATTGTTCTTCTTCATGGCTTGGCATGAAAGTGTTTCCCTAAACTATGTTTTCTTCTTTGATATATTAAATGTGCACTTCCTCATAAGTTTATATTTTTTAATGTATAGTGACACACCACAGTTTAGTTGGAGGCTTGGCAAAAAAGAAAGGAATGGAAAGCAAAGCTGGAGAACTGGTAACAACCTTGCATTTCTTAATGTAAGCAATATTTCGCATATATGAACCACTGTTTTACAAAACCAGTACATATGTCTGAAATATCCTATGTAATTTAACAGGGAAGTTGACATCTACGGAACTTATCTTGTTATAAGCTCTTTAGGATATCTATCCAGGATGGTTCATCCAGTTTAAGGAAGGAGTGCCATTGCAAGTCAATAAATAATCTCAATTGGAAAGAAAATAAGGTAGAAAAAACTTTTCCTTAGTTTAAGTATGGAAAAGAAGTACTAGGAAAGAAAGGATTATTTATAATCACAAGCCAGTGTTGTAATCTGTTTTGTATTTATTTTAAAAATTAAAACTAATTTCAGATTTTTAGATTAAAAACCACCCCACTCTGAAATTTAAGTTTTTGTCTGGTGCCAACTGGATTTGGATACTTCCCAATTACCATTTCTATAGCAATGGCAAACATTTTATTAAAACATTTTTTAAAATCTCACATTTGTGGTTGTCTAGTTGCCAAAGGTAATATCAAATACCTGCCTACATTTCAGCTGAGCCACTCTACAGAAAAGATGGAAAGAAATAATTCACACCACCAATGCTTCTGCTGGTATTGTGTGTGCGCGTGCACTTTTTAGGGTCTCTTTTTGTTCTTGGTTAAGAAAAGCCCACTGGGTGGAGGCATGGAGCTAAATTTCATCAGGGGACAGTAATTTGTAGATTAATAAACATAAAGAAAGGAAGGGACATTAAGAATAAAACCCAGCAGCCCTGTTTAATGAAGTCTTTAAGACTTGCTAGCTATTTGAAGTTGTGCACATCTTCCTTAAAACCTCCTGATTACAATCTAGGATTATGACTGAATTAGAGAATCAATGGAAAACTTTTTTGAATTGCTCAGATGTATTGCTCTTAATTTTATGCAGTTCTCTTAAAATTTTGGCCATATCCTGCCAGTTACACAAACAATATTGTAACAGTTGCATATGGTATTATCCTTCCTGAACTACTTAGAAGGAACCCTGAAGTTTTGCAATATAGAATCTGCTTCAGTAATTTTTTGACTCTTCTGAGAGCTAATTGCCAGTTTGTCAACATTTTTCTCTTAGTAGGAAAAATGTTGATAAAAGCTGAGCAAGGCTAACTGTTCTACAAGCCACTGTGCATTGCACAACACCTTGTTTTCTACTACATTATACTCTTATCCAATGCTGAGTAAGAGTCTTGGCCACAATACCTATTTCTCACTTGCTGCCCCGGTAATAGTAGCAGCGAACAACCCTTCTTGCAACAGAAACTAATCACTACTCCACAGCTCTCTGGGCTCAGCTTTCTCCTGCAGGTGCTAACAGCTGTGGCTGAGTGTTGTGATGGCCCCAGTGTCACAGGCAGCTCAAATACTTTCAGCCATGTGAGCCCTGCCTTAGGGGGCCAATCCAAAATGCCACAGGGGATGTGCCTGTATGCCCCTGCAGTGATCCTGCTAGGGGAGTTGCTTCAGCAGGGTCAGCTCAGCAGACGGAACTGGGAGCAAAGGACCAAAAGCAGATTATTGACATCCATTACATACCTACATAGGGATAGTTAATGGAGCACTGTGAGGTGCTAGGATTTGATAATCTTTGCTTAATCTCCTTTTCCGGGCCTTGGATACAGTTTCAACCCAGGACCTCTATCTGTCAGCTGCAATGGTGGTGACATCTGTCATTGTTCTTCTGTTGATGCCTCTCAAAGCAACTTCGTATAAAATCTTTTCTGTAGAACTGTGTGGGAAGAAAAAAGAAAGTGAAGTGAGACCTAGCTAGAGTTTTGACAAATATGCACATAGTCAGTTCTAGTTAGTGGAGGCACAAGTACCACGAGGTCAGGCTTTGTAATTTTGTCTATAGATGCCTGTTCTGTGCTCCTTGTTCCTGGGAAATGATCGTAGAGAGTCTCAGAGGAATTGCAATTACTAAGAGGAGTCTTGGCAAATATTGACCCATCTGTGAGACAAGTCAGTGCCCCAAGGTCAACCCATGTGACTGCTGTGCTGCTGCAATGCTGCTTTGCTCCCTTTTGGGCTGGTTCATTTGGGCATCTTCAGCCAGGCATAAAGACAGCCTGAAGTCAGGATTAGAAGCACCTGCACTTTTTAAAAGTAAAAACCAAAGATTTATAATTTAACATAAACATAGGAACAAGCTGTTAGTCTAAACAACAGTGTGCCCACACCCTCTGGTGTGAAAAACCTTGGCAGATGGTCTGGAATCAGCCAGAAGGAGGAAGGGTTGGACACCACCACATAACCTCACTGCTTCAGTGTGCGGTCTGCCACCAGCAGCATCAGCACTGTCAACACTGCCAGTTTGACCCGATGCTTCCTAACTTGTTCCGAACTAAACAGACCATCCCATCTAACCTCCCTGCTGTTTTCCCATCAGGCCTTTTCGTATTTTCGTGGTGGCATTTTCTCTCTTGTGGCTTTGAGCTACTATTGATACTGTATCAATAACACCAGCCCTCGATGCGACTTTTGTTTCTTCTGTCACTTTACAGACCTTCTCAGAGCACGTTAATGGCGGTCCGAGGCCAGGTTACTGTAGTGTCACATGAGACCTGAAGTCTTGGATGACGGGTCCAAGTCTCGGATGACCACTGAGGAGAGTGAGGGCAGCCTTCCGGTGGGGTTACAGAAGGAAAGTTTCAGCCTATGCACTGACCCAAGGATAGGTGGGCAGGAGCTCCTTCCTCTGGAGAATTGAATTCCAGGATCACTGGTTCTGTTGCTTTTCACAACGCAGTGTAAGTTACAAAAAAACTTGATCATGGGAGCAGTGTTTTTATCCAGTTCAGGAGTGCATCATATGATGTGGTTCCAGGTTCTTCTAACCCAGGCCCAGGACTCCCATTTGTCCTTGCCCCTATTTGTCTGTTCCTCTGGCCTGCCTAGGTCTGAATCTAAGTCCGGCCTCTGCCTTTGAGCGTGGCAATTGGTATCCCCAGTTTTGTGCCCAGGTCACTAATAAATATGTCAGACAGGATAGGACAGACCTTTGTGTTACTCCACTTGTGACTTGCTCCAAGTAGCAACCCATGACTCTGAGTGCAGTCATCCAGTAAGTTCTTACCCATCTTGGGACCTGTTAATTATACTTTTTTTAAAATGGTAAATATGCAATCTGTATCCCATTTTCCTTTTTCCCCAAGAAGCAAGTAGAAATATTTATTGAAAATTTAGGCCATTTATGATTTTTTTAAATCAATTTTTTACCAAAATAGAATTGATAGGATTCCTTCTGTCCTAAATAGAGCTTAAATTAGTTTTATTTTCCTTACTGTCCACTATGGCCTTGTTAGCCTTTAATTTCCTCTATTGATTTTCTACAATTTCTTATTGATATTCATTTAGCTATCCTTCTTTGTTTCTGCTCTCTTGAACATAAAAATAATTTTTAAATTAATCTGTGCAACTCTGTGATGTATATATGTAATAAAAATGGAAATGTAGAAGTACTAATTTATGTGCATAACTTCAGCTCATTTAGTATTATTTTAAAAATGAGCATCATAAAAGAGGCAGTGATACTACACATAAAAATAGCAATAGCCTTTATATTTGTAATGCCTAACAATCCTGAAGTACAAGAATATTTTCACAAGTATTTTATCCTGTTTTCTAAAATAATCTATATAATCTTGTATGTATAGCTTCCAAAGGGAAAAAAAGAAGCCTTTCCACTGAAGATTTTAAACCCAATGTTACCAGCTGTACCAAGATTATGCTAAAAGTCTTATATAGTTATTTTGAAAATAACTTCATTCAGCTCAGTAATAGTTGGTCTTATCCTTCACCCTGACAGATGAGTTATCTCAATAAACATTTGTAGCATTATAAGCATTATAAACATTTGTAGCTCAGTTCCAGTGACCATGTCTTGATTATATTTCAATTATACTTGTTATGTGCAAATTACATACAGGGGAATAATACTTGAAAACTACTCACCCTGGCACGCACTTCAATGCAGGTGTCTCTTCATTCTAGCAAATAAAACGTTATTACAATATGAGGTTGTAAAATAGCTTCTTGATGACTTTGCATACTTTTATCTTTATTAGTAGATTTCTGATGAACTAAGCCAATCCAAAAATTTACAAGACAAAGTACCCATGTGCATTTATGCAGATTTTATCCTGACTGTCATCTCCCAGCACTAAATGTGTAGTATATATAAGTCGTGGCAGCTTACAAATTTGATTTTTCTTATGATTTTCGTAGGTAAATGGATGTTTTCCAAGTGAAATAGTCACCAAGAGCTTGTTTACATAATATGATTGACAAACACCTCAGTACAATTACTCACATACTGTGAAAAAATTCCTGGGGAAAAGCATAACTGAAGGGATTACTTTGTTTGCTGGAGCTCTGGCAGTATTCTAACAACAACAGTGTGTGTACAACAGGGAATATTTTATGTAACGATAAGTGTTTGTTAACTGCTAGGTTTTGTTCCAGATGGCTTTTGGAAACACAGTCCTGATAGACCACTGAATTTGAATTCTACAGATTGAGATTTCCTTGATACCTACTCAGGATAATTGTGCTGGGTAATAATTGTGGTTGGAATCTGTAGGCTGTAACCATACCAGAGGAAGTAAAGCAGCAATTCATACAGAGCTGGAGTGAAGCAGGGTGAGAAGGGCACCCAGTCAGTCAGTGTAGTGTCTGTCATGTGAAGCTTCAAGGGTCATGTCAGTTAGAACAGGGGACAGGTAGTTGACCTCTCAGCTCCTTTCTGTAAATTGCTCCCTGCTAAACATCTGCTTATATTAAGGCATGAATATAACAGGAATGATGCTGGCTTGGCACCACTCTCTCCTGTGTGCTGCAGAGAACCTTTTTCTCTTTGAACAGCATCCAGCAGAACCAGTGCACTAGTGGGCTTCAGGAGCAAGTGGGGCAGATAACTGACTCTGCTGTTTTTGTTTACTCATCACTGTTTACCCAGTGCTTTATGGAAACACAATTCAGCCTGCACATTATGCACATCTTTTTCCATTTATCCTGCAATAGAATCTGACACAATGTATTTACATTCTGGTTGTTCTATCAAAACATTTTAAATAGTAGAATGATTGATAAGTAGTCGGTAGTAATGACTTTTTTTATACTTCATTCTGTACCTTCATAAAAAGAATATGAATATCGTAGTATTATCTGTAACATTATCTGTTCCACAGTCTTCAACACCTCTGCAGTTTTGACCTGCAGAGTGAGACTAATAAAAACACTGGTATTGTGTGTCCATGCCCGCACTCATATATGTGTACGTACATACACATATGTATATATGCTTAAAATGTCAGGATTTTATATACCCAGCATTTCTGCACACTTTACACTGTCTGATTTTTACCCTATATCAGTAAAACAGTTTGTTTTAGGAGTGATCAGTTCCAGGGAAATAATGGCATTCTTTACACAAAGGTATAAAATACAGTTTTAAAACAGATATTAAGAAACCACGATACAGCTGGAGCCAGACCTCTGAAATAAATTATATCCTTCTTTGCCCATCTATTTGGAAGGCTGTTGTTTTTCTTGCAGTACTTGGTGCTAGTAACATCTAGATACTTTTCCTCTACACTGCTTTCATTATTTCAGCATCTGAAAATTGGAGTAAGATTTCTTCATTTGGATTTGTCAGAGCCTGCAACCGTTCTACTGGAAGTCAGGAAAACTGATGTTTAAGTATGAAGATGCTACTTTTTTACACTCACCACCATAGGAGGAACTTTTCTTAGTCTCACTCAGATCAAAAGTAACTGTCAAATGAAGTCTAGTCACTGGGGAGCAGAAAATGAATAGTCTTATGGGATTATTACATTGCTGGTAGCTCGCTGGCAGGAATGGAGTATACATTCCAAGTCAATACCTTGATTATGCTTCTTGTTTGGGGGTTTTACTGTCTTCCAAAGTAAAAAAGAATGAATATGAACTTTTTCCACTGCCTTTCTTACTAATAGCCCTTTGTCACAGAGCTTCACAACAGTATTTTCTTCAGAGAGCCTTAAAGCATCTTTTCCAGATTGAACAGTTGTCTTTTTGGTTCCTCTTCAAGTCAGCAAATCTTGCTTTCTTGGCCTCTGTCTTTTTTCAATATTGAAAAAATTAATGAAGCAGGCACATTTTAAGCTGATCTCTATCACAATTTTAGCTTTGCAATTTACTGGTGTGCAGCCTGCACCCTAAAAAACCCCAAAACTAAGCAACCAACCAAAAACAAATCAAAAAAACCCCACAGAAACTCCCGAGCTCCCTGGATCCAATCTCCACTGCTGGATCTTCTGCCGGAGTTCCTCCTTGCCATTACATGAATCAGGAGAAGAGTCAAAGTAAGGCAAGTAAAGCAAACCTCAATGCAGGATGAGGCCATTACTCATAACGGGTAGATCTCAAACAAAGTAGAAGTCATACTAGGTAGCAATGCCCTGTGGAGTTAGCATCTTGTTTATCACATTGTATGTTAACATATCATAGCAACTCTATCTCCCAGAAAATAAAGTAACAACAAATAATTCCATTGGTTTTGAACTCACTAGAGCTATTCTAATGACTAAACATCAGATGTTTTTAGTTTGTTTCACTAAAAGAAAATTAAATTTCTGTCATAAAACCATAGTATAGTAGCAGTAGTATTACTAGTAAAATTATCCAGATACTTTAATAATTAAAAAGGAGGCATGTATTTAAGTATGATGACTAGTCATAAATGAAGCAGCTTGTACTAACTTCATTTTATTTAATTGATTCTTGAATTATAATTTTGATCTTTTGAAGGCAAGCAGATTTTCACCTTGTGTTTTCAACCTCTGTTTCTTTTGTTAACCTTTTTTGCTCCCATTCTAGTCTTTCATTTCTTGAAATGATGGAGTTCAAAGATCTGATTGCAACACTTGATAAGTCTTGTGGACCATAACCCTTTATTTGATGTGTCAGTAATTTTTAAGCTGTTAAAGCAAGCTTGCTAGACCTCTAGATGAACATATTTAATTTCTTTTTGCTAGTGTATGAAGATGGTAACACAAACAGTGGCTCAAGACCTGGCTGTCTCTGTAATAGGGAACACACAGATTTTTATGAACTCAAAGAAACATGCAGTTAATTCATGTTGAACTGCTGATTTCTCATTACACCCCTGCTTTTAAAATAGCTACAGCTAGAGACTTCTTCTGCTTGAAAATACCCTGTAACAATGCACAGTGAGTATTTCATCCTGTAACGAGCATAAGTCACCTTCCCTCTGGTGTCAAGAAACAAATGCATCACCTCAGATGTGCACCCAGGGTCATGTCTTTGAAAGGCAAAACTGGTGATGTGACAATGGCTCAGGAAAACATTCTGTAGAACCTGCAGCTTTCATGAAGCACAGAGAGGGCATTTCAGAAAGAATGTATATTCCAATAACTCCTAGTTTTGATGCCCTCAGTTCACTTTAAAGGCAGATGCACAAAACTTCCTTGTATCCTTTATGAAAGAAAATGAACAATCTTAACAGAAACCATATCATTCCAGATTTCCTTTGTGTATCCCAAACAACATTTTCTTGAAAGAAGGCTAAACTGTCATTTCAAAGCACTGTTAACAAATGTGTAGTCTGAATAAACATGTGTTTCTCAATTCAACCACTAGGTCAATAAAACATTTACAAAACTCAGTTCTAAAAACAAAGTGCACACTTCTACAAAGGAAGCTCAGTCCTTATGTAGTTACTAATTTTACTACTTCATGGATTTAAAGTCACCAGTGGATTTCATGCTAGTGTAAAATTAAGTGTAAGTTCAGTCAAAAACAATAATATGTCTAGGTTATTCATACCCTGTAATGTAATCCGTTTTCACTGCCCACAATCCTGCTACAGCATACCGTTGCACTACACTGGAGTGTGAGGTGTGTGTCACAAATCACATTTAGAAACAAGGGAAAATAAAGTTAGAGCAGTGTATCAGATCTTTAGTTACATCCTTTGACCAAAAGTCTTCCTTCCAGATGGATCCCTTTCAAATCAGCCTTTTTTTAATATAGTGATGCCATAAAAGCAGAACTGGAGTCCTTCACCACATCAGAAAATAAGCTGGGAAGTTAGGGATTGTTTGCAAGTAAACATTATAGTTTTGGGATTATTTTTGGTGAAGGGTAAGAGTCGGTACCTTCATGCATTCCTTTGCTGCTGCTTTACTTATGACCATTCTGCCATTTGCATGCCCCATTTCTCTTTATTAAATTTTTGGAGGTTTTTTTGTTTGTTTTGTTGATTTGGTTTGGTTTAGTTCTGGTGGTTTGGTTGTTACTGAAGGACTGCTGTGCCACTACATGATACTTGAGACACTTTCTCTGTGGTGAAGCTTTTGATTTTTTTTTATCTGTTGTCTAGTTAAAACTTGTGGATTCCAAGAACCTCGTATAGTATTGGGAAACACTAATTGTGGATGAATACAGATTTAACAGACCTGAACTTCTATGCAGCTAATCTGGTTTTATGGAAACTAGAAAATGCAGGCAATATTGCAAGAAACACATTTACTTAACAACAGTGTTCAGCTTTCAGTATTTCTAAAGTTGTTATAAAAACCGAAGTTCATGCCATAAAAGACGGCTCAGTAATGATATGTTAAGACTGTGAAGAAAAATATCAATTTCCTACAAGATCTGATTCCCTCAGGACCAGTGCTAGTGTGACCTTTTAAAACCCATGGAAGAATTTGGAACCAACTCCTGAAACTGGATATTCACATATTATGGTATTGTATTTTAAATGGGGATAATAGCAAAAAAATGCCTCTTCTTAAAGGATTTTCTGCTTACATTTCATGATTCCGGTGTTCATGTTGGTTTATATTTCCTCTTGCCTTGCCCACATGTGGAATATTTAGAGAACTAGTGAAAAATATGCACTGCATATTCTTCCCTACACCAATACCTTTTCTAAAAGGATATTTTTCTAGTGATAGAGCCTTTTTATACTGTCTGTACATTTATAAGAAGCCTGATTTGTGCCTTCTTCAACAAATTGTTTTTCTATATGTGGACTTCTCAAATGTAACATATAAAAAAAAAACCCAACTCCTAAAAAAATTATTAGCAGAACTTGGGATCTTGTTTAGTTGCATTTTCAAGAAGTATTTCCTAACATAATGAGAGTTCATAATGGCTGAGAGCAACAGTACTTTCATTCACTTACTGGGGAACTGCAGAGTTCTGGATGCTGTGCTTTAGGGTGAAAAAAAAAAGAAAAGAAAAACAATCCTTCCCTCACAAGTATTTTTTTCTTAGTGAGAGTTCAAATTATGTCACAGAAAACCAAGAGAAGAAATATTGGTAACATAAGTCAGTGTGTTGGGAGTGGAAGAAGAACCAATATAAGTCTCAGTAAGTGTTCTTCACAAGATATACCATGTACCCAGAGAGAGACTTCACTTCAATTACCTTTTCCTTCAGATTTCATCCACTGAATTATGAATTTCGTACAAGAGACTTTACAGGAGAAAAAAAAAAAAAAGTGTCTCTCCTCTACAGAGAAAACGGCAAACTGTCTCAAATAATGAGCTGCTGGATTTGTGGAATTGCCTCCTTTGTTGTCATGGAAACCAAAGTAATAAAAAATTGAATGAAAGAAGCTGATGATGCCTCCTGTAATTTTTCTGTAACTCTGAAGTTGTTAGTGGTCCTTAACACAGGTAATTATTTGTAAATACTTTGAAACAAATGATGGAACAATATGGAGTTTTATTGAAGAATATCTGAATATTTGTGGGCATAGCTACAGCATGCTAAATGCTTCTTAATAGCCTATGGATGAATATTAAAAAGTCATAATCCCAGTAAAGTTAGGCCAACATTACCAGTAAAAGCAGTAGGAACAGAATTTAATCCAAGTGACCAGGAATTATTGTTCTTCATCCTTGGGAATTCTCCCCTTTGGGAATTAATGTCTTTCTGAAGGTTAATGACAGGTATTCTAGGACTACAATAGTCTTCAACTGTTATTTCCACAAGGTTAGTATACAAGAATCTTAAAAAAAAAAAAAAACACCCACAAAAATAAAAAAAACCCAAACCCAAAAACAAAACAAAAAAATGCACTGTCTCCTACAACAAGAATTACCCGAACAAAATCAAGCAACTATTTTGTTTAAAAGAGCTATCTTGTGGGATCAGTCCTGTAAAGCATCTGGGTCAATTGATCCAGCCAGTTTATATTTATGGTCTTCATTATATTTATTATTGGCTTCTGAGAAAAATCCTGAGCCCTCAAGGTTCATCAACATGGGCATGTTCCTTCAGTAATCAACTAGATCAACTTCTATTAAGAAGTTAATATCTTATATCATCAGGGAAGAAGCCAAATCAGAGCTATTTTGCACCTGAAATGCTGAGCATCAACTCAAACCCTAACTCTGGTTTATCTTATTGATTTTGCAAGTAATTATTGTGTTTTGTGTAAATAAATACTGAAATCCCATATCTGCTCCCCCTAAATCATGCTGTTTGAAGTCTCCTCATTTAATCACATTGCTTTTCCAGAATCATCTCCTGGATTTTTGTGGGTAAGTAAGAGCTTCAGATGCAAGTTTTCTGTTTGTCTTCTTTATTAAGCATTCTTTCTTTATAGATATACATAAAACCCAGAAAATAGGACTTTAAAAGCCCATAAGGGCACACATTCCAGAATACAAATAAAAGTAACCTCACAGAGTTCTTTTTATAGATGTTTTTGTAACCTAGTGTCTTTGAGGTTATATCTTCAGTGATATAGGATCAAAATTCCAAGACACATGAAACAAACAATGACATTTTTCAAGACATATAATTTTGTTTCAGTGAAAGGAAACAAAAAAATACTCATCTTGCATATAAATGTGGGTTTTTTCATTAAAAGGAAACAAGGTTTTGTTTTAACCTTATAAAGAATGAAGACTGAGAAGTGCTATCTTAGATCTTACATCCTTTATATAATTTGCATTTTTCAGACTATTTATGAAGGTAGCAAATTTTAAAAGATATTCTTTTACCTTAGGCAATCTGTTTATCCACAAACCAAAATGTGTTTTAAATATGACCAGTTATAGTTCTTTTTTACAGGATAGCAATACCACCAGTATCGATAATTTAATAACCAGAAGTTGGATGGCATGGAAATCTTATAATTTTTAGAAATAAAAGGCACAAAGGGGTTTTTAAACACTAACATGTTTGTTAGGACAATATTATGCACAACATTAAAATACAATTCCTATAAGGCTAGCCTGCTTCTACTCTCCTTTGTTTCTTCTGTCACTGACATAACTGTTTCCACTATGCTGAAACAAAATTAAATTAAACATAGATACATAAATATATTTTGTCAATCTCAGCGTATCTCAGATATGTTAAGGAAACTACATTTCACCACTGTAACATTTTACAAAAGCTCATTCTCCAACCCTAAGTTTCCAGGAGGACTCCTCACAGAATTCTTAGCCCCTTAGGTATATCTATCTTATATACATCTAATATATTTTTCAGTACCTGTGATTCTGATTAATCACTAATTAACCTTTTGAATTCAATGTTGGGTTTTTTCCTAAAATGTATGCTCTCACCCCAGTACAAGAGATGAAGGAATAAATAATAAAATCCTGTGGACTGTTGGTACCATTCTGAAAATTGCATGGAATTAATCTCATCCAACTTTGTTCTCATGTTTAGGCACCTTGTTTAAGTTAATTGTTTAGGAATCATCTACATGCTATAAAGAAAATCGGTAGGGCTAGAGATGGAGTCATCCCACTCTAAGACAGGTAAGAGGCAAGAGAGACAGTGCGGTCATGGCTTGATGAGAAGCATTAAGCAGATGATGTCTAATTTTCTATTAGTAAAATGAAGGACAGTAAAACTCATTTTGTGATGAAGTGCTCATCACCATAGTTTTCCAACACCAGTAAATTCAGATTCTTGACAGTCTCTTTCTGTGCTGTACCCCAGCACTAGCGTCAAGACTTTACCGAGCTCCGACGCCCCAGCCTGCTGGTGCTGCTCCCAGCCCCACCTGCATGGGGGCTTGTGGGGCCACGCCTGCCTCTGCCCGCTGCTGAGACAGAAACTCACCGCCTCAGACGAGCCACTGGCTGCTTAGAGGGTGGGATAACAAAATTTCATCTTCTAAGTGGATAATTGTAGCCCCAAAGAGGAGAGGAGAAATTATGGAAAGGCCAAAAGAAAACCTGAAGGACAAAAAGACTGAAGGGAAGAAAAGAAACAGGAAAAGGATAGGTGTAGCAGAAGAAACAAAATGTGAGACTTATTTGTGTGTGCTTAAAACCAAGGTGATATATAAAGAACCACAAAGGAAGAGGCTGATAAACAAATGAAGAAGCATAATTCAGATTTTATGATGGACTTGAGTTGTCTTTGAACAGCCTGGCTCATGAATAGTTAAACTGAATCTCTTGAATAACCTATAGAGTGACATTTGTTTCCATAAATTATTCAATGAATACCTACAAATAACAAACTCATTTGTTGTAACAGGTTTTCATGCAAAAAAGGGTGAATTTTTCAATACATTATTCAAACAGCTGGAGTTCAGACATGTATGCCTGCCACAAAAACACTTGAGGCGTTATTAGATGGCAAGTGTGATAAACTGGGCATTTCCTTTGCATCAAATGCTATTGATTGTGAGCTGAGAGAGCCATTGTCTCCTGGAAACGTGGAGTATTTGAGTCTATGCCAGTTTCTTGTTGCTGAGCAACAGCATTTGTCCCTTCCAGTTTCTTATAGCTTGTACATATGGATTAAATGGAATGTGGAACAAAAACTATCTTAACTATTTAGTGACTTTATAAAATATCTCCTTCATTGAAAAAGACCTGCTAGAGCAGTAAATTGTCCTGGTTTTCCTACGCAGTTTGGGTTAAAGAGAGGACACAGGTGCTGGCGCTGGGGAGCCCAGGGGATGCTGTGCCGGATGGGCAGGGCTGGGGAGCCAGGGCTCAGCCTCAGGCCGGGGCAGGGAGCCGGGCAGGCCGGGGGGCTCGGCGGGCGCAGCTGCGGGCCCGGCTCATGGTGACGGGTGGGTCCGAGGGCCAGCCACAGCACGAGGCCCACACGGCCCCAGGAGGCGGGCCGGGGCCATGGGGGTGGCGGCGCGCTGAGGCCAGGCTGGGCGTGGGCCCGCGGGCTGTGCGAGGCCGGAGGGTGTGCGGGGTCGCTGCGGGACGGAGGGGTGGCCGTGCGGGGGCTGACATGGCGTCCTGGGGCGATTGCAGCATGAGGGAAACCCAGGGGAGCCGATATGGGGGCTTGGGCCACAGGCAGGTTTTGGGGAGCCCCAGGAGCCTGGCATGAGGCCCTTATACATGGGAGCCTTGGGCCCCCAGGACCCTGACAGTAGTGTTGGCTAACATCTCTAATTAGTCACACGTTCCCACTGCTGTGTCTGGGTTATTTTATAATTCATAATTTCTGGAAAAAAAAAAAAAGACCTTTTACTACATTTAATGCAATGTCTGCATTTTTTTTCTTCATTCCATTATAATTGTTCGAACAAAAAATGGAAGAGTATTCATTAGCAAAGAGTGTGTTCTCCAAAATTTGGACTGTCAGCAGCATCTCACCATCATGGAAAATGAGAGCATCTTTGTGAGATCCAAAGATAGGTAAAAGTGGGATTCACATAACAGTGGTAAGGATTATTTTGACCTTTTCATCAGACACTGAAATGTCAGATATTTTCAACTGACTCCACAGAACACTTTTAGCTCCATTAAGCGCCTGTTTTCTATCTGATATTTTAAATTTTAATAATGAGTCCAACAAGCTGCATATTAATTAACACAAAAGTGATTTCCATTGCATTTCCAGATAGAAAATGTATAGGTAAGTTCAAGTTAATTTCTTTTCAAGTATGAAGTCATCACTGAACTCAGTTTCCAAATCTTTTAGCTCCTCTGAGGTCAGTGGTACTTAATTAGAGCCTTTTTTGGACCCACTGGTAAAGACCAACAGCAAATGTTAAATGTGGTAAGAAACAGTAACACAGGATTGAGTTACTTATATCTGAAGGTGTTTTGGTGGTCCAACTCTTTTTTTCTAGCAATTCTAACTAGAGTTTTAACTCCTGTCAGCAATGTAACTTTTGCCTTCCAGCTGAAAAATTAACCTGTAGTAGTAGAGTAGCTGGAGACTTTTCTAGAGGATGTCTGATTTGATAATTAGAGGGAAATACTGGCTTAAGCTGAAGTTCTGAAGAGCTATTGCAGAGTTCCACTAAGAGGTAAGGTTATCCCAGGAAGTGCTAGCCATCATTTTCTCTTTACATTTGGGGCTGACTACATCAGTTCCAAACTGGTGTTCGCTGTCTCCTTCAAGAACAGTGTAATATGCACAGGAGATGTAATACTACAGGATGACTGTCACAATAGTGTAAGTAAAAGAAGTTTAATGAGCTGCAAAGTTTTCTATGAAAATGCCTTTTCAGGATCAGAACAAGAAATTGCAAAGGATATGTGAAAACCCATATTTAAAAAAATGAAGAACACTTATTTTTTAATTTCAGGAAACCTGCAAGTCTTTTTCCATACTGCCTCACTGGGTAAAAAAAAAAGATATGAAAGAGTTTTCCACATGCAGTTCATGCATGAAAATTATTTCTATATAAAAGGTCTCACTGACTTATAACAAATAGTTATTCATTATGTACATCTGAATTGCTCAGCCTCTCTTGAGATATTTTATTTGGATATATCAGAGCACCCCAAATATTTGAACTATTTCTGACTTCCATGCTTATTATAAAACTTCTTTCCCCATCTTCTAGCCCAGAGCCAAGAACAGGCAAGTTTTAGGTCTGCATCTCTTACCATTTTTTCGGAGATGAAGAAAGCCCAACCAGAGTATCTTCTCAATGAGGCTGATAATTGAAGGTAGAGATTCCAAGTATGTTAGAAAACAGATTAGGAAATTAAGCTTTGGCTTTTTACCTTATTTGCTCATGTATTCGATCATGAATTTACCTCTTGTGTTAGAACAAGGTTTCATATAGTTGAATTTGGATTTACCTAAGAAATTAATGGGATGTACATCTTCCCTCCAGTCCCTCATAGTCATTATTTTTTATTAAATTGCATGTATCTCCTGGTCATATGGCATAGAAGCTCCTCTAAAGCACCAGAGGATCTGTATTAAAGGTGATGTTTAATTTGTGAGGGCATCACCAATTATGCAAGGAGAGCTGCAGTGCCACTCTCCTGACACAGTCCATACTTGGAACCAAAGTAATTTGAATTTACCTCAGCTGCTCCCCAGAATTTGTGCTAAAAAATAGATTATGAAATGTTCTAAGCTGTATGCTCAGAAAGGCGTCCATTTTACGGTCTCATGAAACAAATATACAGATGGCTTTGCAAAGCTAACTGTTTCATGGCAGTATAAATGACACTAATGATCAGTAGTGAATATTTTGGTACTGAGGAGGCATAATTTTACTTAGGTTTTGGAGACAATATAATAAAATTCTCTTCATAAACAGAGAAGATGCCAAGTTTGAAAATCCTGAAGCTGTACAACTCCAATTTCAGCTGTAGGAAGGCTATTTCACAACTGTACTTCTGCTGAAAGGCCATCTAAATTCCAACAAAATTTATGCATGGCCAGTTTGTTTCTACTTGTTTTTATGCCAACATCATCCATGAGATTAAATAGTTGTTATTCCTCTCCCTTGTTTATGCCCAAAGTGTTTATAGAGAGTGACTGTATCTCTCTCAGCTTTTGTTTTGCTAGGCTAAACAAGGCAAGTTCTGTTGACAGATGGTTGGCCAGAACCCAGCCAGGCGAAGCTAACACACCAGCCTTGGAAAGCCAGGAGCAATCACTCTTTGGAGGTTACGTCCAGACTCTAATGCAACTCATCAGAGATCCAAGAGCAAATAGATATTCTCTTGGGCTGTAGCTGTGTCACTTCTTTCTGTTCCCCAATTACTCATACTCCATGAACTAATTGCCTTTTTTTTAATAATTACCAGTCAGAAGCTCAAATCTTTCTATAGACATGAGAATTGTAATTGTAGCCTGAGTTGACATAACTGGACTGCTTTTGGTCTAATTAATTTATACACTAGAAGAAATGAAATATGAGGAGTCTGAAGATAGAACAATAAGAAGCCATCATGGACATCGAGGTCTTGTTTCCCAATTTGAGATATGGTAAAGTCCTTGCTATCGGTGTTCTTGCTTCCTCTATTCTAAAAGAGTTTTCCTATATATACCTGTGTGGCTATCATACTGATGTCTGCTGTGTGTACACATTTTCCCCTAATCCTGAAAAAGAGCTCTCTGAATGCTTGTGGAAAACCTTAAGTGTTAAAATAATTGATAAATCCTGGATATTTTCCCTTCTTGTTGCTTTAACATGGAGCTGGCAAAACCAGTTAAGTTTCTCCTTTCAAGCCCTAAATGTCGAGGATAAAATTCAAACTAAGGTACCTACATTCTGCCAATACTGGAGAGGAATTGCTTGTTTCAGATTTATTCTACTTCCCCATCTTAAAAATATTTTCCAATCATGAAGTGGCTTCTTACCAACAGTGCTGGCTGCATGTCAACATGGGTGAGGTAATCCCTACACGTAGTCCTCAATCTTAAGAACTGGCTAATCTCCAAACTGTAAAAAATGATGAGGTTGAGCTGGTGAAATAGGCTTTGAAATCTTGTCCTGTAAATCTTATACGGGAAAATATGAACTCTACCACTTATGGATAGTTTTACAATTAAAAATCTGGGCAGGAATTGCCCTGTGTACATGTTTTGCTTTCAAAGAAGACAAAACAAAAAGCAATATTTATCAGCACCAATGATCCATAATTGGCTGTTTCCCTCCCTCCCTGCTCAGTTCTTACTCCTCTCCTCTCCTCTCCTCTCCTCTCCTCTCCTCTCCT